>CM069083.1:35315488-35398882 GCA_035578085.1 Solanum pinnatisectum
CCTAACGCTGCTGTGGACTCAATGGTTGATCTTTTAGGTGAACTAGTTAATCCGGAGTTTAACATACCAAAGAACTTCTATCAGGCAAAGTGTTTGGTGTCCAAGTTAGAAATGAAGTATGATAGAATTCATTGTTGTGTTAATGGATGCATGTTGTTTTACAAGACTGATAGTGAATTAGAAAATTGTAAGTTTTGTGGACATGCTCATTATAAGAGGACTCCGGCTGGAAAGATGGTCCTAGTTCAGGCGATGCATTATCTACCTCTCATTCCTAGGTTAAAGAGGTTGTATGCATCGATGAGGTCTTCCCCACATATGAGATGGCATCGTGAATATAAAAGGTCGCGGGTGTTTTGTGTTATCCATCTGATGGTGAAGCATGGGAGCATTTTGATAATGTATATCCTGATTTTGCTAGTGAACTAAGAAATGTTAGATTGGGGTTATGTTCAGATGGCTTCACACCATTCTCTAATAATTCTTCGCCTTATTCATGTTGACCGGTATTTCTTACTCCATATAATCTTCCTCCTGAAATGTGCATGACCAGTCCCTACATCTTTCTAAGTTGTGTTATTCCAAGTCCCAGTAATCCAAAAAGTTTGATTGATGTCTATCTACAACCATTGATAGATGAGCTCAAACAATTGTGGTTTGAAGGCGTTTTGACTTATGATAAATCAACTAAACAGAATTTCGTTATGCGTGCTTCTTTAATATGGACTATTAATGATTTTCCTGCATACGGGATGTTGTTTGGTTGGATGACAGCTGGAAAGCTAGCATGTCCGTATTGCATGGAAAATAGTAAGGCATTCACTTTAAAGCATGGCAGAAAAAATACATGATTTGATTGTCATCGCCAGTTCTTGCCAATGAACCATGAGTTTAGATGAAAAATGCATTTAGGAAAAATAAGGTTGAAAGTGACCCCCAACCTCCATTACTCATAGGGCATCAAATTTGAGAGAGAGTTTCTCAATTACCTAAAGTTACAGAAGCTTTACCTTCTAGACTTCCTGGATATGGTGTTGAACATAATTGGACCAAACAAAGCATATTTTGGGAGTTGCCGTATTGGAAGGACAATCTGCTACGACATAATCTAGATGTGATGCACATTGAAAAAAATTACTTTGACAATTTGTTTAACACAGTGATGGATGTTAAGGGTAAGACAAAAGACAATCCAAAAGCTAGAATGGACATAAAGGAATATTGTAGGAGAAAAGAGTTATGGCTGCAGGAATTACAGAATGGTAAAATAGTTAAGCCCAAAGCCAGCTTTTCATTCACATTGGATGAGAAACATGAAATTATTCAGTGGGTTAAAAATTTGAGGATGCCGGAGGGCGATGCTTCGAATTTAGGAAAGCGGGCAGATATGAATGAAGGAAAATTGATAGGTATGAAAAGTCATGATTGTCATGTGTTCATGAAAACTTTAATTCCTATCGCTTTTAGCCATCTACCCAAAAGGATATGGAAACCAATCACAGAGATAAGTCTTTTTTTTAAAGATTTGTGTTCTAGAAAGTTGTTGGAGAGTAATTTAGACAGGATGGAGGAAAATATTCTTGTTACTACTACTAAGTTGGAGAAGATATTTCCATGTGGTTTCTTTGATGTGATGGAGCATCTTCCAATTCACCTGTACAAGAGGCCCGCCTCGGAGGTCCGGTTCAAACAAGATGGATGTATCCATTTGAGAGGTATCCATTTAAAATATTCACTAAGTTATATATATTCGCCAAGTCTTTTATATATTAACATATATATACATATATACATGCGGAAAAATTGGTAGTTCGAAGCAAACAATTAAGCAAAGGGGAAGGATCGAAGGATCATTTGTTCAAGGTCACATTGGGAGAGAAACTGGTGATTTTTTATTTTTATTACTTTGGTCATGATGTGTCATGTAGGAGAAACAGCCCCAATCGCAATGATGAAGGCCATATTGATCCTTTATTTCCACCGATACCAATTTTTAATCAAAATGGTTGAGGATCTACAAAGCGTGGAAAGCAAGGCTTCACTGATATGGAAATGCAATCAACTGTGACACATATTTTGCTTAATTGTCCAGAGATTCAATCATATGTCAAGTAAGTGTTAAAAATATGTTATTAAATTACATTCTAATAAGTGATCATTAACTAACGAAATACTTGAATGTAAAATGATCAGCTTGTTCGTAAACACATGGGGTAATGAAGCCATCTATATAGAATTTTCCAAATGGCTGAGGAACTACGTAAGTGTGCAATCAGTAAGTATTTAATAATATATGCATGTTATACTAAATTATATTACTTGATATAACAATCACGTAGGTTTACAATGAATACTCAAGTGTCCAACATTTGCAATTAGTGAAAGAAGTAGCACTTGGACCTGAATCTCAAGTACTGACAATGAATAAGTATTGTGTCAATGGTTTTAAGTTTCAAACTGAAGAAGTTTCTAGGAACATGAAAACAAATAATAGCGGTGTCTACATACAAGGTGATGTTGATGGTATTGGTCAAACTATTGAATATTATGGTGTCATTCAAGAGATTATTGAACTGAGGTATTCAGGTTGGCCTAAGAAAAAGATTGTATTGTTTCGGTGTGAGTGGTTTGACCCATCACATAGAGGCACAAAGGTGGACCATCAACATAATATAATTGAAGTTAAGCACACCAGGAAATATAGAAGTTATGATCCTTTTATTATTTAACGAAATGCTAAACAAGTGTATTACGCTTCATATCTATTGCGTAGAGACAAAGCTGATTGGTGGGTTGTTATAACAAGTAAGCCTGTGGGAAGAATTGAAATTGACAATGTCTTAGATGTGGCGTATCAAAATGATGTTGCAATTGTTCAACAACAAGTTGATGTTGAATTGGAAATCACACTACAACATCCTCAACACATATTAGAAGAAGTATCTGATGATGAGATACTGAATGTTGAGGAAGAAATATCTGAGAATGAGGAAAACAAATCATTTGATGACGAAGAATGGGACGATAATGAAAATGAAACAACTGAGGAGGAAGAATGGGAGAATGATAGAATTGAAACAAGCGAGGAGAAATAGTGTAGAATGAAAGCTAGCTAGTATATATGTAAGTGTATTTTGCTAATTTTATTTAATTTATGATTTTTATATATATTATACATGTAAATTTGCATAAAGATGTCATCAGGCGGTGACGGTGATAGACATCATGAGCATCTTGGAGTTAGCCAAACTAAACAGGCTAAGAAGAAGAAGGCTAACCGATAGATACTGAGGATATTGCAGGATCTATTTCTTCTGCACCGGAGCGCATCAGCCATGATACTCATTTATTTGCTGTTCCATTTGGTACGGCGAATCCTCAGCAATATTATTCTAATTACCGTCGACCAGTCGGTACTTTGTCTACTTCACAGGCATTGCCTTCACGACGCTACGAGGACCTACCTTTACAGGCTATTCGTTGAGCACCACCCTTATCGGTGGGTACTCCATCTCCCATAGGTACATCTCCTCAGTTATCTTTCATGAGGCTTGGAGATTCTAGTAGCGAGCAGTCAGATGCTATGGCTGGTACGCCTCTATTGACTCAGCATTTTGTGCATCCTGATGTATCACCCTCGTCTACAGCTACACCTAGTGCTACATCACATGATACGATGTCTGCTCTAGCTCCTGGCCAGAAGGACAAAATTGGTAGAGTCATGATTGAGCCGGATGGATCATCGTAAGCTTGTTTTGTTATCTATTTGTTAGTTTAGTTTATTTATTTCTTATACTTTAATATATTATTCATGAACTAACATATTTATTATGTGTTTTGCAAGTGGCATCCTGCAAAGGATGCTACCCGGGCTTTAAAAAACTGTGTTAGAAGACTCTATACACAGGCTTATCACTCTTGGAGCGAGATTCCAAGCAGTATACGCCAGGCGATGTTTAATAACTTTAAGGTATATATTTTTTAGTTAAGTTTAGTATACTTTACTTTTTTGTACTATCGATCTATTTAATGTTATTCAATTTTTTTTTCAGACTATGTGTACTTGGGAGTCGAGGTACAATTTGGTCATTTGGACCACATTTGAGAGAAAGGCATCCGCCAGACTGTCTAGCTGGCTAAAGAAAGTTCGGGATAGTGGTCAACATCCCGGTTGGATGTTGCCTCATGTGTTTGATGAATTTGGTCAGTATTGGAACACAGACAAGTTTAAGGCAATATCAGATCTAGCCAAAAAGGCTAGAGGCAGTCTTAAAGGTGGCTCGTTGCACTCCGGAGGTGCAAAGACGGTTGGAAAAATTGCACGAGAGATGGTAAGTTCTTATTCAAACTTTTAAATAAATAATTAGTTGATTCATATATATCATTATAAATTTCAGTTTTTATTTATAGGAAAAAGAATTGGGACACACTCCCATTGAACTAGAGGTTTTGAAGAAGACTCCTGTCAGGAAGAAAGAAAATGAGTCGGATCCGAATGTGTGGGTGGAGGAAAGGGCCGAACGAACTTTTGTAAGTTATTTAATATGAATAATATATATTAATAGTGAATATATGATATGTATATATATTGATGTCAATTTTTATATTTAATATGCAGAATGACTTTCATCAGTACGTCACTGAGAATCAAATTAGTTTTGTCCAATTGACACCTGAACTGTCCACCCAGATTTGGAAAGACAAAGTGGTAGGGGGGACACACAAGGGTAGATGCTATGGTCTAGGCTCTTGAAATGATGTTAGACGACTCCAGTCAGGCTTAGAAGGTATTGGATCGTCACGTCAAGCCGAGGCACTTGACGATGTTCAAATTGCTGCTATGTCGGATCAAATAGCTTAACTTACAGCGGCACTAGCAGAGTCAAAGCGGAGAAGAGTAGCTGAACAAGAAAGCATGAATGAGACCGTTCAGCAAAACAAAGAACAAGTGATGAACCTCGCTCGTCGACCTACTACTTCGGCTCCCGATGACACGGACGACGAGAGTGATGAGGATGATTATGTAGATCTCACTCCCTAGTTTAGATTTCTGGACAATTATGAACTTTTTGAAACGAATTTTGAAAGACTTTATAATTCTTTAATTTATGATTTAGATACTTTTGAATGTTATTTTAACTTTGTTGTTTTATGTTTTGTTTAGATTGTTTATAATTGCGTGTGTTTGATTGGGTTGAATAGTGTAGAATTGAATTGAATTGTATTTGCAGGTGTGCAGCAGAAACTGCCAGTTTGGCCTGTCAAAAATATTGTAGGAAAAGCGCGGACAACGTGGTTTTTTCCATTGCTTTTCTGGGTTTTTTTTTTAAATACCAGAAAAGCGACGGACAGCGTCGCATTTTAGAAATAAAAAAATTAAAATTAAAATAAAGCGACAGAGTCCATAGCTTTTATTAAAAAAACTCAAAAAAAAAAATAGGCAAAAAGCGACGCTGTCCGTCGCCTTTTAGCGACGCAGTCCGTCGCTTTTTGCCATTGTTTATAACTAGTACTCACATAACTAAACCCAACATAACTAAACCCTGCATAACTCAACCCAACATAACTAAACCCTACATAACTCAACCCAACATAACTAAACCCAACATAACTAAATCTTACATAACTAATACATGAATAACTAAACCCTACATAACTAATACCTGCATAACTTTAACTAATAACCAAACGGCCCCTAATAGTGTAAAAAAATGTTACACGGTGTATAATAGTTAATCATATATTTTTTTTATAAAAAAAATAAATTGGGAGGTTTTTGTAATTAAAAAAAAAAAACTAGTTTAGTACCCGCGTGATGCGAGGAAGCATTTGGAAAAAGATATTATTTATTTATTTGATCATATTAATTTGTGTTGCAGGAACATTCATAAAAAGGCTAACATAGAAATAAAATATTTTTTGTATTTCTAAAACTATCCGAAGATCTTGTGTTATATGCAATAAGATTCAAAGTTTGATGATAAATTAAATTTATATAATTTTCTCAAGAATTAATTTCGCTAACTACTCATTGATTCTAGACTAAGATTATCAAGTAGCACATTATTGTCTAATTTTCTAAGTAAAACTTAAACAGATTTCAATCTAAAAGCAATTCACCGTTAAACACAAAGATAGAATACTAATTCAAGTATCCTTGCCCCTCCTGATATTGACCCCGAGTCTTCAATGATCGAGTTTTGAAAGTTGATTTCGAACTTTGAGTTTAAGGTTGAGAATTTTGTAAGTTTTGAATTTGAAAGACTAATTTTGTTAAGAAAGAGGTTTTTTGTGTTTTTTGGAGTTTCAAGCGTCAAATGGAATTTTGTTGATTCCATCAGTCCTAAAATTGAAATTTGATCTGTGAGAGTTGTCGGTTTCAGATTACGAGTCTTTTTGGGAATTTGAGGTCCTAAGTTGTGAAATTGTGGAAACTTAACCTTTGGGTCGACTTTGGTTAACATTCAGGGTTCTGATGCTCGGATCAAAATTTCAAGAGTTCCATTGGATTCGGGGGATGATTTTAGGCCCATGTGAGATCTTGGTTGATTTTTGAGAGGTTCCGAGCTTGTTTTAGCCTTTTTTTGACATTGAGTTAGTTTCTTGTGGTTTTCACGGATCTCGGGTCAAGGAGACCTTGAATTTGTATTTTAACGGTTTCATTGAGTCTAAAACATCAAGTACAATTGATTTGCATCTGTGGTTTGTATGTATGAGGTTCCAAACGAATCCGAGGGTCCTTTTGATGTTTGAGAGTTGGCTGATTTTGCTGATGTTTGATATATGTTACCTTCGTGATCGCAAATGTGAGGTCAAATATCTATATATATATATGTACATATATATATATGTATATATGTACATATATATATATGTATACATACATACATACATATATATATATACATACATACATACATACATACATATATATATACATACATACATACATACATACATATATATATACATACATACATACATATATATACACACATACATACATACATACATATATATATATATATATATATATATATATATATATATATATATATATATATTATTATTATTATTATTATTATAATAATAATAATAATAATAATAATAATAATAATAATAAATTCATTAAGAGTTAATAACTCATCCCACATTTTCAGTAGCACTTCAAGTACTTTTAGTTAGCGCGCAGTGTCAATATTGACTTGTTATTACCCATATGAACCTACTTCATGGGATCTCCAATCACATATGTTGGGTTACCATCTCTATTGACAATCAATTGACTTTAAATCCATCTCTATTGAGGTTTGGAGAATTAATTTTCTTCCCACAGGTTTAGTTGGTGAATCAGTTGTATTCAATTTCAACTTCATATAATCAATGATCAATGGAAATTACTCCATCTCTCAACAACTGTTTTATGACATATGCCTCAATTTCATGTATTTGTTCTTGTAATTATAAGATTTATTTTTTGCAGTAATTTCAGCTTCACAATCACAATGTTAAAGGGATCAAGAGGCAATTCATCTTTTATCAAAGGGATCAACTAACAATTCATCATTTATCAAAGGGATCAGCTGGTAATTCATCATTTATTAAAGGGATCGACAATTCATCCTCTATTAAAGGAGAAAATGGTCAAATGACCCCCTAGTCTATTACTGGATTTCCAACTACACACCTACCTTTGATGGGAGTCCTATTACCCCTTGAACTACTTTAAAATAGAATAAATAACCTCTTAAGTGCTGAGATGGTACAGAAAGTGTATTTCACTCTCTTTGAGAGAGTGAGTTGCCTATTTTATTTTATTTTTCGTCTTTTTTCTGATTTTATATTTTCTTTCTCTTTCTTTCTTCTTATTTATCTATACAACTATACATTTTTCACCATTATCATTGTTGAAGCTTTTTTAAATGGAAGTTTGGTATAAAAAATATCAACAACTAATGCATTTTATGAATAAATAATTTTTCACTAGACTTATTTAGAACATATCTAACAAATTGATTTATTTTTATAAAAACATACCCATTAATTATTATTATTATTTTTAAGTCATGGACTCAAGAGTAACAAAATCAAAGTGAAGTAATTGAATATTTAAATAATACTTTCAAACTTATTAAAAGGAACTAAAACAAAACAATTTCTTCTACATTTTTAAAGAAGGATCCTATATGTTCTCCTAAAAACCCATGAAGAATCAAAATCAAAAACTCAAATTATAAATTAATCATGTAAATTTTAGAGGGAGAAAGAATAAAGAATGGGGAAGAGAGAGAGGTTCCATTGACTTTAAATCCATCTCAATTGAGGTTTGGAGAACTAATTTTCTTCCCACGGGTTTAGTTAGTGCATCAGCTGTATTCAATTTTGACTTCATATAATCAATGGAAATTACTCCATCTCTCAACAACTGTTTTATGACATCATGCCTCAATTTCATATATTTGCTCTTATAATTATAAGATTTATTTTTTGCAGTAATTTCAGCTTCACAATCACAATGTTAAAGGTATCAAGAGCAGTTCATACTTTATCAAAGGGACCAACTACAATTTATCATTTATCAAAGGGATCAGCTGGTAATTCATCCTTTATTAAAGGGATCGATAATTCATTCTTTATTAAAGGAGAAAATGGCCAAATGACCCCCCAGCCTATTACCGGATTTACAACTACGCACCTACTTTCACGAGAGTCCATGAACTACTTTAAAATAGAATAAATAACCCCTTAAGTGTTGAGTTCGTATAGAAAGTGTATTTCACTCTCTTTGAGAGAGTGAGTTGCCTATTTTTTTAAAAGAAAATTCCATTTTTTTTTTCTAATTTTATATTTTCTTTCTCTTTCTTTCTTCTTTTTTCTCTATACAACTATACATTTTTCACCATTATCATTGTTGAAACTTTTATTAATGGATGTTTGGTATAAAAATTATCAACAACTAATGCATTTTATGAATAAATAATTTTTCAATAGACTTATTTAGAACATATCTAATAAATTAAATTTATTTTTCAAAAAACATACCAATTAATTTTATTTTTTTTAAGTCATGGACTAAAGAGTAACAAAATCAAAGTGAAGTAATTGAATATTTAAATAATATTTTCAAACTTAGTAAAAGGAACTAAAACGAAACAAATTCTTCTACATTTTTACAGAAGAATCCTACATGTTGACCTAAAAACCCATGAAGAATCAAAATCAAAAACTCAAATTATAAATTAATCATGAAAACTTTAGAGGGAGAAAGAATAAAGAATGAGAAAGAGAGAGACGTTCAATTGACTTTAAATCCATCTCTATTGAGGTTTGGAGAATTAATTTTCTTCCTACGGGTATAGTTAGTGAATTGGCCGTATTCAATTTTGACTTCATATAATAAATGGAAATTACTCCATCTCTCAACAACTGTTTTATGACATCATGCCTCAATTTCATGTATTTGCTCTTATAATTATAAGATTTATTCTTCGCAGTAATTTCGGCTTCACAATCACAATGTTAAAGGGATCAAGCGGCAATTCATCCTTTATCAAAGGGACCAACTGGTAATTCATCATTTATCAAAAGGATCACCTGGTAATTCATCATTTATTAAAGGGATCGATAATTCATCCTTTATTAAAGGAGAAAATGGCCAAATGACCCTCTGCCTATTACCGGATTTCCAACTACACACCTACATTTCACTAGAGTCATATTACCCTTTGAACTACTTTAAAATAGTATAAATTACCCATTAAGTGCTGAGTTGGTGTAGAAAGTGTATTGCATTCTCTTTGAGAGAGTGAGTTGCCTATTTTTTTTAAATTTCCCTTTTTTTCTGATTTAATATTTTCTTTCTCTTTCTTTTTTCTTATTTATATATACAACTATATATTTTTCACCATTATCATTGTTGAAGCTTTTTTTAATGCATGTTTGGTATATTAATTATCAACAACTAATGCATTTTATGAATAAATAATTTTTGAATAGACTTATTTAGAACATATCTAACAAATTAAATTTATTTAAAAAAAAAAAACATACAAATTAATTATTATTTTTTTAAGTCATGGACTCAAGAGTAACAAAATCAAAGTGCAGTAATTGAATATTTAAATAATATTTTCAAACTTATTAAAAGGAACTAAAACAAAACAATTTCTTCTACATTTTTAAAGAAGGATCCTACATGTATTCCTAAAAATCCATGAAGAATCAAAATTAAAAACTCAAATTATAAATTAATCATGAAAATTTTAGAGGGAGAAAGAATAAAGCATGGGGAAGAGAGAGAGGTTCAATTGGCTTTAAATCCATCTCTATTGAGGTTTGGAGAATTAATTTTCTTCCTACGGGTATAGTTAGTGAATCGGCCGTATTCAATTTTGACTTCATATAATCAATGGAAATTACACCATCTCTCAACAACTATTTTATGACATCATGCCTCAATTTCATGTATTTGCTGTTATAATTATAAGAGTTATTATTCGCAATAATTTCGGCTTCACAATCACAATGTTAAAGGGATCAAGAGGCAATTCATCCTTTATCAAAGGGACCAACTGCAATTCATCATTTATCAAAGGGATCAGCTGGTAATTCATCCTTTATTAAAGGGATCGACAATTCATCCTTTGTTAAAGGAGAAAGTGGCCAAATGACCCCCCCCCCTCCCCCATCCTATTACCGTGTTTTCAACTACGCACCTACCTTTCACGGGAGTTCTATTACCCCTTGAACTACTTTAAAATAGAATAAATAACCCCTTAAGTGCTGAGTTGGTATAGAAAGTGTATTTCACTCTCTTTGAGAGAGTGAGTTGCCTATTTTTTTTTAATTTCCATTTTTTTTTCTGATTTTATATCTTCTTTCTCTTTCTTTCTTTTTATTTATCTATACAACTATACATTTTTCACCATTATCATTGTTGAAGTTTTTTTTTAATGGATGTTTGGTATAAAAATTATCAACAACTAATGCATTTTATGAATAAATAATTTTTCAATAGACTTATTTAGAACATATCTAACAAATTAAATTTATTTTTAAAATAAAACATACCCATTAATTATTATTATTTTTAAGTCATGGACCCAAGAGTAACAAAATCAAAGTGAAGTAATTGAATATTTAAATAATATTTTCAAACTTATTAAAAGGAACTAAAACAAAACAATTTCTTCTACATATCTTACATGTTCTCCTAAAAATCCATGAAGGATCGAAATCAAAAACTCAAATTATTAATTAATCATGAAAATTTTAGAGGGAGAAAGAACAAAGAATGGAGAAGAGAGAGAGAGGTTCAATTGGATTTAAATCCATCTCTATTGAGGTTTGAAGAATTAATTTTCGTCCCACGGGTTTAGTTAGTGAATCGGCAATATATAATTTGACTTCATATAACACTACAAGAAATATGATATATAGCTACGAAATTATTAGCTACAACATGAAAATCATCACTAATTGTTCGTTTATAGTGACAAAAATTACTTTTTGTGCTTAAATTTATGAGACACATACTTTAGTGACGAAATAAAAAAATTCGTAGCAAATTTTTATCGACTAAAATTTTCCACCAAAAAATAAATTGGCGTCATTTATTGAGTACTGTTAGTCACGAATTTAAAGCTACCACTGACAAATTATTTCGTCACTAATGATGTATCTAATTTGTGACAAATTATTTTTTGTCTTAAAATTAATTAATTTTTTGCCACAAAAAAAGATTCATCTAAAATTACAATAGCGATAAATTAGAGTTTGTAGTTAAACATTATAAGTTTTAGCTATAAAAATTTAGATTAATTAACTGTGACATTTATTTTCGTCACTAATAATATAAACAATTGGTGACAATCATTTTATTGTCTCTAATCAACCTGCGATTTAGTGACACCAAAAATTTGTCATAAAATATGTAAGGTGATAAATAGTGACAACTTAAAATTTGTAGTTATATAATTCAACTATTTTCTACGAAAAAATTTATAGCTAAATACAAAATTTTTATTGTCTATGATTGTTCATAATTACTAAAAAAAAATGTCATAAATGGTCCTTAAACTATTGAAATAGGTCTAAAATAATCCCTTAACGATACTTGTATTTGATTTAGTCTTTTAAAAATTCAAAATGTTATCAAGTTTGGTCCCCTATCTTTAACCCATTTTTCAGTTGTTTCTCTTTCTCCACTACTTTTTCTTAGAATTACTCTTAAGAAAAGAATCTTAACCTCAACAATTTAATAAACAATTCACAAGGAAAGAAGATAGAAGTCCTGATTTAATACAATGGAGGATGAATAAAATATATTATTGTTGCTAATAACTTGAAAATGCTAGAATTTATTATAAAAAGAAAAATATTATTACCCATTAAGTGTAGAGAGAAATTTATTTATATTTAATAGGAATGAATTTCTTGCAATTAGAATAAAATTAAAAGTTCTTTACTCACATCTTTGAATTCCAAATTTTGTACTCCAACGACTTTATTGAAGGAAATTTGTTTAATTGTTTAGAAGTTAAAATTTATAAAATGGTAGACTTGGAGCCGTTTTTAATTATTTATATGAAAAAATAATTTAATAAATCACGTTGATTATGAATCGTTAACTGCTAAAGAAGGGAACATTTTGTTTTGAATTGTTGAAGTTAAGTTCTTTTCATAAGAGCAATTCAAAGAAAACGTAGCGGGGAGAAAAAAACAATTGAAAAAATGGGTTAAACAATTAATTTTACGAAGGCATGAGTTTGTTAATATGGCCGAAGTTATTTTGTATGAAAAATAGACAGTGACCAAACCTGAAATAAATTTGAATATTAAAAAAGAAGATTAAAACCGGTAAGTGTACAGTTAAGGGACCAAACAATAATATTTGTGATAGTTAAAGGACTAAATCTGGTAAATGTATAGTTAAGGGACTATTTTAGACCTACTACAATAGTTCAGAGACCATTTATGAAATTTTCTCTTCATAATTACAAGTGAATTAGCGAGGGGAAAATTAAAACCAACGAATTAAGTTGATTTTGTAAAAATGAGAAAATTCAATTCATGAATTTTCTTAAATTAGACAATTATTAAAATGCATCATTTGAAAAATACAATTCATGCTATAAGTACCGTGAGTGGGTACTATTCTACAACTAGATTACTAATATTTGTTGATTTAAAACTTCTCATTTTCTATTTGATACACTTTCATTGATAAAGATGGTACAAAAACAATTTCTCAAGTGTTGGTGCTAATTTTGTTTGTGTCTATTGATTTTGTGGTTAGTAAACTGTAAAGACTAAGTCGATCTATTTGGTTCTGTTAAAAAATACGTACATATTTGATAGTGATTCCACATACGTAGAGCAACTATATAGAGATAACATCGACTTACAAACTTAGACTTTAAGAAATGTGAAATATTTCATGGATTTTCTATTACCCTTTTCCATCAGTGGAAAAATTGAAATAACTAAAAAAATAAAAGCTCAAAAGAAAGAAATTAAATAACTAGGATTTAAAATATATTATGATAAAGTACTATAGTAATAGCTATGAATATCAATGTTTTTTCTTTTAAAAAAAATCTATTTCCTGATAGAATCAAACTAATTATTAGATTTCTTTTGATAAAATCGAAGGTTTAATTTTATATAAATTTATAATTGTATTTTAATTTATTAATTTTAAAATAAATAAAAATGACAGTCATACTGAATATATTTTGAGATATTTTCAAAAAAATACAGTCTAATAAAATAACTACATCTACATAGTCCATATTTTTAAAATACACCCGTATTTGTTTTCACAAGAGATCTTATACAACATGATGCATTTAATGTACACAAATGTGTAGATTTTTAAATACATGTATAATAATGTATTAAAAGTGTTTATACACACTTTTATATTGTTATTAAGCAACACATACACAAATAAATTGTAGATAATTTTTAAACAATGCACTGCACTTTATAATCATTTGGTGGAGTGTATTAAGAAAAATAATGCATGTGTTAGCTCTATGTATTAGTAGTCCCTAGTTTGATACACTTTTTCATGCTATGTATAACGAATGCTTGCATTAGTTATACACTCTATTATGTATTGAGGAGTGTATTACTAATACTATGGATTTCTAGGTATTAGTAATGCAAAGAGAGTTAATACATACATTAGCATGGTTAAGACCCAATTACCCCTCAAAAACACTTTTACATCTTTTTTTCACAGAGGATACTTTTGTAAATAAATATTTTTTATACAATGCATACTATTTTTAATACACCAAATCAAACAATGCATAAGAAATAGCCTACACATAACTAATGCGAGCATAACTAATACAAACATTACTAATAAAGTCAATTGGACATTAATTTTATACACTCTACCAAACGACCCGTTGTGTGTATAAATGTTGATATATATATATATATTAAAAAAGGGCCTAAAAATAGTGTTTAGTAAAAATATGTATTTACTTCCTTTAAATTAATTAACTTTATAATTATGTATAATTATTAATTAAGTTATGTCTTATTAATTATTTTGTATTTTTTAAATTAAGAAGCTCAAATAATTAATCAATAATTATTCATCTTATTTCAATTTCAAACGAATTTAACTAATTGATTCGATTTAACTATATTCTAAATTCAATTGGCTTAATATATAATATGATAGATCACTCAATTCGATTAAATTTGCAATCCTATGGCCATATTTTAAATCCATTATTCTAAAACCATCTTATCTTCTTAGCAGAATATGCATACATCTATATTCTATACACACAAACACAAACCGTACACCACTCCCATAAACACAAACCGTACACCACTACGGATTCCCTCTCCCCATGGGCGGATCTATGAAGGGGTCAGGGGGTGCCACGCCACCCCTCAACTTCGACGGAAACTCTACATATACATAGGTATATAATATTTATATAAATATAAAGTGTGTCACCAAGTAAATAAAATTGGCTTGTGGTACCACGGTTGGAGGGCAACTTTAGATGGCTAATGTTGCAGGTTCGAATACCATTTGTACCTATTCTTTTTGAGAAATTTGTTGCAGACATTTTTTAAGGAAAAAAAAGGCTCCAAGCACCTTTTTTTAAGGAAAAAAGTTGGCACATTCTTTTTTATTTTTTTTTATAATTGTTTTTTACTTAAATTAAATTAATTACATTATTACTCATTTGACTTTTCTTTTATTTGATTAAATACAAATAAAATGTTCTCTTTCTCTTCAACTATTTCCAAAGCCTTTTTCCTCCAAGTTTCAACTTCCCCAAAATTTTCATTGCCCCATTCCAAACCCAAGTCACTTGTTGTTGTTGCCGCCTGCCACCCGTCTTAGAATTCCGTACAACGGCTAAGCCTCATTTGGGTGCTATTGTTTTCACTTTTCTCCATCCATCCACAACCTTCTATAAATTGTAAGTTTGTAATTCTATTTTTGTAAGATTTTTTTATTTCTATTTCTTGAGTTCTTTTAAGTTTAAATGAGTGATGATTGATTTTATATTAGACAAGGGTTTTGGTTTTACTTTGATATTCTAAATTTCTAATGAACATTGTAAGACATTATTGGTTAAAACTTGTGTGATATGAACCATGTTAATTTGAATTAACTATGACTTACCCTATTAAATTTGAATTGATTGTGAGTTGAATTAAATTTTAATTTTTGTAGGAAAGTGTTCTAGTTTTGTGAATTGAGATGGAGAAGTTTCTTGCGAAATTTAATCATTCTCAAGCAAGTTCTAGTAGGAATGGCAATCCTTCCAGTCTTATAGATGACCTTAATTTAGATTCACTTGAAGCCGATCCAGGAAAAAGAGTACCAATTGCTCACTATAATAACCCTCGAATAAAGGATGAAGTGAGGAAACATTATATTCAAAAAGGGCCTTGTCAACCTAAAATGGATTCATATCCTCCAACTAAAATTGGAAAAAGAATGCGTCAATTTTGTAAAATTTGATTTGAAGGTCCATATTCTAAATGGTTGGAGTATAGCGTGGAGAAAGATTATGTGTATTGTCTATGTTGTTATTTATTCAAAGATGATTTTTTTCCATGGAAGTACAAGTGAGTTTTACACAAAAATGGGTTTTAGGAGTTGGAATGGGGCACTTGAAAGATTCCGTAAATATGTTGGTGATGTTAATAGTATTCACGACAAATGTTTCAATGAAGCATATAAAAAATGAAGTGCGGAATGGTATTGGTAATCAATATTTAAATGATTGTCTAGTGTGTTACATAGAGCGTGATGTATTTATAAATGTTAGTAATGATGTCATTATCGATCGTTTTCAGAATATGAAAACTCGTCGAGGGCAATTGTAAATGAATGATGAATATTTATAATATTAGTAATATTATTGAAAGTTTTAAATTTGTTAACTTCATGCTTTTAGTGTGGAGTGTGGATTTGTAATATCTTATTATTTATATTTTATTGATTGATTAATGATATATATCAAAAAGACGAATAGGTTAATCAAATATAAAATTAATTTAATTGATAAGTCTATTTGACACCCACGGACTCTAAATCCTGGATCTGCCACTGCCTCTCCCCCATTACTGTTTATCTTCCTCTTCAAAGATAACCATTTCTTTCACCCCAAAAATCTGTCGGATCTTGCACGAAGATTGTCGGATAAACGTCTATCCGCCATCTCCCTCACCTCCACATCTCTTTTCCCCTTTTTCCGAGCTGCACCAATTCACTTCTCCACGGTTTGCTTTGGAATAGAAGAGAGGAAATCGAAAGATGACGGTTCTCAAGCTCTGTCCAATGGATTCCGCCATCAATGGCATCCAAAACATCCCTATCCCTAACATCAATCTGGAAGGTAACTCTATCCCTCTTTTTTTTCCTTATTTTCATCATTACTATATCCTTATCCTTACCGACATTTTTTCCTCTCAAAGGATTTTGAAAGTTAATTTATAAATTTCCTACTCGAATTCCCCTATAAATAGCCCCTCTCTTCACTGATTTGGAACAAGGTCCTGGACCCTCTAAAGAGCTGGCCTTTTTTCACTCTCATAGAATAAGGATTTTACATTAAAAGATACACGGGGAAACAGTACCGAAAGAGAGTGGAAAAATCTAAAAGCTAGGTTTCTTTCAAAGTGTTGTGTCGATTCTCTTCTTTCTCGAATCAAACTCGTGTTGGTGGATGTTTTATCTGTGGTCAGGCAACCCTCACCTCTGTTAAGTGCATTCTCTGGCTGTATGAATCTAAGTTCCCTGTATGTAATTTTGATTCATTATACATTTGAATTCTCTGATTTAGGTGTTCCTTTATTATGTTTACATTCTGGTTTGGCCTATCAGATTACTATTGCTTAAATTGTTTTCACTTGTTTCCGTCAAGTATAAGTTGTTTGTTCTGGGGATATTGATCAATGTTTGTATGTATATTGTTTGGTTCTATCATTTTAGCATTAACTCCGGGAATTCGGTTAGCTTACTGTATAATATAGCATCATGTTTAGTATAGCTTTGTCTAAAAACTTTAACCCATTTTGACAAATTCAGTTTGCTTCTTTTATCCATTTTCACTTCATATAATCAATGGAAATTACTCCATCTCTCAACAACTGTTTAAACATCATGCCTCAATTTAATGTATTTGCTCTTATAATTATAAGATTCATTCTTCGCAGTAATTTCGGCTTCACAATCACAATGTTAAAGGAATTAAGAGGCAATTCATCCTTTATCAAAGGGACCAACTGACAATTCATCATTTATCAAAGGGATCAGCTGGTAATTCATCCTTTATTCAAGGGATCGATAATTCATCCTTTATTAAAGGAGAAAATGGTCAAATGACCCCCAGCCTATTATCGAATTTTCAACTACGCACCTACCTTTCACAGGAGTTCCATTACCCCTTGAACTACTTTAAAATAGAATAAATAACCCCTTAAGTGTTGAGTTGGTATAGAAAGTGTATTTCACTCACTTTGAGAGAGTGAGTTGCCTATTTTTTTTTAATTTCCGCTTTTTTTCTAATTTTATATTTTCTTTCTCTTTCTTTTTTCTTATTTATCTATACAACTATACGTTTTTTACCATTATCCTTGTTGAAGTATTTTTTAATGAATGTTTGGTATAAAAAATTTCAACAACTGATGCATTTTATGAATAAATAATTTTTCAATATACTTGTTTAGAACATATCTTACAAATTAAATTTATTTTTTTAAGAAAACATACCCATTAATTAATTCTTTTAAGTCATGGACTCAAGAGTAACAAAATCAAAGTGAAGTAATTGAATATTTAAATAATATTTTCAAACTTATTAGAAGGAACTAAAACAAAACAATTTCTTCTATGTTTTTAAAGAATAATCCTACATGTTTTCCTAAAAACTCATGAAGAATCAAAATCAAAAACTCAAATTATAAATTAATCATGAAAATTTTAGAGGTTGAAAGAATAAAGAATGGGGAAGAGAGAGAGGTTTCTCAAATTGGTGTCACAAGTTGGTCTCAAACTGGTCTTCTCATCCGCGATGATTTTGAGCTGTCGACGGAATCTTCAGGGGCTGAATATGATCTCAAATGTTCATGACCCATTTAATGTGTATCTGAAATTGTCTAAGGAAGAAAATCGAACGAAATGTAAAAAAATCTAGAAATATTATCGAATTGGTTGAATGAAATATTTGATTAGGACCGCTATCTTCTAGGCTCTAGAGATTCGAAGTAGATAAAAAAGTGACTTGAATTTTTGTTTTTATAAATTGTTAGAGATATAAAAAATTTTAGAGGTAAAAAAATGGTGTTTATTATAGTTAGGGTTGAAGAAATGGAGGAGAACTTTTTTATAAAAAAAAAAAATTATTAAATGGTGAAATACACGTGTCAAGTGCATGTATTTCACCACAAGACACATGCTGGTAATGACATTTTAGGGAGGAAATAATTTCACTTTAAAATAGCTCAAGGGATAATAGGACCCCCATGAAGTATAAGTGTGTAGTTGGAAATCTGGTAATAGATTGGGGGGTTATTTGACCATTTTCTGTTCTTAAAAGGATCAATAATTCATCTTTTATCAAAGGGGTCGGCTGGTAATTCATCCTTTATTAGAGGGATCAACAATTCATCCTTTATCAAAGGGATATTCACTAAGAAATTTCTCAGCCATTCAGCCTCAGAACCAGTCAGCTCCGATCCAGAGCTTCAAACTCTGACTCCATAGTTAATCTAGCAATGATCACCTGTTTAAATGATTTTAGGACATTGCACCACCTAAGACTAACACATATCCACTAGAAAATTCGTTTCATATAAATCAGAGATCCAAGTTACATCACAATACTCTTCTAAGGTAAAAGAAATTCACTATACATGATACTATAATTCATGGTTCCTTTCAAATTTTTCATCAGTCTGCATCACAATACTCTTCTAAGGTAAAAGAAATTCACTATACATGATACTATAATTCATGGTTCCTTTCAAATTTTTCATCAGTCTATTTATTGCACATCAATGCTAGTTATTGAGATTATGAGTATATCTATTCATTACTCATAGCATAGGCAATATCATGCCTAGAAAAATATATTAAATGCAATAAATTTTCAATAATTTGAGCATATTTAGAATAAGTAACTGAATCACCATTATTCTTTTTCAATTGAGAGTTAGTATCATAGGGAGTGGTTATAGATGTCACATCAAAACATTCAAAATAATTCAAGAGGTCTTTCACATAATTTTCTTGTGACGATATTATACCATCTTTACTTCATATAATTTTCATATCAAAATTACTAGACAAAAATAATTTGGTACTTTTCACAATATTTAAATTTGTACCAAATAAGCATGTCATCAACATACATATTATCACATAATCATTGGCTATGATTTTTATATAAACACTTTTATCCACTTCAACAGAAGAAAAATTATCTCTCTGTAAGACTTGATCTAATTTTCATGTCACTATTTAAAATAAGAAATCTATATGCAACACTATATTCATCATATTCAATAAGCATGCAATCGACATTTTTGCAACCTATTTTTCTCTTCTTAGTTTCAGGCAAAAGAACTTTAGTCAGGCACACCCACACTTTTAAATATTTCACATTTATCAAAATTATTTAAGTCTAAATAAGATATTAAACCAAGAGACTGCATATTCTTTCTATATGAGACATTTAACATGTCCTAGTTTAGCATGCAATAAATAAATAGGCTCAATCATATAATTAAAAACAAATACAACATTATGTAATCATCACATTTGTTAAGCACAAATAAATCATAGTTACAAATTTCATAGCCAACAAAAAATATTATATTTAGTCAATATGACCTCATTATCTTCAAAAGAAACATTCTTTCCACCTTTTTCAATAATCCCACAGAAATCAAATTGATTCGGATATCAGGAACATGCAACACATCACTCACTCCAAAAATTTACCAGATGTGAGTTTGAGAAGAACTTTTCCTTTTTCAAGAACTATTGGTGTGACATTTTAATATTAATAAAAAATATATTATATGTCACATTATATATCATGTTATGTCTATTGATAGACATTGCATTTGTGCCTCTTTACTCTCATCAATTGTGGAAGAAAGTGGTCATTAGTTTTTAGTAACTTATGTAACCACCAACTCTTCATTTCATTCATTATTCTATCTTTATGTCTTGTAACTTATGTAACATTTGAGCCATTCATTTGGAAAATTTACTACCCACTATCTTCCTATTCATTGCAAGGAAGAACTCATCATCTATAAATAGTGTGGTCTTCCTTTATGTTGTGGGAGAATAAAAAACAAGATAAGTACAAGAAATATAGAGTGAAAAAGATGAGTAGTATTTTGTTGTGTTTATATTGAGATTAGTGTTGTAGTGAAAGAGAGAGTTGAGACAAAGAATGTTATTCTAAGTCTTCAACCATATTCACTATATACAAAAGAGAATATTTATATGTTGAAGGAAGGTGTTCTTTTTGTGGAGCTTTGGACTCTTCAACTAATTCAGAGTTGTTTGAGTTATACATGTTGTTGGGTTGTTGTATCCTGGAGGGAACAAATCAAGAGATATACTGTTGATCGGTGTAGATTATGCCTCAGTGGGCTTGAATCTCCTTAAAGAGAGCGAGATATTCGTGCCTCAGCCTAAAGATTTGTCTATGCATTTTTGTCATTTTATTTTTCAATTGTAATTTATATTATTTGTGGTATAATACACCAAAAAGAACTTTAGTTGTCATTAAGTCACCAAAATAAACAATATCTTCTCCTTTCTCAACTTGGGTGTATGACACAAAATTATTTTTGTTTATACAAATGTGCCTTATAGCACCAAGAGTCTATCACTTAATTTCTCAATTTTGCCTCAATATTTATTTCTGAAATACCGCAATAATCATATCATCTGTTTCAGCCAAACTTATTTTTAGCTTCGCATTGAGGTGCATTTTTCATGAAGGTTTTATTAGTAGCATTGGACTTGTAACCATGTCTATTTACATACCTGTATTTTCTTTACCGTAAGCTTCTGACAGAATGACTTTAATAGTAGTAGTCAGGATAGCACTAACATGAGTATCATCAATAGTTTCAGTACACATGATTTAAATTAGTTTCTTAGATTGTCCAAAAAATAAGATGAATATTACTACGATGATATATAAATAATAGTGCAGAAAACTAATACTTGAGTCGTGTTAGACACTGTCCTAAGAAAGTATTTCAGAGGTATTAAATGTTTCCTCAAAATTAAACAAACCTTCCCTATTAAAATAGAAAATACATGAATCAGCAAACTAATTAACATTATCAAATTATTAGTGGACAAATAAAAAGAAACAAAGCTAAATTTATAATTAACCAAGAACAGAAAGTTATTATAAAGGAGAGAGAGGCCGAAAGGATAGAAGGAAAAAAAGAGTACATGGAGAGTATTATTTTCTTACTGATATTCATTCCATTTGAAAGATGGAATTGAAAGTTATTTAAAGAAGGAGAAACCAATCAAAAGAAGCCAAATGTCAAGACACTTCTCACAAATTGAAGGGCTTTCAAAATACCAGCACTTCTCTTTCAATTGCCCACTTTTCAAATAAGAAAAACTTCTCCAATACACTATATATTTGACTTTGTAAATACACTTCAAAATAAATTCATTTGAAATAAATATTTACCTACATAGCATAGAAAAAAGTAGAAAATATTACGTTTAAACATTCATATATAGTTACACCAATAATGTGTAGAATATGACAAACAAATTATTTATTCTTCCAACATTCCTCTTGAATATGAACTTAAGTTGTATTTGAATTCCACATTTCACACCAACGTTCATGAAATTTTATACTTTTATGTGTCATATGTAACCAAAATTTTCAATCCAACAAATACATTTGATTATTGTAAGCATTTCTCTCTATTTTTTTTTATAGGAGCCATCAGAAATCTTAAGTAAATTCCCTGAAGCATAATTACTCTTTTCATACCAAAGTTGATGTTTTGTAAACAAAATAACAAATATCTTTTAAAAGATACAAGTAGCAATGAAATCAAACAAAAACTTTTTGCAAAACTTTAAAAATGATCTGCAACTAGGGATGGCAACGGGGCGGTGCAGGTTGAGCTTAAACCGCAAAATTTTTAATTTGTCCCACTCTACATAGCAATTTTTTTAATTTTCAACCCGTCCATCCCGCATAGACCGACTTGCATAATGTTTTTAATATTATTATTTTTAGTTAAGTTTGTTATTAAAAATAAATTCATTTTGTCATAACATTGTATTAATTTAATAGAAAATGACTTTAAAATTATTTTTTAGAAGTCAATTAGGAAATATGTAAGAAATTGTATTTATTTTTATTGAACCATTTTCATTTATCATCTTGAATACTTTAGTAGCTTTAAACAAATTATCTTAATAAATAACATGTCAAAAGTTAAAATTAAATTTGAACCCGCATAAAATTGCATATACCTGCAACCGCCCCGCTACACATTAATTTTGAAAAAACCCACTTCAACCCACCCCTCACAACCTTAAATCCGCCCACCCCGAATAGCCTTAACCAACCCTATCCCGCCCCGCATCATTGTCATCCCTATCTGCAACTTAAAATAGAAGGAGAAAATGCAGGGTTTTATAGTATATGGAGTGAGAATATCCATTCAAAGTTGTTATCATAGGAAAAAAATTGAGTCATATGAACCGTCAATTCCTGTTGAACATTATCAAATTTGAATGGATGCTGTCATTGTAGATTGTATATGATTAAATAAATTGAAGCTAACTATATATTCAAATAATTATGTAAGTATTTCAAAATTTTCATAATAACAGTCTAGATGGATGTGGCGATACGCGGAGTTTTTATTATTGTGCAGGCATACTCTATTAGGTTGTTGTTGACTATTGCGTAGGCCTCCACTTGTTAATAGCTGCTGCAAAAATGTATGTTACGTCATTAATTTGGGTTTTTCATTTGGAGAAGACAAGGTAATGAAGCATACATTTACTAATATATCTTTGTAAATATAGCATTTTATTTTTTTTTTTGTTTTGGTTTTACTTTGTAGCACATAATGCCTTTTAATCAACAAAATGGTGCATGCATATTTCTTCACATTATATATTTCCACGTAGCAATTTCATACTTCATTAAAATTTTCACGGATCACATCTTTTTTCTGAGCAGAAGAATCAAATCACAAGTAAAAAGAAAAAGCATCTCGTCAATCCCTCATTTTTGAAAATCATGCATCATCTGCAAAATATGTAATGAAATAATAATGCAATATAAATGAGACAAGTACAAAATTTAAGTTGTTACCGTAGTTACGTATTCAATTGATCCATTTCTTTATTTATGAACAATTCTGTTGACAATTATTTATGCGATGTGATGTAGTATCTTATAAATCACTACAACAATATAGAAGTTCTTACATGCAAGAGAATTGGAGAACTAACATACATGCAAATTGAATTTAAGGTGGTTGCCATTCAAAATTGTAAAACTGAGGGGGGGAGGGGGTAATTATTGAATTTTAAAACTGATACGGTTACCCAAGTTGGGATTAGTTTAATAAGGTATTCTAATCCTACATAATATCGCTAGGAAAGTTCCTTACTGCTAACATGTGACACACACAACTTTTTTGTTCAGACCAACTTCCTCTAATCAAAAAGTTAAAAGATAGTGCTATTCCAATTGAAATCTGCAGATTAGGTAGTCGATACTTGGTCATTTTAGGGAAAATTGAATTTACTACGGAGAAAATGGAAGCAAACAATATATTAAGAAGAATAATAAATGAACCTAACCTTTACGTAAAAAATGTAATCTTATTTCGTGTATTTCAAATAATATTATAATGGAACAGTTATTTTGAGTTTGAGTTTTTTATTGAACGAAGGTAACATCCAACAGAGGCAATGTAACACTTATGACGTGTGAGCATTTAGAGTTCAACATTGAATTACCATCAACAATAGTTTGTAAGTAGTTACAGTTGATGTATATCGTAGAGGTCTGATAAATGGAATTTTCATTTGAATTAGATAGAAAAGTAACAATTACGCATTCACACATAAATAGTTAATAAGATACAAACATTGGTCAAGCAGTAAAAGCCACACATTGTTTAGTTACATAATTCAGAAAGACATCTATTTTTTATCGGCTTTGGGTTTCTTCAGTTTGATTTGGGACGCTCCATCTGTTGTTTTCTTGGCCCTCTTTCTGTACATCCTCACTGATTTGACTTTGTCATCCATGATAATTGGTGCTTTCTCTTCAGCTTGATATATTTCTTCAGCAATTATGCTCCGTCGGGGGTTTGAGTCATTCATATCAATTCACACAAGGAAGTCGAATTGCTTGTCTTTACTCAACATCAATTTGCGGTAGTAATAGCATTCTTCCTTCTTGATAAGATGTAAACAATTGGATATGTTAGTTGGAAAGGTTTCATTAAGGTACACAACAGACTATGTAAATATACCCTTACATTCCGTCTACTCTATACATTAAGTTCATACCTTTACTGAGGTTGATTCTATGTACTCTTGCACGCTACAACCTAGTAAAGGTTTAGCCGCTTCAAATAGAATGACTAGCGCACATCGTTCTCCACCACACACTTCAAGTCGTAAGCAGTACCTTCAAAATAGGGGGTAGTATCTTTAATATAAGGTGTTTTGTAATTAGTAAATATTGAATCACGTTTAAACTGAGACTAACCTCATTTCATATTCGACATTCTCACTATTGCAATTGGTACAAGCTGCATTCTCTTCTATAACTTTCACTTTCTTGTGGCACTTTTTGCAAGACGAATACCATGGCTCATCTTTATTCAGTATGTCTTCAATTGTTGCTTTGAACTTGTACATACAATCCTGCAAATTGCCAATATACCATATTTGAGAATATACATTGAATATACAAATGAATTTTATTAATGGAGAGTTAAGTATATGTTAGTATGTATCTGTGAATCAGCCAACAATCTATCAAGAATATGGACTAACAGTACTTTTATGGAGCTTCTCATTACCTTAGTTGGTGTTATTATAGTATCTTTGTTGTCGGCTTTTATGATTTCACGCCTGTATTTACGATGAGGTTAGTTAACTGTATCACCCATTTTAAGTGAGGTGTATTAGGTGCATAGTATTCTCGGGTTTATGGTGATAGTAATATGAAATTTTAGAACACTGATAATAGAGAAAATATGTCCTGTTATAGCAATGTTCAATTATACTTGGCAGTTGTGAGAGTTGGGGTAAAGTAACAGTGGTGAACATATTTGTGAATGATGTAATGTACCAGGCTCAAAAGTCGGTTGCGTTTTGGAACATTGAATTGATCAAGACGCTGCTCATAGGAATAGTAGAGATCCCAAATTGGCCTAGTTTCACAAGACCTTTTCAACATTTAGAACAGCAAATATAGTCATTTTATAGTTGATAACCACCTACAATACATTGTGGATACCTTTATAGATTGAGACTCTAACGTCACATTAAGGCCAGTATAGGCTTATCATCTTGCAACTTTTCAAGGAATGCACCATCATTTTCAGCAAAATCTCCTTATAAAGTAACAGCTGTATGCTCCATGTTGGATTATTCGTTAGAAGTGAAAAGTCAACACATCACCTAATCTCTATATAAATGGTAGATTATATAGCATTACAACTTACAGCTCATTTGTAACAACTATTTCCCGTCTCTTGCAATTTTTATTTTGAATGAGGGGCTTCACCGAAACTAAAATGCAAATCAAGTCTGGAAATCGATCATGCCAATTAGCTATAACGATAACATAATAGGGTAATAAAATAAGAGCTTAGTCGTGTGGATAGTTACCTAGAATAGCACCATTAGATAATTTATCAGCATGTTCCAATAATAAAAAGCCATCAGAGAATTTGTGTGTTGAAACCTCATGCTCAGTCTCCTTTATGATTGTACTGTTTGTAAAGGCCAATTCAACTTCTTTATGGACAGAAGAGTCGTTGGGGTTGACACGATCTAAGCGCCCTTTCGCTATGTAGTAACTCTTATTTGGCTTCAAGGAGTCCTTTCGTGTTTTGATGTGTTTATTAAATAGTGTCGCTCGAATCTTTGTCTCCTATTATTAAGCGCGCGCGCGCGGGGGGGGGGGTATAAGTACAACAAACATGAACCATTGTAAAATAAAGTAAGAAAAAGTGTGAACATTGTTACCTCTCCGTCAACTAATATCATTGTTCTGAAAGTTCCTTTATGCCTTGAATTGTTGTAAGGTATTACTGAACCCCTTCGAATAACTAAGACTCACATGACTGAATCAACAGAGCTTTTAGGTATCTTGCTTATCGATATACTTTGTTTTGCTAGTTCCATTTCAGTCACCATCTGGGTTGTATCTCGATGAATGCAGGTACATAGGGAGATGAGTGCAACAATGTTAGTATTGGGCGTAAATGTGTATGGGTATGATTGATGAGGGCAGTGTATGGTAATAGTCTATAATATTTGGCGATAAGTTAATGCAATAAAGACGTTATCAGTAAGGTGTAATGTATATATAAATATTGTCTTGAGAATTGCAGGGGGATTGTATGTAAGTAGATGAATCAATATTAGTTCATATAGTTGTTGCCTGAAGGGGATGAAACAAAATTGATGGTATTTACCTGTAATGAATATGAGTTAGAGTTGGGGTGAATGTGATTCATAACAGAGATTTATAGTAAGATGTAAAGAACCCAATCGTAAGGTTAGAAGTAACCCAAATATAGAAAAAATGTAGTTGCAAATGGCAAGAAATTATAAATATGCAGGCAAACAGACTATAGTGAGTGGTATTGTTGCAGCAAGGGCAAGGAACACAGTGAATGAGTGGATTGTACTTGTAGGCAATATCAATGTGGAATGTGATGCACATTGTGTACTTTCAAAATGTCGTCAGAAATTGTATGGTACCAGCAGCTGTGTTAATATAAGTTTAAAGTAATAACGGAATAACATAGAAAAGGGAATGACTTACAATTTGTTTAATAGCAAAGCTGATTACGAGATGTTGTGTTTGCAAATTTTCTGCGTGTAGGAAAAACAAATTAAGTGGTGAAGGAGAAGGATAGATTTATGAAGGAAGTATTGTGAAGGAGAGGATGTGATGTTGCATACCTGCGCGTTAATTGTTCTGTGTTCAATGGGGAGAACCATCTAAGTTTCCGAGTTATATACAGTGGGAAGCATTGGGGTGCGACTGTTTGGTAATGCAGGACGGAGGTGTTTGTTGAATATGAAGGAGTTGGAAGTGGTGGCATTTCAAAATGGTTGTATAAAGCATACGAAGGGGTATGTTAAAAGTTGAACAGGTGGAAGTGGCAGCTTCTGCAAATGGGTGTATATAGCACGAGTGGTGTAGGGTGGGATAAGGGTAAATTAGTAATTTAACATTCAAGTTAGGAGTTCACGATTTTAAGGTAATATAGATAATATAATTTTTTTTAAACTCCTTATTTTTATTAACCATCCGATCAAATGATCGGACGGTCCAAATTAATAAAGAATTTTCTTCCTCCCAAAAAGACCCTTACGGCCCTACTCCTCTTCTTCTCCACCTCCTCTTCATTTTTCCAGAAATAAAAAAATGCCACATACTCTTTCTCCTTTCCTAAAATTTTTCCTTCCTCAGTAGAGTCGCCAAGATGTCGCACCCTATTTCGAACTAAGCCGAAACAGTTCACAACACAATATCGTTGTCACTTTGATTTTGAAAAATGATTTTAAAGAAAATAAATGAAAAAAATTTCCTAATTATTTTTTCCTAAATTGAGTTTAGGACTATCTTTGGATAGGCTCGAAGAGATGTTTAATGCGTTCCCGTCGAGTAACCAAAACCTTTATTCAGAATATCATTAATTTTCGTAAATCAAACAGAGTATACATTTACATTTAAAAAAATGGTTTCCTAATATTTTCCTTAAAATTAGGTGGCGACTCTAAAATAATTTTCAAAATTAGAGTGACAGTCATATTATGTTGTGAACTATTTCGTCCTAGTTCGAAATAGGGTGCGACATAGGCATATACATGATCATATGAGGAACTTTAAACATAATATGCATGACCAAGTATAACGTAGTAAAATCCTTTAAAAGAGAAATTCATAAATCATAAGCAAGGTCAATGCATACGTAAAATCATTTGAGAAGCTATCATAAAACCTTTTGAAGAAACATAGTTCATTTGTGGGACATTTACCTTTAACCGACAATAAAACATGTGATATATAACATGGAATCCAGCATGACCCTTACACCTAAAAGGGAAATCTACTTGCCAAGGTAGACTGAGTCACATTCATTCATAATTGTTATTGTGGATCCAATAGTTTGGTCATTTAAAATAATCCTACAGGAACACGTAGTTTGGGACAAGGAAATTGCTACTAATCTCTCCTAGCAGTAGGGCCTCCATTCCAAATTATTATCGGTGTTAAGTAAATCCCAACAGAAAATACATAATCATATTCATAATAAAAAATACTTGGAAAGGCACAATTAAACTATCAATCCGGTCATAAATCGTCATAGAGTATCTTCTTTCAAATCAAGATTTTCATTAACTTCTTCATAATAGACACTCACCTTCTAAGCATCTAAATCATGATTTCATTCATATGTAAGAAAATCTTTCAAAAATTATTGATATTTATCTCAAAATCATCCATAGTTCATAAATCACCATTTACATAAAACATGCATATCCCTCATAATTATAATTCATAGGTTCATAAGCATAATGCATAATTCATGTTCATAAAGTACTCATAGGCTTGGGTCCATAAGAAATCAATTGAAAACCATGTAATTGAATTATATCATGCATAATAATATTGAAAATAAACAATTGAATCATAATAAATAGGACTCGTGGAGAATTGCATGAAACCCTAGATAATTAGGTGAAATTGAATTGGAGATTGAGATTCTTTTGGGACCCAATGAATGAAAGGCATCAATTGGTAAATTCCCAGATACCTTAGGTAATCAAAGCCCTAGCAATGGTGGAAGAAACTTTGAAGCTTGATGAATCCTAACATTCACCTTGAGAGCTCTTGAGAGAATTTGGAGAAGAAGACTTGAGAGATTTGAGAGAATTGAGTGAATGAGAGGATTTAGGATCATGGGTAAAAATGGTTATAGGGGTATTTATAGGGCCAAAACGACATAGTTTAGGGGTTATGTGGGTAGGAAAAGACCAAAATACCCTCAATTAAAAATTATCCCTAAGACTTCAACCTACGGTCCATCGTAACTAGAAGTTCCTGGTCATTCGTAAAATCATTTACTGAAATTTCTGATCAACTCCACGAGACCTTCCAACGGCCCATCCCATATTCTATTGCTCGTAGAGCCAACTCGTAGACCCAATTTCAAGCCCAAAATTTCACCAAGTCTGAATCATTTCTACGGGCACTTCCTATGATCCATAGACCCTTATAAGAATCGCCGCAGGATACATATGTAGGTCAATCATCAGGGACTTGACATTTCCAAAACCCAATCTAAGTCCTAAAACATCTTTCCTACGGTCCATAGGTAGGACTCGTAGACCACTGCATCAATGCCAAATACTGAACTTTTCCTTTCCAATGTGACTTTTCAATTTCTGAGGAGTTACAAATACATGACGAACATCAAGAACATCCGAATTTCCAGCTCCTTCAATTCTTCATGAAATTACCTCAAATTTTAATAGTAACTTTCCTTCAAGCTAGAAAAAAAATCTCGATACTTACTGAGCTCGAATTCAACCACAATCTTTAAAACTCATTTTCAAGTTCTTTATATCTTCAAGCTTCTCAAGAGCATCAAAAAATTTAATTTCCCTGAAATGAACTCAAAATCGTCTCAAAATTTTGGGGTAGACTCCCCTGAGTTAGAGATTATACCACAAATACTATTCCTTTTTAGCTTGAATCACTCCTAATCTTCAAAATTAATTTTCAAGTCTTCAAACTCCTTTAATGGTGAACTTTTTAACTCGAAACAATCCAAAAACTTGGATTTACACAAAAAAAACACTTGAAAACAAGAATCTAGTGTCAAAAACATCAACGAAAACATGGATCAAAGAAAAACTTTTAAATATTTGGACATAATTATATTTTTTTCAAACCAAATTTTTTTATTCCATTATGTATGCATTCTCTTATTGCATAGGTTAGTGATTAAATGCGTACAACTTTTAACATATACTACAAATAATGAAAAATTATTTTAAATGAAGACTACCCATATAATAATAATTTCTTGATAAAACTATAATTAATATTTTGAATAATATATCAACAAATTATAAAACTCTTATAAAAATAAATACATACACAAATATATCAAACCTAAAGAATTTCAAATAAATATTTAAGGATTTTAGAAAGGCAATATAATTTTTATAACCAAATTCTAATTAAATTATATGTCCCAAAATCACATGCAAATTTATGATAAAAATCTCAAATTTAGGATTGTAAGCATTTGACACTGGACAAAAGACAACCTTAAGAACTCGTGGTGTTATATCCTTCCCCATAGGAATATTCGTCTTTGAATGTGAAATAGAACACATAAGTAAGGTTAGGAACTTCTCAAAGTTCTAGCAAAGCATCCCCTATACACTAGACTATTCCATTCAACAATCTAGTACATGGCGTATGCCCCATAAGTGTCATGCCTCGAGGCTACCCCCTTGGCATAACACGATACCTTGGATCACGAGTGACCTCAAGTTAACCCTGTGTCTGGCATATATCAAGCATACTGAGAATAACTGAATAAGACATCTACTATGCAGAAGCTAAAACAATAGATAACTGAAAGTGGAAAACTCCCAACTTGTCTGAATGTATAAAACATACTACGAGCTTAATAATAACTGAAAGATAAGCTTAACAATTCAAGTTGATTCTACTACTATGTCTGAAAAGCCTTTAACTGAGTTGAGTTGCTGGGACATGCCCCTAGCTAGCTATAACAAAACTGAAAACTGAATAAAAAGACTAAAATGAAAATCATGTCTATTGTCTTCAAAGTATGAGGACTCACCACTGAAGCTACTGAAATATGGACCGAGAATTGATCTAAGCGCAATCTGGATGCTGAGTACCTGAACCTACATCATGAAAGGATGTAGTGTAGAGTATGCTTCAGTACCTGAAATGTACTATGCATGCAGAATATAGATACTAAAATGAATAAATAAATAAATATATATATATATATATATATATATAAGTTGAACAAAGTATAACTGAGCAATGACATAAAGTGAGGAAGAATGTAAATATTGAAACATAACTGAAAAGTTAAATTGAATGCAATGACCAAATTCTAAACTGAATATTGAAGTATATACTGAAAACCTGGTCAAATGCACTTGGAGTATGACTGTGGGAGCTACTATTAACCGACATAAAACCATGTGAGCTAAACTTGGAGTTTGATGTATATGCCCCATCAAGAGGACCCAATATACCTTGTCAGGGGTATAAAGGCATGACTGGCGTGATCACTAAATCTGATACCCAATAGAGGGGACTTATACTCCTATGGGAGCACGTAGTTGTGGGACAATGAGGGTACGCTGAACCTTAGTCCAACTCGATGCTAAGTCTACTCTCAACTGAATATGTATATGACACAAATGTAACTAAAATACTGAATAACTTAAAATACTGGCATGCAATCTGAGAATGCAACATATATATACTAATAATGCAACATTCGAAATCTGGAGCATGATTATCTGTTCAACTAACCTAGTAGGTATAATTCATGAACTAAGAGAATTTATACAAACTAGGGTTATGAGTTTCATACAAGGAATTAACCAGACTTTCAAAGAAACAAGCTATACTACAACAGCTAAATCACAGTATATATCCAAGGTTTAAGGAACCCTATGTCTAAACAAGATATAGAGAATCAAGGAACTAACTAAATTCTAGGACCTAGTGAATGAAAGGAATCCACTACTGAAATCCCACATACCTGGTGACGAAATCTACGGAGAAATCCTTTGATTTTGGGGCTAGAACTTGAAGAAAACCTTCTGATTGTTCTTGGGAAAACTGGCGCATCCTTCTTCTCTTTTCGTTCTATGTTTTTTGGTGAATTTTAGAGAATAATGGTTCTAGGTAGGTTCTGACTAGTTTACTAAGCTTAAACTGAGTAAACGACGTAGTTTAGGGGTAAAATAATTAGGAAAAAACCCAACTACCCCTAAGCTAACTGACGAACAATCAGCGACGGACCCTGACCAACTGACTGGGGACTGACCGATGGTCCATCCTGCTAGGGCATCATTTGGCATCTAGGATTGGATTTGGGGTCACGATCCACGGACCCTTGACTACGGACCATGGACCCACCAATGATCTGTAGGTCTTGTCATGAGTCGTATTTTTTGGAGGTTCTGGGTGGCCAACCTACGGACCACATGATATACCTTGAGTTTATAGTATTTTTAATACATTTCACTTAAGAGTTGTGTGTGTCTAAGGCCATTTTGTAGTAGAACTAATGTTTATTGTGTTATATATATAGGAAATAGGCTTGGACGAGGTCGAGAGAGATGACAGTTGAAATTCTGCAGAGGGAGCCACCCACGGAGGTGACCTACAGACCGTAGGTCCAGTCACGGTACGTTGTGGGTAGGCGTGGAATGATCATTAGGGAAGTCTGATTAAGTGTAGAACTACGGAGGTGAGTGACGGAGCGTAGGTCAACCCACAGGCCGTCCTGCACATCCATCAATGATCAGTGGGAGTTGAAGTTCCAGTACCTGATGAAAAGTTCCAAGTGTGAAGTCACGGAAGGGGACCTACGGATCGTAGGTCAACCTATGGTCCGTACTACACATCCATCATTTGTATCTGAAAGTTGAAGGTTCCACCCTTTGTGGAAAAGTTCTAATTATCAAGCTACGGAAGGGACCTACGGACCGTAGGTCGATCCACAGTCCATAGTTTAGTCTCGTCAATCGAAGCCGCGTCCAGAAGTTTTATTTCCTTATTTCGTTTCCTTTTTGTTTAGGACAAGTTTTTCTATAAATAGGGTATGTAAACCTTGTTTTTGAGGGTTAGACACCATTGTATACATTTAGTTCTTTGTATTTTCTTGGGAATTAACTTGCAAACTTTGGCAATTTGATTTCCTAATTTCGGATTATAAAGATTTTTGCTTTGAATTTAAATTGGAGATTACGGGTTTCTTCTACTCAATACGTAAGTTCATGAATTCTTCTTCTAAAAATATGAATTTCTTTGAAGCATGAGTAGCTAAATCCACAACTAGGGTTGTGGGAACCATGAGCAATTAAGAACGTATGAAGAATAAGTAAGTGATTCTTGAATAGTGTTGATGTGTGTATTGGTAATTCTTTCACTTAGAAGTCTTTTTAACGGTGGCCAACGTTAGAACTCCCCTTGTTGCTACATGCTAGACCAAGGAGGTAGTCAATAAGAAAAGAATTATCAATAGAGATTTAGTGTGATACTATCTAATAGTATAATGTCAATTAGTGCGAGGGTGAAAACTAAGTCATACATTGATGTGATGTCTAATCTGAGGTAAAGGTAAGGGTTAGTAAATTATACACACGTAGCCAGACCAAGGTGCGGGGTGAAATTCCCTATTTAGAGGACCAATCACTTAGGGATACCTAACTTACCAACTTTGCATGTGATACACTAGGAAAGGATTACTATTATTAGAATTACCACATTAAGAGCTTATGGGGAACACATACACCATAGTTTCTCTCTCTCATTGATAACAATTTGAATCTTGCTCACTTGTTGATAAACAATATTTAGTTATTTGTTTCACAAACCCCCCCCCCCCCCCTTTACTTACTTGTCTCAGAAATAAGTTGACTAAATGAATATAATCGTAAGTTAAGTTTAAGTCTAAACCATAATCCTCGTGGAATCAACCCCAACCTCCAAGTTGGGCTCTTTACTTGATAACAATCGCTTATACTTCTTTAGGGAAGTGTAATTTGAGCGTATCAAATTTTGGTGCCGCTGTTGGGGATTAAGGCTTTTAGATTAAGTTTAACTATATTATTAAACTTTAGTCAATTATTCCCTAATTTTACGTTTTCTTTTGTTTTTGATTTCTTCAGGTTTCCACTCTAGTGTATGCCAAGTACACGAAGTCGCGGCAAACCATTGACCCCATACGATCCAGAGTTGAGAAAAACTTTGAGAAAGATAAATAATCAAGGGGTTCGTGATAATCCAGTCATAAAGGAGCATGAGGAACAAGTGAATAATGAGAATGCTCAGGTTCAGGTTGATAATATACTCGGAGATGCATTGAGAGTGCAGAACCCACCTGAACCAAGATTGCGTGATAATTACAGGGTCGAGCTTAATACAGTGGAATCTAAATGACCCATTGTTCTCCCTCTACTACCTCCAGGGCATACATTTGTGGTGACGAGCAGTCTGATGCAGATGCTTACTGCGAGGGGGTCGTTTTCTGGTATGGCTTCGGAAGATCCATATGGGCACATGGCCAAGTTGAGAAGTGTCTGCAAGAGTTGTGTAGGGCGACCGAAGTTGGATATGAATATCATAGGGTTGAAAGTCTTCCCTTTATCATTGATCGGAGATGTTGCGATCTGGTTTTCTGAGCTTCTGTACAACTCGATTCACACTTCAGATCAATTGCACAAGGTGTTCATGGCAAAGTATTTTCCGTTGTCCAAGAAGTTGAATCACAAGGACAAACTGAATAACTTTGTAGCACTACCTGGAGAGTTTGCGAATAGTTCGTGGGATAGGTTCACCGCATTCATACGAAGTGTTCCAAATCACCGCATTGATGATGAGTCATTGAAGGAGTATTTCTACAGGGGCCAAGATGACAATGGTAAGGTTGTGCTTGATACTATCGCTGGAGGATCATATGGTGAGTGCACTTTTGAGGAGATCGCTGAGAAATTAGAAAAGACTTCCCAAAATAATAAAGCATGGAGCACTAGAAAGTCAGAATCTCAAAGAAACACTTATGCAGTTCAAGCTGCACCTAGTCAATCTGCCGATGACATTCGTGAGGAGATGGCCTAGATTAGGACAGAACTTGGGTTGGTGTTGAAGCATGTGAAAGGAGGTGCAGAAAACGTGAATGTGGTAAATTATTTGACTAGAACTCCACCACCACTAGTTGAGGAATGCTACTATGAGGAGGATGCTTATTTGGCGAATGATCAGACGGGGGGTTTCCGAGCCAACGCCCAAGATTCCATTTCGGATAATTGGCACCAAGGTCAAGGAGACCAAGGTCAGAACTATGGTAATTACAATCGAGAGGGTCAGTATGTTCAGGATGGGAACTACAATCGCGACAATAACTACAATCGGAACAACTATAGCAATGGAAACGATAGGGTTGGGCCTTATGTTCCTCCTGCAAATTGGGAATCTGGCAATAGGGAAGCTAGGGGTAGCATGTCACGTATTGAGGATATGATGCAGAAGATGATGAAGAGGTTTGATACGACTGATGAGAATATGAAAGAGATGCGAAATGACTTGTTTAGAATCAGTTAAAAAGTTGATGCCCATGCAGTGTCAATCAAGTAACTTGAGCAGCAGATGAATCAGTTGTCCACTACAAACCCACATCAGTCTGGCACACTTCCTAACAACACCATTCAGAATTCAAAGAATGATGGCATTGTATGGCAGTCACTACTCGAGGGGTAAGCAGACCATTGATCCACCTATGTCGTCTGAGGTTTAAATTGTGGTTGTCAGAGATGATGATGAGATTGAGGTTACTAGAGAGTCCAAGAATGCTATAGAGAAGGAAGCAGAGATAACCCAAAAAGTTATTTCCATGCCTAGACCTCCACCTCCATTCCCACAGAGGTTGGTCAAGAAGAATGAAGAAGGGAAATAACGCAGGTTTATTACTATGTTGAAATAGCTTTCCATTAATGTCCCGTTGATAGAGGCTTTGGAGCAAATGCCTGGGTATGCAAAGTTTATGAAAGATTTGGTGACTAAGAAGAAGGTCGTCAGTTTTGAAGATGATGATAGGTTGCAACATTGCAGTACTATTGCTACTAGGTTACTTGTGCAGAAGAAAGAAGATCATGGTGCCTTCACTATTCCTTGTACCATTGGGTTATTGCATTTTCCGAAGGCATTGTGTGATTTGGGTGCTAGTATTAATATGATGTCATTGTCTATTTACAAGAAGTTTGGTTTAGGGACTCCAAAACCGATTGCGATGCGATTACTCATGGCTAATAGAACTTTGAAGAAGCCCATTGGTGTTCTCCAAGATGTACTTATGAAAGTGGAGTCGTTTATTTTTTCGGAGGATTTTGTGATACTTGATTGTGAGGTTTATTTTGAGGTTCCCATCATCCTAGGGACACCATTCCTTGCTACTGGGTGTGCCTTGGTCAATATGGAGAAAGGGCAGATGAAGTTCCGATTGAATAGTAAAGAGCTAACTTTTAATATCTATAGGTCCATGAAGAAGGAAAGTAATCTCAAGTCAGTGTCAGTGGTGAACCATACAGTGGAGCGAGGTTCTAATGTGTCTATTGAAGAGAGGTTGGGTGTTGATGCACTTTCAGCGGTAATGATAAATTTTGAGGATGATGGTATTGAAGACTATGATGAGTTAGTTGTCGCACTTGATAAGTTCGAATTTTGTTCCAAATCGAAGAAATTAGAGTTAGATATGAAGAATCGGGACTCTCCACCCACAAAATCGTCTATTGAAGAGGCTCTAAAATTGGGCTTAAGGCTCTACCATCACATTTGAGGTATGTATTCTTGGGGAGATATGGTACTTTATCAATCATCGTTGTGGCCGATTTGAATGTGGGACAAGTTGAGGCTTTGGTTTCTGTGTTGAAGAGGTTCTAGCGGGCTATTGGGTGGATTATTGCGGACATTATTAGGATCCCTCTTGGCATTTGTTCTCATTAAATCCAACTCATTCCGGATCACAAGCCTAGTATCGAGCACCAAAGGAGACTAAATTCACCTATGCAAGAAGTAGTGAAAAAGGAAATCATCAAGTGGTTGGATGCTGGAGTCATATATCCTATTGCAGATAGTAGTTGGGTTTGTCATGTTCAATGTGTTCCTAAGAAAGGTTGGATTACTGTGGTTCCTAATGCGAAAAACGAGCTTGTTCCGATACGGCCAGTTACTTGATGGAGAGTATGCATGGACTACCGGAAATTGAATGCTTGGACAGATAAGGATCATTTCCCTATGTCGTTCATGGATCAGATGTTGGACCGCCTTGCTGGTAAGGGTTGATATTGCTTTCTTGATGGTTATTCGGTCTACAATCAGATCTCCATAGCTCCGGAAGACTAAGAGAAGACCACCTTCACTTGCCCTTATAGGACTTTTGCCTTTAAACGGATACCATTTGGGTTGTGTAATGCTCCAGCGACCTTCCAGCGTTGCATGATGTCGATATTTTCTGATATGGTGGAGGACACTATTGAGATATTTATGGATGATTTCTCTATGGTAGGTTACTCATTTGATGGTTGTTTGGATAATTTGGCCAAGGTACTTAAACGGTGTGAAGAGTGCAATCGTGTGCTCGATTGGGAAAAGTGCCACTTCATGGTGAAGGTGGGGATCGTTCTAGGTCATCGGAATTCTGAGAAGGGTATTGAGATTGATAGAGCTAAAGTTGAGGTAATAGAAAATCTTCCACCACCTATCTCTATTAAAGGTGTTAGAAGTTTTCTTGGGCATGCAGACTTTTATAGGAGGTTTATTAAGGATTTCTCCAAAATTGCACACCCAATGTGCAAATTGCTCAAAAAGAAGTGTAAGTTTGATTTTCATGATGCTTGTCTGAGAGCATTTGGAGAGTTGAAAGAAAAGCTATTTTCCTCACCTATCATTATTTCACCGGATTAGGGACAACCGTTTGAAGTGATGTGTGATGCGAGTGGAGCGGCGCTTGGTGTGGTATTGGGACAGAGGCGTGAGGAGATTCTTCATCATATTTATTATACCAGCAAAGCTCTAATGTGGCTCAAAAGAACTACACTGTGACTGAACAGGAACTCCTTGCTGTGGGTTTTGCATTCAAGAAATTTCGATCCTACTTGCTTGGTACTAAGGTCATAGTGCATATTGACCATTCTGTATTGAGGTATCTGATGGCTAAAAAGGATGCAAAACTGAGGTTATTTAGATGGGTGTTGCTGCTGCAAGAGTTCGATTTTGAGGTGAAAGACAGAAAAGGGACAGAAAATCAAGTTGCCGATCATTTGTCCAGATTAGAGGAGGAAGTGATGCTCAAGGTAGGAGAAAGGGCTGAAATTAATGATTCTTTTCTAGACGAACAGGTATTGGCTGCTTCTAATGATCTTATTCCTTGGTTCGGAGACTTTGCTAACTACTTGGCAAGTGATCTAGTTCGATCGGATTTGTCGTTTCACCAAAGGAAATAGTCTATGCATGATGTGAAGAAGTTCTTTTGGGATGAGCCTTATTTGTTCTGTATTTGTGATGATGGTATTATTCGTCGTTGTATGCCCGAGGTTGAGATGATGAGTATACTAGAGGCGTGTCACTCTTCGCCTGTTGGTGGGTATCATAGTGGTATTCGGACTGCGCATAAAATTTTGTAGTCTAGGTATTACTTGCCTACCATCCATCAAGATGTTCATGATTTCACCAAGTCTTGTGATCGTTGCCAAAGAGAAGGAGGAATTTCAAAGAGGCAAGAGCTACCTATGAATCTGATATTGGTGATTGTGTTGTTTGATGTATGGGGCATTGATATTATGGGTCCATTTGTGAGTTCACATGGGATGAAGTATATTCTTGTTGCGGTTGATTATGTGTCGAAATGGGTGGAAGCAATTGCGTTTTCAAACAATGACGGTAAAAGTGTCACTGTATTTCTGAAAAACAATATATTCTCTAGATTTGGTACACCTAGGGCGATTATCAGCGATGGAGGTTCCCACTTTTGAAATAAGTTGTTCAAGCCGTTGCTAGAGAAATATGGAGTCTGTCACAATGTAGCCACTCCTTACCATCCACAGTCTAGTGGGCAAGTTGAAGTGTCCAACAGAGTGATAAAGCAAATCCTTGCTAAGACTGTGAATGAAAATAGAACCAATTGATCAAGGAGGCTTGATGATGCTTTATGGGCTTATTGCACCGCATTCAAGACTCCCATAGGTATGCCCCCTACCAACTTGTATATGGGAAGTCATGCCATTTGTTAGTAGAGCTAGAGCATAAGGCTATATGGGTGCTAAAGAAGTTGAATTTGGATTGGGGCGCCGCATCGAGTTAAAGAGTGAATGACATGAATGAGCTTGATGAGTTTTTCCTAAAAGCTTATGAAAGTTCAGCCTTGTACAAGGAGAAGATGAAGAAGTATCATGATCAAAAGATTGAAAAGCGTGAATTTATTGTGGATGATCTGGTGCTTCTACTTAACTTAAGGTTGCGCTTGTTTTCTGGCAAGCTCAAATCCAAGTGGACCGGGCCATTCATAGTCACTCAAGTGTTCCCACATGAAGCGGTCGAGCTCAAGAACAAGGAGATAACAAGGTTCAAAGTGAATGGGCAAAGGATCAAGGTCTACATCGGGAAAGAGGAGAGTGTGAAAGAAGTGGTTGAGGCCTACTACCTTGATGAAGTCTGAGTAATCAAGGGGCCTGCGTCGTGCCATAACGTTAAATCAAGCATTGCTTGGGAGGAAACCTAAGATGTAAAATATAGCCAACTATAGGTTTTTCTTTTTGATTTAAGAGTTTTCTTCTTTTATTTTAATTTCTGTAATTCTTTAGATAGGTGTTTTTACTTTTGTATTAGTGTTGGCTAGATATAGAATAGGGTCCGTGTATAAAAAGTGTCCAGAAAATGTAAAAAGAAAGACCTCATGGTTGCTACATGCGCAGGGATGAACAGCTGAATCTGCAGATAATAGGCTGGGCAGAGGTCTACGGACCCCATCGACGGTCCGTGGGACCATCCACGGACCGTGAATGGTGTTCGTAGACCCCAAGTAAGTCCTCCAAAATTTTAAGTGTCTGAGTCACCTACAGACTGGACCTATGGTCAGTAGGTCGACCCACGGGCCATAGACGGGTTTTCATGGGTCCAAACCTAGGGTTCTGTTGACCCGACCTGGACCCCCCTTTAATAAAAACTCTTCATTTTAAATTCATCCCCCACTACCCAAATTCCCTCCTATCCATTTCTAACCCCTCCAAATCCCAAAACTCCCATATTAATTCCCCACATCAGTCTCAAATCTCATAAAACACTCTCCTCTTCCATAATTCTCCTTCTTCTCTCCCAAAATCATCCCATTTCCCCTTCACAAAGGGTTCTAGGTCTGGGTTCGGTGTCAAAGGCTTGTCGAAGGGTCTAAGGAGTCTATTGCATCACATAATCACCCACTTCCATTATTTGTAAGGTAAACGACTTCACCCTGACTTTGAATTCACTGTTCATGGTTGTATTATGAAGTCCCGAAGTGGAAATTGGCCTTGGGTGGTAAATTTTGTGTGTAAACAATGATTTGTATGCTAGAACCACCCTTGGAACGATAGAATGTGATTGTGTTGTTCTTTTTAATCAAATAACTCAGGGTAAATGGTCTAAATGACAGTTTTGACTTAGGGTTTCTAGTTTTGGTATGATAATAAGCCATATTGTATGTTAAAGGAACCCTAAGGATGAGGAACTACAATATATTGTGTTGAAATGCATAATTAGACTTAGATTGTTTAATTGATTGGTGGAAATAATGTGTATAATGAGAAACATGTCTAAAACCTGGCACATACTTGACCTACGAGACCCCGTCCACGGACCATAGGTCAACCTACAGACTGTAAGTCGGGTTTGTGGGTTTGTTGCACAAAACAAATCATTAAGTGTCGAACCACGGAGGTGGAATACGGTCTATTGTTCTATCGACAAACCGTTCTGCACATCTATGGTTCAGATCAGAGACCCATCTTGTGGGTTCTCTAACCTACGGAGGGGACCTACAGACCGTAGGTCCAACCACGGACTGTAGGTACCCACCGTGGGTCGGCAATTCAGCTACTGCCCAGAAATTTATTGGTTTTTCATTTCGATTCATTTCTTGTTCTAAATTTTTTCCGAGTGTGTTATTGGCTTGTTTTGGTACTGACTAAGCTTCTACAAGTATTATGGCTCCCAAACAAGCTCTAACTTATGCCGCAAAGGGCAAGTCGAAATCAGTGGCACCATTCTTTCGGCTTATCGATGAGGATACTGATGCGGAGACTGACCCTGCATATGTTCCGCCTCCTACTAGGACATCTCCCACTTCACCACACACCACACGGAACCAAGCTAGGCAGGTGCAAGCCGACCTGGTCACTTCCCCCAAGTCTGATGAAGGGAATACACCAATCGATTCACTGGCTGGCTCTAAGTCCGCATCAAGTTCCGACTCAGTCTCCGGCTCCAGCTCTAATGGCATCACCGCCTCATCCTCCGAGGCTACTAGTACGGGGGACATTCCAGTTCTACCAAACATCGATCCTGAACCAGTTGTTGAGGAACCTGTCATTTAGTGCGTGAGTGGCGATGCTCGGATATCTGAGGACTCTCGAATGCTGAATGAGAATGAAAAAATGGCTCGACTTGTCACCGATGAGTGTCGAGTTCTCACAGAAAGTCTCTACACCACACCCGACATCCACACTCTCTTCAAGAGGCATAGGTGCTAATGGATGGCCTGTAGCCCAGGGTCCTTCAGTGAGGAGATAGTTAGGGAGTTCTATATTTCTACTCAAGGCTACACTAGTGCGCGGTTTTTCAATTGATATATCTGATACCACTCTCCGCAGGTTCCTCTACGGTATGAGCCACACTCTGCCAATCAACACGGTCGAGTTCGACTATCGCTGGGACATTGTTATGAGCGTGGCATTTCAGAGAAATGCTTATCAGAGGGAGACTCTTTTGCGCTAGTTAGCCCGTCATCTTGCTACAGACGGAGAGCATGTCGAGTGGGTCAGCACCCCGAGCTTGGGTATCAAGAAGGCCACCCTGAAATTTGTGGTCAAATTCTTCTAGTTGCTGGTGCGGAACTATGTTTCTCCTACTTAGGCAAATAATGTACTTACATGGGATCGAGCACTCATGGTTGCAGGTTTAGTTGCTGGGATGGAGGACAACTTTGCCCGCATGCTGATTGCAGAGATACATGAGAGGGCCTTCAAGGCCGCCACCACCCTATCTTTTCCATGCCTCATTTTCCAGCTTTGCAGGTATGCTGGAGTACCGGTGTGGCATTGTGACATGTTGCTTCAAGAGACCAAGACCCTAGATATAGTCCTGATTCGGGATGAGGCCAATGTAGCTGCACCTCGCAGGGAGCAACAGGTTGAGGTGCCACCGTTGGGAGCGGACCTTGTAGCAGATGTGGAGCAGATGCATGGTGATGATCTTGCCCCTCCAGCCACTACAGATGATGCCCCGGCTTCCCCATCTCTGGCCGCCAGTCAGGCCCCTAGCTCCTCCAAAGCCACTCCTCGCCAGGGTGCATTCTGTGCCTCTGCTTTGTATCCAGAAGATGGAGGCCCAGATGGCTACCCTACTGCAGCATGTGCGACCTTAGATGCAACGTGCGATCGAGGATTTCGCCGCTAGGATTAAGCAGCGATTAGAGCACATGATGGACCAGAAGGTCCATGCCATTCATAAGCGCCTGGATGCCTTTGAGTTGAGAGTCCTAGAGAGGTCGGCCCTGACTGTTGATATGATCACTCTCTAGAAGGATATAGAGAGCCTCTATAAGGATGTCACTTGACTCCTAGCTCCACCAGAGACTGAGCCTAAATCAGCCCCCACATCACCGGGTGATAATACGGTGTTGGATGCATTATTCAGAGATGAGTTGCCACTGCTTGATTCTTCCCGTCATGCTGGGAAGGACCCCTACTCCAGTTGGACTTCTTATGACACTGGCTGGGAGAGCTCACAAGAGGGAGAGCTAGGAGTTTGAGGCGGCTCAGAGGGCATCCCTAGTAGAAGAGGACATGCGCCAGCAGCGGACTAGGGAGGTCAGTGTTGGTACCTCTAGCAGCGTGAGGACTAGTGATAGTGCGGCGAGAGTTGATGTTAGTACTATTGAGAGTGCTGAGATGATAGATGTGGGAACTACTGAGGGTGACCCGAGTGTTGATCCAGCGAGCTCCGGGAAACCGAACTTACCCACTTGTTGAGAGGTCTTCGACGCTATGCACCACAGGTTTGCTTCACCCTATCCTTTATATTTTTTTTTGTTCATTGGGGACAATTGCACTCTATTTTGTTGGGGGTGCGGTAAATGGATTGTGAGTGATAGGTTGAAGTCTGACTAACCCAACTCATAATCCTCTCTTGGGGTTTTCTTGCTTGTGTTCATTTTCCCCAAGAGACTGTTTTAATTTCTGTTAAACCGGCATACTTAGGAATGTATATGTAGGAGTAAGTAGAAAAATGAAAGCATGATGGCATGAAAAGCATGAGAAAAAATGATCCCTATTCAAAAATATTGAATTGTGCTAGAGCTATAGTCTTGATGAATTGAATGTGTTGGATCTCAATGTGACATGATAAGAACCGATTTGAACTCATGACTTAAGCTAAAACTTGAACTGGGTAATCTGATAATCTGATAATGAAACAATGTGCCAAGAGAGTGTGAGAAAAGTTAAATGTTCAGACAATTGTGCCAATCTAGATCTTGCCCCATTGGTCCTGCTAAGATGATCTAGGCTAGAAGTTGGGAAGTTATCATAGGCCCTTGTTCAAATTTGTCTACTTAAGCCTAAAATGATCCGACCAAATGAAATCAATATTCCCTTTTATCCAACTATTTGAGCCTAAAATAGACTATTTCTTTTGATTCACCTAACTCACCTTCCCTAAAATAAGTGTTTTGGCCCTAGTTCCATCTTGGACATGTGCGCACACCTTGACTTAGGCCAAAAGCCTAAGTTGAGGGTGGCTAATGCAAAAAGTTACCTCAATCTTGGCCCTAATCCAACATCGGATATTGTGTACCTCAACTAATGTAAAATCCATAAGTTGAGGGTGGCTATGAAAGAGGAAACTGAAAGAAAAAAGGGTATGAAAAGAGTTTTGTGTTGAAAAGAGAAAAAGAAAAGATAGAACAGGATGTGAGTTTGTGCAAAAGAAGCAAAAATATGATAAATAAAAGTGCTAAAAAATAAAGAAAAATAAAGTGAAAAAAAATAAGAGCCACAAAGTCAAAAGTCATATCCATGTTGAAAGGAGTCAAGCGAAAGAAATTAAGATGAAAGGATGTCAAAAATAGGTTGAGAAAAGAGGTAAAAAGCCAATGTAATGTCAAGGAGGGCAGAAAGTCACTAAAAAGTACCCAAATGTACCACACCTGACCCTGAGCCTACGTTACGAGCTAATAAAGTCCTATAGTGATCCTAGCAACTAGTTTGGAGAGTCTAAGCAGTGAAAATAAGGGCAAGCCTATGGTATTGAGCGCTAATTGTACTTGAAGTCACTTTTGAGCGTGAGTGTTGAATGAATCCTAAAACTGAATCTTCTGTGTGAAAAGGATTTCGTTTGATGTGAGGGCACTAGTTACATTATCGGTAAGTTGGTACCTTGGTGATTGTGAAAAAGTGTATGTTGTGTGTCTATTGGTCGATCTTTGTCATATCTTGATCCGCATGAGTTAGCTTGTTGAGTCAAAGAGAAAAGATTTGCACTAGAAAAGGGAGTCGGGATAGAAAGCCATGTGATTGCTTCAGTTTGAATGTCTTCTTCTACACAAGTGTCGTTTAGAGTCTTAGTGCGTCGCTCGAGGACAAACAACGAATTTAAGTTAAGGGTGTTGATATACCATGAGTTTACGGTATTTTTAATACATTTTACTTAAGAATTGTGTGTGTCTAGGGCCATTTTGTATTAGAACTAATGTTTATTCTGTTATATTTGCAGGAAATAGGCTTGGACTAGGTCGAGAGAGATGACAACTGAAATTCTGCAGAAGGAGCCACCACGGAGGTGACCTACGGAGTCCAGTCACGGTCCGTTGTGGGTAAGCATGGACTGATTATGAGGGAAGTCTGACTACAAGTGGAACTACGAAGGTGAGTGACGGAGCGTATGTTGACCCACGGGCGTCCTGCATATCCGTCAATGATCACTGGGAGTTGAAGTTCCAGTACTTGATGAAAAGTTCTAAGTGTGGAGCCACGGAAGGGGACCCACGGACCATAGATCAACCTATGGTCCGTACTGTACATATGTCATTTGTATCTGAAAGTTGAAGGTTCTAGCCTTTGTGGAAAATTTCTAAGTATCGAACTATGGAATGGACCTATGGACGGTAGGTCGATCCATGATCCGTAGGTCAGTCTCGTCGATCGAAGCCGTGTCCAGAAGTTTTATTTCCTTATTTCGTTTCCTTTTTGACAAGTTTTTCTATAAAAAGGGTATGTAAACCTCGTTTTTGGGGGTTAGACACCATTGTATACTTTTAGTTCTTGGTATTTTCTTGGGAATTAACTTGCAAACTTTGGCAATTTGATTTCCTAATTTCGGTTTATGAAGATTTTTCCTTTGAATTTCAATTGGAGATTACAGGTTTCTTCTACTCAATACGTAAGTTCATGAATTCTTCTTCTAAATATATGAATTGTGTTCTTTGAAGCATGAGTAGCTAAATCCACAACTAGGGTTGTCGGAACCATGAGCAATTAAAAATGTATGAATGATAACTAAGTAATTCTTCAATAGTGTTGATGCATGTATTGGTAATTCTTTTGCTTAGAAGTCTTTTTAACGGTGGCCAACGTTAGAACTCGCCTTGTTGCTACTTGCCAGACCAAGGAGGTAGTTAATAAGAAAAGAATTATCAATAGAGATGTAGTGTGATACTATCTAATAGTCTAATGTCAATTGGTGCGAGGGTGAAAACAAAGTCATACAATGATGTGATGTCTAATCTGAGGTAAAGATATGGGTTAGTAAATTATACACACATAGTCAGACCAAGGTGCGGGGTGAAATTCCCTATTTGGAGGACCAATCACTTAGGGATACCTAACTTACCAACTTTGCATGTGATATACTAAGAAAGGATTACTATTATTAGGATTACCGCGTTAAGAGCTTATGGGGAACACATACACTCTAGTTTCTCTCTCTCATTGATAACAACAAAGTTAGAATCATGCTCACTTGTTACTTAACAACATTCAGTTATTTGTTTCACAAACCCCCCCCCCCCTTTTTACTTACTTGTCTCAGAAATAAGTTGACTAAACAAATATAATTGTAAGTTAAGTTTAGGTCTAAACCATATTCCTCGTGGGATCGACCCCAACCTCCAAGTTAGGTTCTTTACTTGATAATGATCGCTTATACTTCTTTAGGGAACTGTAATTTGAGTGTATCACGACACCTACGGTCTGTGGTCCCATCCACGGGTCATGGTTTGGCCTCCGTCGGTGGTACCTAAAATTCTAAAAATTTGTTATTTGGATCTTTCTCAAATCCGGGGTGTTACATTATCTCCCTCTTAGGAACATTCATCCTCGAATGTAGTCTATACAAGCTAAGTAAGGAGGGAAGGAGCTACAATCCCTACCACTAAGTACTAGAAACTGATATCTAACTGAACTTCAATCCAAGAATATGCAATTATGTTGAAGTGCAAGAACAACTGAAGGAACAAGATATTGAGACTGAATTTACGCAAGAGTAAACTGAGAGACTAGAGAGGAACTATTACCTGAAGCTGAAACAGAATCAGAAGGAAAGAGGTGAGGATACTTGGCCTTCACGACTACTTCTACTACCCAAGTAGCTCCCTCTACAGATAGACTCCTCGACAAAACCTTCACTGAAGTGACTTCTTTATTTGTCAACCTGCAAACCTGATGGTCAAGAATCTCAATTGGCACCTCTTCATAAGTGAGACTATCCTTCACAGCCACACTCTCTAATGGTACTATTAATGCTGAATCACCCACACACTTCTTCAATAAAGAAATGTGAAAGACTAGATTAATTGTTGCTAATTCTGTTGGCAACTCTAAGTCATAAGCCACATTATCAACCCTTTTCAGGATTTTGTAAGGACCTACGTGCCTAGGATTGAGCTTCCCTTTCTTGTCAAATCTCATCACTCCCTTCATAGATTACACCTTCAGGAAAATCCAATCATCAATTTCAAACTCTAAGTCCCTTCTCCTCATATCTGCATAGGAATTCTGACGACTCTATGATGTCTTTAGTCTATCTCTAATGAGTTGAACTCTCTCCATAGCCTCATCAACCAAATCTATCCTAATCAATTTTGCTTCACCTACTTCAAACCAACCAATCGGGGATATACATCTACGCTCATATAGTGCCTTATGCGGGGCCATCCGAATATTGGAATGAAAGTTATTGTTGTAGGCCAACTCTATGAGAGATAGGTGATCATCTCAACTACCCTTGAAATCAATCACACAAGCTCTTAACATGTCCTCTAAGGTCTAAATGGTACGCTTTGCCTAACCATCCGTTTGTGGATGAAATGTTGTACTGAGATTTACCTGAGTACCAAGACCTTTCTAAAATGATTTCCAAAAATGAGAGTTAAACTGAGGACCTTTATCTGAGATGATAGGCAATGGGATCCTGCGCAACCTTACTATCTCTTGGATGTAGAGTTTGGTGTAGTCCTCCGCTAACTCTATAGTTTTGACAGCCAAGAAGTGAGCGGACTTAGTAACTCTGTCCACTATCACCCAAATGGGGTCATGTTGTCTACGAGTACGAGGTAAACCCATCATGAAGTCCACGTTTATCACTTCCCACTTCCATAGATGAATGTTAATCTCCTGAGTCATACCTCCTGGTTTCTGATGTTCTACCTTAACCTATTGGCAATTAGGACACTTAGCCACAAAGTCTGCTACATCCTTCTTCATGCCGGTCTTAACCTCTGACGAAGATTCAACTCTTTTTGGGTGAACACATACTAGAGGCTCTTATGATCTTTGAACACGTCAACATGAACACCATACAAGTAGTGTCTCCAAATCTTTAGGGTAAATACTACGGTTGTAAGCTCGAGTTCATGAGTCAGGAAGTTCTTCTCATGGACTTTAAATTTGCTAGAAGCATAAGCTATGACCTTACCTCACTGCATCGACACACAACCTAGGTCGATCCTGGATGCATCACAATAAATCACATAACCATCTAAATGATCTGGTAGAGTCAAGACCGGAGCTATAGTCAACCTAGTCTTCAGTTCTAAGAAGTTTTTTTCACACTCATCTGACTACTGAAATTTGACCTTCTTCTGAGTCAACTTGGTCAATGGGGAAGCTATGGATGAAAATCCTTCAACAAATCTCTTGTAATAACTTGCCAAACTCTGTCAGAGAGATGGATCTGGGCATGCGTTGTACTGCCTTAATTTTCTGAGAATCCATTCAAATCCCTTCACTAGATACCACATGACCAAGGAAAGTGATGGACTATAACCAGAATTCACATTTGCTGAACTTAGTGAATAGTTGGCGATCTTTGAGAGCTTGTAGAACAACTCTCAGATGAGTCGCATGCTCCTCCTCACTTTGAAAATAAATAAGGATATCATCAATAAATACGATGACGAACAAGTCCAAATATTGTTTGCAATAACATTTGTTAGTCCCAAAGATATAACTACAAATTCATAATGACCATATCGAGTTCTAAAGTCTATTTTTGGAATGTCACTATCTCTGACTCTGAGTTGGTGATAACTAGATCTAAGGTCTATCTTCGAAAATTGACTAGCACCCTGAAGTTGGTCAAACAAGTCATCAATCTGAGGGATAGGGTACCTATTCTTGATTTGGACACTATTCAACTGTCGATAGTCAATGCACATCTGGAGAGAACCATCTTTCATTTTCACAAACAACACTGGTGCACCTCATAGGGAAATACTGGGTCTGATGAAGCCCTTATCTATAAGGTCTTTCAACTGCTCTTTCAATTCCTTAAGCTCGGCTAGAGCCATTTGTAAGGAGAAAGCGAAATGGGTTGGGTATCTGAAAGGATATCTATTCACAAGGTGATTTTCCTTTCGGGAGAAGCTCTAGGAAGATCTTCTGGAAACACTTCTAGAAACTCATTTACTATTGGGACTGATTCAAGAGTTGGGATTTCAGAGTTTGAATCCTTAACCCGAACAAGATGATAGATATACCCTTTGGAACATTTTTCTAGCAATAAGGTAAAAGATGAATTGACCCATAGGCAGTGATCTACTACCCTTCCATTCTAAGACTGGCTCATTTGGAAACTTAAATCGAACGATTCTAGTTCTACAATCGACTTAGGCATAACAGGAATGTAACCAATCCATGCCTAGAATGATATCAAAATCTACCATTTCAAACTCTACAAGATCTGCTGAGGTGATTTTCTGAGAGACTGTGATAGGGAAATTTCTGTATACTCATCTAGCTACAACTGGGTCACCAACTGGAATAGAGATTGAGAAGGGCTCTGAGAGAGTTTTCGGACTGACATCGAAGTTTACTTCTATATAGGGAGTTACAAAAGACAGTGTAGCCCCTATATCTAATAATACATAAGCATCTAAATGGAAAACTTGTAATGTACCAGTGACCATATCAGGAGAATCTTTCTGATCCTGGTGAGCTTGGAGAGCATACAACCTGTTATGGCGATGACCGCCACATGTACCAGATGAAGCACCCTACTGAGTTGGGCGACCTGCTAGTGCTGTTTGAGCTATAAACTAAGCCCTATTGTTGTTACCTCATTGCCCCTTCCTAGCAGAAGGGCAATCCATCAACCTATGGCCAGAATGTCGTATCTTAAAGCACCCTTCCTTGCTTGCAAGACACTTGCACGGATGGTTCTTACCACACTTTGGACAAGTTGGGTAAGTCATGTTACCTGAGGCACTCCCTTGTGACTTAGAGCCTGATGCCCTACCTTTCTGATCTTGTCGAAACCAGAGGGATGGAGCATTAGTTGATGAAGGTATTGGGATTTTAGATCTCTACTGGAACTATGAGCAATTTCCACCATCCGACTTTTGACGTGAGTATTCGTAGTTTCCTATTCTGGCCTTTTTGTTATCATTTGCCAATTCCCTAAGCTTATCTCCCTCAACCTACTGAGCATGAGTTATTAGTCTGCAGATATCCATATCCCCTAGTAGCATAGCATTCCTACACTCAGTCTTCACTAGATTGGATACCATAACCAAGAACTTACTCATTTCTGCCCTTGCATTGGCAACTGTGTGTGGAGCATACCTGGAGAGTTAGGTAAACTTTAGCCCGTACTCTTGGACCGACATGGAACCCTGTTTCAAATTCTAGCTCTTGTGCCTTAGGTTCTCTCAATTCCCTTGGAAAGAACCTATCCAGAAAAGCTTCAGTAAAAAAATCCCAAGTCATATGAGCTACATCTACACCCATGTTGTCTTTTCATTGAGTGAACCATATATGAGCCACATCCTTAATTTGATAGGATGCCAACTTCACCCTATCATTTCCAAACACTTGCATCACCTCTAGGATTTTCTTGACCTCATCAATGAAGTTTTATGGGTCTTCACCAACCTTTGACCCTAAAAACTCATGCGGATTCATCCGAGCAAAGTCTCGAACCCTAGTTGCAGCTGATCCACCATTTGTGTTACTAGGAACTAGGGCATGCTGATTGTTCTGATTGGCCACACTCTGAGCCAAGAGCTGGATCGCATTTCAAAATTCTGCATTCGTAACCTCATGGTTCGAGACTGGAGGAACTAAGTTAGCATTCCGTGTGTTAGCTCTACGAGGAGGCATCGCATAATGATGTATTATAAATGAGAAGTTGGATCATACCCATACATGATAAGAATATCAAAGAAAGTGAAGTTTTTCTTAAAACACTTTAGCCTCCTCCTCACAGATGTGGCGTGCTTCACACCCATGAAAGAGACTCTACTTAGTGCGGCTTTCAGACATCCTAGGACTCTTAAACCTAATGCTCTGATACCAAGTTTGCCACACCCTGAGGCTACCTCCTTGGCGTAACACGGGACCTAGGATCACGAGTGACCCAAGCTAACCCTGTGTTTGGCATATATCAAGCATACTGAGAATAACTGAATAAGACATGTACTATGCAGAAGCTAAAACAATGGATAACTGAAAGTTAGAAACCCCCAACTAGTCCGAATGTATAAAACATACTATGAGTTTAATAATAACTGAAAGATATACTTAACAATTCAAGTTGATTCTACTACTATGTCTGAAAAGCCTCTAACTAAGTTGAGTTGCTCGGATATGCCCCCAACTAACTCTAACAAAACTGAAAACTACATAAAAAGACTAAACTAAAAAGCATGTCGATTGTCCTTGAAGTATGAGGACTCACCATTGAACCTGCTGAAATACGGACCGAGAATCGATCTAAGCGCGATGTGGATGCTAAGTACCTGAACATACATCATTAAAGGATGTAGCGCAGAGTGTGCATCAGTACTTGGAATGTACTGAGCATACATAATATAGATACTATGCTGAACAAAGCATAACTAAGCAAAGACATAAACTGAGGAAGAATGTAAATACTGAAACATAACTGAAAAGCTAAAATAAATGCAATTACCAAGTGCTAATCATGAACATGACATGCTAAACTGATACTAAAGTATATATTGAAAACCTGGTCAAATGCACTACGAGTCTGATTGTGAGAGCTACTATTAACCGACATAAAACCACGTGAGCTAAATGTGGATTTCGATGTATACACCCCATCAGAGGACCCAATATACCTTGCCAAGGGTATAAAGGAATTACTGGCGTGACCACTAAATCTGATGCCCAACAGAGGGGACTTATACTCCTACGGAGGCACGTAGTTCTAGGAATATAAGGTACACTGAACCCTAGTCAAACTCGGTGCTAACTCTACTCCCAACTGAATATGTATATGAAACAAATGTAACTGAAATACTGGATAGTTAAAAATAATGACAAGCAATCATAGAATGCAACATTTAGATACTGATAATGTAACATTCGAAATCTGGAGCATGATTATCTATTCAACTCACCTAGCAGGTCTACTTCATGAATTAAGAGAATTTATACAAACTAGGGTTCTGAGTTTCATACAAGAATTTAAGAAAACTTTCCATGAAACAAGATTTCAATTTAGGATACTACAACCGCTAAATCACAGAAAATATCCAAGGTTTTAGGAACCCTAGGTCTAAACAAGATATAGAGAATCAATGGTAGTGAATTCTAGAGACCTAGTGGATGAAAGGAATCCACTAGTGAAATCCCACATACCTGTTGATGAAATCTACGAAGAAATCCTTTGATTTCAGGGCTATAACTTGAAGAAAACCTTCTGATGGTTCTTAGGAAACTGGCGCCTCTTTCTTCTCTTTTAGTTCTAAGTTTTTTGGTGAATTTTGGAGAACAATGGTTTTAGGTAGGTTCTGACTAGATTACTAGGCTTAAACTGAGTAAAATGACGTAGTTTAGGGGTAAAATAATCAGTGAAAGACCCAACTACCCCTAAGCTAACTGATGAACAACCAGCGACAGACCCTGACCGACGGTCTATCCTACTAGGGTGTCGTTAGGCATCTGGGACTAGATATGGAGTCATGATCCATGGACCCTGGACCACATACTATGGACCTACCAACGGTCCGTAGGTCCTGTCGTGGGTCGTGATTTTCTGGAGGTTCTTGTCACGCCCCAAGCCTACACCCTGGGCAGGACTAGCACTCGAGAACCATTGCTGGCCCCAAGCGAACCCTTGGCTTGTCTTAATTCATAGTAGAAGAATTAAAGCATTAATACAAGGATTCAAATGCACTTTAAAACAACTGTCTCAAATAAGCTTAGAACGTTTAAGGATAAACATTCAAATTAGCCAAAGTGGCAACTCAAATAGCAAAACATTTGAAGCACAAGACTAAATGATTCATATCTAGTTGTCTATGAAGACTCTAAATACTAAGAGGGATGTCGGAACAAGACCCCCGATCATCCTAACAACTGACTAACAAAGCAATAAAAGGGAATCCTCAAGAAGCAAGGAGGCTCACCCACTAACTCTGAGTGCTCAACTGGATCAATGAGGCGCTGGATGTTGATCCTGGTTACTTGTATCTACATCATTAAAAGATGTAAGCCAAATGGCATCAGTACATTGTGAATGTACGAGCATGCGAGGGAAAAACTAAACATGACATAAGCTTGAAAGAAATTTGAAAAGAACACTTACCTTAGCTTTACTCATCTCATAAATACTCAACCCAAATGTAAAGTAAAACAACAATAAAGGGTGCAATTTATACAAAGCATTTAAAACAGTAGGTGACAACTCAATGTATTAAAGAAATACAATAACAACTGAGTTTACATATAAAGTAATACAATATTGTGGGAATTTCTCTAACTGACAACAATTACTATGAGCTAAAGTGATGATACATTGTCTCGCTCACGCTGCCAGAACTGTCATATACCTTGCTGTGATATAGAACGCCTCAACTAAGTGGATCCACTAGTCTATGCTAAAAATCACTAAGGAATCATCTTAGAAATATGACCCTTTCTACCCACGATGGCTACATGGTTTATTGAGACTTTAGTTACTATCAAATAGTCCCCATATTGGTGCTCAATACTACTCCCAAAATATACTCAGCTAATATGTTTTAAAAACAAAAATCTTTCTATGATTTGAGGTAATTCCTCAAAACTAGCTTAAAAGCTATATCGGAAATCGGTGTTTCCTTTCTTGTTTAAATGTGAAAACATTTCAACTCTTGGGAATACTTAGTTCCCATATAATCTTTTGAAGAAATGAAATTTACTCTTACCCTTTACTCAACTCAAAACTCAAGCCTTGAAACAAAGTTAAAACATTTGTAAAAGACTTTGGAAGACTCTAAGAACTTCTCTTAACTTGACTTTTAACTTTCCTTGAATTGAATTATGGATTCAAGGCTCATGATGTCATGTTTATGGATGATGTTATGGTGTTTAGACGTACCTTAGTGTGTAAAAATCAACTAGAAAACTTAGGTACGTTGCTAGGGAACTCAAATGGAAAGAAGTGGGAAAAGGTAGAAGGCCTGACGACCCTGGTGCTCCGAGTGGCGCGGGGAGCCAACCTTGAAACTTCAAAGTCTGGGTTGGGGTGCTCTGGCTGGTGCGGCACCTAGAGCCCAAACATCAGAGTTCCCTTTTGGGCGCTCTGAGAGGTGTGGCGCCACAGCCCTCTCCCCAGAAAATCCCCAAATTTTCTTGCTCATTTTAAACTCTAAACCCTCTAAATTCAATTGGTTCTTTCCCCCAAACACTTAGAATCGACTATATCACCAAAATATATAAGAATATACTTGAAATCACACCTAATCTGATAAATCAAACTCAAGAAACGTCTCAACAACTTCAACAATAAGAACCCACAAGAACTTAAACAAATTTCATCAAGAACTCATAATCTTTTCATTCAAAAACACAATTATGCTAAATTGAATCATGATTGGCACGTGGGTGAACTAACCCAATGTTATGTGATCTCACATACCTCTTAGGATTTAATCCTTGGTGAAATCCATGTCCAAAATACCAAGAACTTGATGAATCTTGAACCTTTCTTCTCCTTTCTCCTCTTTTCTCTTTTCTCCAAGCCCTAGCGTGTTTTGGTAAAAGCGTAAACTGATCTAATTCTGATTAAACCTCAATTAAACTTCTAAAACCAAAATTAATTAGTTGGGTATGGAAAAGACCAAAATACCCTTCTGAAATCCAGATTAACTTTCCTTATCTAAATAGCCCAACTTCAATTGGGCATATTCCCTCATACGAACTCCAAATCGTGCAAACTCGGCGGCGTTAAAAAGATAATTCAAAGATATTTCCTACGGTATCTTGTAGAACACTTAACTCATCCTGATTTAGGAATTATGGTCGTTTAAAGTTGACCCAAAATTCAAACTTAACATAACTTAACCAATTTTCAAGATTTTTCATTCTTTCCAAAAATGGCTTTCTATTTCTAGCTCTTTCTAGTTCTTTCATATAGCAAGGTGCTACAATATCTCCCCCTTGGGAACATTTGTCCTCGAATAAGATTACTCTTATTAGGCTAAGGGTGTAACATCTAACATTTAGCTCAAACAACCAACAAGCAAATCTAACACATTAAGCATATCAATTTAAATAGTACTTAGAAGAGAATTAGTACCTTGATCTGGAATTTCTACGGGCTCAAAGAGATGTGATATCTCTTATTCATATCCTCCTCAGCTTCCCAAGTAGCTTCCTCATCAAATTAATTTCTCCAAATAACTTTGACTGATGTTACTTCCTTGGTCCTTAACTTACGAACCTGCTAGTCTAGAATCTGAACAGGGATCTCCTCATAAGACAAGCTATCCTTGATACCAATATCTTCAATTGGTATGATAAGTGAAGTATCTCCCATGCACTTCTTCAACATGGAAACATGAAATACCAGATGGACCGCTGCTATCTTTTGTGGTAGCTCCAGCTTATAAGCTACACTGCTAATCCTTTTGGATATTTTGTAAAGGCCAATATACCGGGGACTAAGCTTCCCCTTCTTACCATATCTCATAACACCCTTCATGGGTGAAACCTTCAAGTATACCCAATCATCTACTTCAAACTCTAACTCTCTTCTCCTAATATCATTGTAGGATTTATGACGACTCTCCACTGTTTTCAACCTCTCTTGAATGACTTTCACTTTCCATAGCTTGGTGAACTAAGTCTAGTCCTATCAACCCAGTTTCACCAATTTCAAACCATCCAATAGGAGATCTGCATCTTCTCCCATAAAGAGCTTCATACGGAGCCATCTGGATGCTAGAGTGGTAACTATTATTGTAAGCAAATTCAATGAGAGGTAGGTGCTCATCCCAATTGCCGTTGAAATCAATCACAGAGGCCCTCAACATATCTTCTAAGGTCAGAATGGTGCACTCTGCTTGACCATCTGTCTGAGGATGAAAAGCAGTACTCAAGTTCACCTTTGTACCCAAACATTTCTAAAAAGATTTCCAGAATTGTGCAGTAAATTGTACTCATCTGTCTGAAACAATCGATATCGGAAACCCATGAAGTCTAACTACCTTTTGAATGTACAACTTAGCATAATCTTCTATTGAATGGGTAGTCTTTATCGACAAAAAGTGGGTTGATTTTGTCATTCTATCAACAATCACCCAAATAGAATCATGATGCATACAAGACCTTGGTAAACCTGTGATGAAATCCATATTAATCATCTCCCACTTCCATTTCGGAAGTTTTATATTATGAGCCATACCACCGGGCCTTTGGTGCTCTACTTTAACTTGTTGATAATTCGGACACTTAGCAACAAACTCTGCAGTGCCCTTCTTCATACTACTCTACCAATAAACTTCTCTCAAATAGCGATACATCTTTGTGGAACCTGGATGGACAGAATATCTAGAGCTATGAGCTTTCTCCATGATTCTCTCTTGGAGTTCATCCACCCTTGGTACATAGAACCTACCTTGATACCTCAATACGCCATCTCCCCTTGTTCAAAAGCCAATATTTTTTGCTTATGAACATTTGCCTTTAATTTGAGCAAAATGGGATCTTGGTCTTACTTCTTTTTTACTTCTGACACTAATGATAATTCCTACTTTTGTGGAATCCATTAGTCAAACTCCTAATCGTGCAAGTCTGTGCACATCCTTTGCCAGCTCTTTCTTATCTTCCTCAAAATGGGCAGTACTACCTATAGACAATCTACTCAAGGCATCGGCAATAACATTAGCCTTACCTAGGTGATAAAGAATACTCATGTCATAATCCTTGAGTAATTCTAACCACCTTCAATGTCTCATATTAAGCTCTTTCCGACTAAACACATACTAAAGACTCTTGTGGTCGGTGAGCACATCCACATGAACACCATAATATAACGACGCCATATTTTCAAAGCAAATACTACAACAGCCAACTCTAAATTATGGGTAGGATAATGCTTCTCATGAACTTTCAACTGCCTGGAGGCATAAGCTATCACTTTGCCATTTTGCATTAACACACAACCCAAACCAACTCTAGTTGCATCACAATATATGATAAAACCTTGAGTACCTTCATGTAAAGTCAACACTGGGGCAGTAGTCAACCTCTTTTTCAATTCCTGAAAGCTTTTCTCACAAGCTTCAGACCATTGAAACTTCACTGTTTTTTTAGTCAACTTGGTCAAAGAGGATGAAATAGATGAGAACCCCTATACGAACCTTCTGAATATCTAGCCAACCCCAAGAAACTCCTAATATCAGTTGGAGATGTGGGTCTAGGACAATTATGCACTGCCTCTATCTTTTGGGTATCAACTCTAATTCCATCACCGAAAACAATGTGGCCTAAGAATGCCACAGACTCAAGTCAAAACTCACACTTAGAGAACTTGGCATACAACTCTCTGTCCTTTAGAGTTTGGAGAACTATTCTAAGATGACTAGCATGATCTTCCTCATTTCTTGAATAGATTAGAATGTCATCAACGAACACAATGACAAACATATCTAAATAAGGCTTGAATACTCTATTCATAAGGTCCATGAATACTGCAGGTGCATTGGTCAAACCAAAGGACATAATTAGGAACTCATAATGACCATAACCGGTCCTGAATGCTATCTTTGAAATGTCACATTCCCTCACCCTTAACTGATGGTAGCCTGATCTAAGGTCTATCTTAGAGAAACAGGTAGCACCCTGAAGCTGATCGAAAAGATCATCAATTCTCATAAGAGGATACTTATTCTTGATGGTAAATTTTTTTAACTAACGGTAATCTATACACATCCTAAGGGAACCATCTTTCTTCCTTACAAATAAGAACGGAACGCCCCAAGGTGAGACACTTGTTCGAATAAAACCCTTCACAAGGAGATATTTCAAATGCTCTTTTAGCTCTTTTAACCCTGCTGGAGCCATTCTATATGGCAAAATTGATATACGACGAGTATCTGGAAGAAGGTCTATACCGAAGACTATCTCTCTCTCAGGAGGGACTCCGGGTAGATCATCAGGAAAGACTTTTGGAAACTCACTCACAACTGGAATTGACTCAATAGGAGGTGTCTCAACACTAGAGTCATTAACTCTGACTAAGTGATAGACACAACCCTTGGAAACTAACTTTCTTGCCTTAAGGTACGAAATAAAACAACCCTTAGGCACTGCTAAACTACTACTCCACTCTATAACTAGCTCATTAGGAAACTGGAACTTGACAACTCAAGTTCTATAATCAATGGAAGCATAACAGGCATGAAGCCAGTCTATACCCAGAATGACATCAAAATCAACTATCTTTAACTCAACTAAGTCAGTCATGACGTTCTTGTGATTGACGAAAATGGTACAATCACAATAGACTCGCTCAGCTAGAATAAAATCCCCAACAGGTGTAGAAACACAAAAGGGCTCACAAAGCTTCTTAGGAAGGAAATCAAATTTCATCACAACGTAAGGAGTCACAAAAGATAAACTCGCTCATGGGTCTATCAAAGCATAAACATTAAGAGTAAAGGCTTTGATCATACCAGTGACAAAGTCTGGAGAATTCTCTTGCTCTTGACGACTCGTGATAGCATATAGGTGGTTTAATCCTCTGCCTGCCTCTGAAGTAGCTTCTCTAGATGCAGCTCTGTCTGGTGGAGCAACAAATAAAGATTGGGCTCTATTGCCCTGATTCCCATTACCTTGCTGGTTTTTAGGGCACTCTTTCATGAAGTGAACCTCTTAACCACACTTGAAACAACCAGTGGAGCCATCACGACACTTACCTGGGTGGTTTCTACCACACTTAGCACATGCAAGAGCCCAATTACCTCTTTGGGCCACACTACCCTAAGATTGCGCAGGTCTAGCTCTAAAGTTCTGGGAATTCTGACCATTATACTCACCTTTGTTTCTGGGTGCAGGTGCACTAGCAGATGATGGAACAGGTCTCTTTTGCTTTTGCTGAAAGGAAGAACGGTTCACATTACTCATTTGTTGCCCCGACTCATTCCTTGTCTTAGCTTTCTTGTTTCTAAACTCCTCCCTATCCCTTGGCTTATATTCCTTGACCTGCTGCACATATACCATCAACCTTGCTATATCCATGTCCCCTATTAGCATAGCTGCCTTGCCCTCTTTGCTTGACAGATGGGACAACCCAGCAACAAATAAACTCATCCTGCTCCTCATATCCATAACCATCTCCGGAGTATAGCGAGAAAGTTGGGTGGACTTCAAGTTGTACTTATGAACACTTAGTAAAACCTGCTTAAGGGTAAGGAATTCCCGTACCTTGGCTTCTCTCAGTTCGTGGGGAAAGAAACACCCCAAGAACGCACTCTCGAACATAGCGCAACTCAAAACCGGTGCATCATCAACCCTACTCTTCTTCCACTGGTAAAACCAAGTCCTAGCAACACACTTTAGTTGATATGCAGCTAGTTCCACTCGTTCAGCATCGGCAACGTGCATAACCTGAAACACCTTATGCAGTTTCTCAACAAAATTTTTTGGATCCTCAGTAGTTCTTAAACCAGTGAAGCTTGGAGGATTTATCCTTAGGAACTCACGGATCCTCAAAGTATCACCCTTTTCTTGTCGATCCCCTCTTTGTTACCTAACTTGGTTGGTCACCGCTTGACTTAGCATTTGGATTGCTTCCCAAAATTCAGCATTTGTGACCTCTCTTTCAGGTTGCATTTCAGGTGCGTTTGGTACCCCTTGATCCTCAACATTACACCTAGCAAGACGAACTCGGACATCTCTTCATGGAGGCATGATCAACTGAAAGACAATCAAGCACGAGTTAAAAGGAAACTTCATAGAGATAAACTTTATCGCACAAAATAAATATGAAGAAGTGAAGGAATTTCCTAAATGTTGCAGCCTCCTAATTATAGATGTGGCACGTTTCACACCGATAACTAGAAATCTACAGACACGGCTTCATAGACTCCTTAGGACTTTTGAACTTTGTGCTATGATACCAAGTTTTTCACGCCCCGAGCCTACACCCTGGGCGGGACTGGCACTCGAGAATCATTGCTGGCCCCAAGCAAACCCTTAGCCTGGTTTAACTCATAGCAAAAGACTTAAATCATTAATACAAGGATTCAAATGCACTTCAAAACAATTGTCTCAAATAAGCTTAGAACATTTAAGGATAAACATTCAAATTAGCCAAAAGTGGCAACTCAAGTCTTATAGCAAAACATCTAAAACACAAGACTAAAAGACTCATATATAGTGGTCTATGAAGCCTCTAAATACTAAGAGGGATGTTGGGACAAGACCTCTGATCATCCTAACAACTGACTAACAAAGCAATAAAAGGGAATCCTTCGGAAGAAAGGAGTCTAACCAACTAACTCTGAGTGCTCAACTGGATCAACGAGGTGTTAGATGCTGATCATGGTTACATGTATCTTCATCATTAAAAGATGCAGGCCAAATGGCATCGGTACATTGAATTTACGAGAATGCGAGGGAAAAACTAAACATAACATAAGCTTGAAAGGAATCTGAAAAGAACATTTACCTTAGTTTTACTCATCTCATGAATACTCAACTCAAATGCAAAGTAAAACAAAAATAAAGGGTGCAGTTTATACAAAGCATTTAAAAACAATAGGTGACAACTCAATGTATTCAAGAAATACAATAACAACTCAGTTTACATATAAAGTAATATAATACTATGGGAGTTTCTCTAACCGACAACCATCACTATGAGCTAAAGTGATGATACAGCATCTCGACCATGCTGCCAGAACTGTCATATACCTTGTCGTGATGTAGAATGCCTCAATTAAGTGTATCCAGTAGGCTATGCTAAAAACCACTAAGGAATCATCTAAAAAGTATGACCCTTTCTACCCACGATGGCAACATGGTTTATGGAGACTTGAGTTATTATGAACTCGTCCCCATATCGGTGCTCAATAATACTCCCAAAATATACTCAAGTCATATGTTTTATAAACAAAACTCTTTCTGTGATTTGAGGTAATTACTCAAAACTAGCTTAAAAGATCTGTTGGAAATCGGTGTTTCCTTTCTTGTTTAAATATGAAAATATTTCAACTCTTGGGAATACTTAGTTCCCGTATAATCTTTTGAAGAAATGAACTTTACTCTTACTCTTACTCTTTACTCAACTCAAAACTCAAGCCTTAAAACAAAGTGAAAACATTTGTAAAAGACTTTGGAAGACTCTAAGAACTTCTCTTGACTTGACTCTTAACTTTCCTTGAATTGAATTATGGATTCAAGGCTCATGATGTCATGTTTATGGATAATTTCATGGTGTTTAGACGTACCTTAGAGTGTAGAAATCAACTAGAAAATTGAGGTACAATGCTAGGGAACTCAAACAGAAAGAAGTGGGAAAAGGTAGAAGGCCTGGCGACCCTGGCGCTCTAAGTGGCGCGGGGCGCCAGCATTGGAACTTCAGAGTCTTGGTTGGGGCGCTCTGGCTGGAGCGGCGCCCCAGATCCCAAACTTAAGAGTTCCCTTTTGGGCTCTCTGAGAGGAGAGGCGCCCCAGCCCCCTCCCCAGAAAATCCCCAAATTTTCTTGCTCGTTTTTCAACTCCAAACCCTCTAAATTCAATTGGTTCTTTCCCCAAACACTTAGAATCAAATATATCACAAAAATATGTAAGAATATACACGAACTCACACCTAATCTGATAAATAAAACTCAAGAAACTTCTCAACAACTTCAACAACAAGAACCCACAAGAACTTAAACAGATTTCATCAAGAACTCATAATATTTTCTTTCAAAAACACAATTACGCTGAATTGAATCATGATTGGTGCATGGGTTAACTAACCCAATGCTATGTGATCTCACATACCTCGTAGGATTGAATCCTTCGGGAAATCTACTTCCAAAATCGCAAGAATTTGATGAATTTTGAACCTTTCTTCTCCTTTCTCCTCTTTTATCTTTTCTCCAAGCCCTAGCGTGTTTTGGTAAAAGCGTAAACTGATATAATTATGATTAGACCTCAATTGAACTTCTAAAAATGAAATTAATTTGGGTATGGAAAATACCAAAATACCCTTTCAAAATCCGGATTAGACTTTCCTTATCTAAATAGCCCAACTTCAAATGGGCATATCTCCCTCATACGAACTCGAAATCGTGCAAACTCGGCGGCGTTGGAAAAATAATTCAAAGATATTTCGTACGGTATCTTGTAGCACACATAACTCCTCCTGAGCTAGGAGTTATGGTCATTTTAAGTTGACCCAAACTCAAACTTAATATAAATTAACCAATTTTCCAGATTTTTCATTCTTTCCAAAAATGACTTTCTATTTCTAGATCTTTCTAGTTCATTCTAATACCGAGGTGTTACAGTTCTGGGCGGCCAACCTACGGGCTGTGGTTTGGCCTCCGTCAGATGCACCTGAAATTTTGAGAGTCTGCTTTTGGCTCTTTCTCGAATTCGGGGTGTTACAACAAGGCCACTCTAACTATCAACAACTTATAGGGCCCCACATGAATATTGATGAAACTCAATCATCACAGGAACTAATGCTTACCTTAATGCAAGAAACTCCATTCTTGGAAATGTAATGACGCATTAAATCTTAATTGACCATTCCATAAGGTATGCTAAGGTCTAACGATTGTGAATTTCTATCATATAATTTTGATAACTCAACATTTAGGACTCCGCTTGATACATTATGAGAATGTGGGAAAACAAAATAAATCCTAAAATCTAAGAACACTACATTAATAATAGAAGATAAACGCAAGAAAGAAAACTAATCGACAACAATAGAGATATTAAAGTTAAAACCCTCAATAAGAATACAAACAAGCACCAAACTTATAGGACTCACACAAGAGGAATTAAGTCCCAAAGCACAAAATCTATCACTTGATAAACCACAAGAGGAATGATCCTCAAGTGAACAATCTCGTGAACATTCAATAGCAACAAAGGCTATATCCTACTCTCACACGAGTATCACTCATCAAATTCATTTCATCAATATCATTCCCACTCTAAAGAAGATAGTGTATACTATTTATAATCTAAGCTAGCTATTACATAAATACTTTTAATGAAACAAGGGTCTTCTTGAGCATGAGGACTTATTTTTTAGAATAGCAATTTTGCACACATACTCCTTTTATTCTTTCTTCCTTATACTTCCTCTTTAATATGTATTTGAGCTTCAATCCTTCACTCCAAATTCCTTCCAAACCTCTAAACTATTGACTTGATGCAAACCTCTTGACCTTCATATCTTGGCTTGGTGTACATGTATCACTACTCTACAGCACAACCTTGAAGATGAAAGAATGGTAATCAATCCTAAATGTTTTGTAGTCTCCCATTTATGTCACGACCCAAACTACCCCTAGGCACGACATGGCGAATAGGATCTCAAGAAACCCTAAACAAGACACTTGATATAAGCATGACACTAAATAAACACAAGAAATAAAATCAATCATAAAGCAGAATTATAAGTTTCAAACTCCAAATCCTAAGAGATACCAAAATCATAGTACATGATTAAAATGCGGAATCTACTAAGTCTGACATAAGCCTCTACTACATAGGTATGACTAGGACAAACCATGGCTCAAGAAATAAGTCTAAAAATTGAAACTACTGAAAGAACATAAAACTGATAAGTGGTCATGCCCTCGAACCATGAGGACTCATCAAACTGCCAAACAAACACTATCAATCCACTAGTCACGGCTGGATAGAGGAACATCAGACCTTATATTATAAAATAATATAGGCATAAGAGATACATATGTGCCAGTACTTGGAATGTACTGAATATGGGGAATATACATAAACATAAACATGAATCATGGGAAAACATGATAATGAATGACCAAGTAAAACATGTAAAATCTTGGTAAGTTAAAGTCATAAATCGTAGAACAAGGTCTATGCAATATTTGAAAACCATAACATAAGCTTTATTCTTTTGAGGAAATCATAAACTCTTTGAGAAAACCATTAAATCTTTTGGAATGTTTACCTTTAACCAACATAAACCATGTGAGTTATTACATGGAATCTGGTGTACTACTCCCACACTGAAAAGAGAGTGCACTACTTGCCAAGGTAAGGACTATGTCCAATTGGGACAAAATCGTATGGAGCACGTAGTTATGGGACAAGGGAATTTATACTAAAAAAACTCCACCTCTACTAACGCGAGAGCCTCCATCCCAAAGTTCAGTCCGTGCTAAGTAAACTCCCTACGAAAATAAGCATAATCATAATTATAATATTTGGAAGGGTAAGAATTTAGTAATACCAATCTAATCATAAACTTCATATCATATAATAACTCCTTTCAAAATCATGATTTCATAATATGTTCATAAAGACACTTATCTGAAGCAACAAAATCATGATCATATTTCATAATGAGAATACTTCAATTGGAAGCAACCCTTTCATAAAACATATAGATACTTTATCTAAAAGCATCCTTGATTCATAAAATTCTTCAATTCATGATGTACGCATAATCTCAAAACATAGTTCATAATCATAAAATAGGCATATTGTATGGGTTCATGTGAAAAACATTGAAAATATATAGTTACGATCAAATCATGCACAATAATATCAAATATAATGAATTTAATCATAAAAAATTGAACCCATAAGAAAATATGCAAAACCCTAGAATTTGGGTTGAAATCATAGAAGAGAAATAGAGAAATGTTAGGACTCAATGGATGGAAGAGGTTCCATTGATGAATTTCACACATACATTGAAGAATCCTAGATTTTGAATTGGAGAAGAAAGCTTGAAGAACTCTAGAAGTTCTCTTGAATCCTTGGGAGAGAATTTGGAGAGAAAACCTTGAGAGGTTTTTTTTTTTGTGGAGGGGGGACGGAGGGGGGATTGAGTGAATGAGAGGGAATGGGAGAGTTTGAAGAGTAAATTCAATTATTGGACTTAGAAATAGGCTAGAAACAATGTAGTTTAGGTGTCAAATTAATTAAAATGCACCTACGGTCCCATGTACTATCCGTACAAAAGGCAACGGATCATCCTAATCATCCATAGTTCCATTTACTATTGACCAAATTATTGATATCAAACCATGAGCCCAAACCTACGGTCCACCGAACACTCTATGGCTCGTAGGTCCCTTCCGTATAACCCAAGTTTAGAAATCCCTCCAAGTCTCAACATCATTCCAAGACCCATGGACTACGGTCTGTAAGCCTTATCAGCATAACCTGTGGTATGAAAATATCACCAAGTCTAGGAACACCCTACAACTCCTTCCTATGGGATATACACTCTCCTATGAATTGTCTTATTGGTCTATAGACCCTTGTCAAAGACTTGACAATTTCAACTTCCATGACTCATTTTCCACGACTATCTTCAAAGGACCGTAGGACCTTGTATGTTCTGTAGTTGGCTCCATAAAACATGCACCATCAAACTTTTTTTGCAAATTCCTTTCCAACTCAACTTAGCAATTTTCGAGGTGTAACAATTTATAAGTGTGATTCAAAACACACCTATAAGCAAGACTTTACTAGACATAACTTTTTGACACCCTAAGTTATGTCATTGCTCTGATACCAAGTTTATCATACTCTAAATCTAGAGAAGGGCCATTGGCACCCGATGCTTTACTTGACTGAGCAAACTACTGAAATTAAAAACACACTATTAAGGCCAAGCTATATAGAAATAAATGCAATGGAGAAACTTAAAATATAAGAGAAATACAATACAAGTCACCCAGGCTACTATCTAAAAGCCAAAACTAGCAAGAAGGCCAACATAGTCACAATCGGTTGCAAATCCCATAGCAAACATATACAATCCTATAAGATAAAGCATTAATAATAACTAGTCAAGTAAAGGTCCCTACATAAGCATTAGTAACACAAGGAAAAGAGAATACTTTAGACTCAAACAATTGCATAAAGAATAGAGTGTATCAACCATAAACTTAACTCAACCACATACATGAGAATCCTTGTGAAACACATAACCTACATACATGAATGCAGCAGCACCAAGCAATGAAATCGTCTGTAAAATATAATGTAATATATATGTAGGGCAATAGAATCATAGAATCAGCACGACCCAAAACATAAACCATAATACGATATATTTAGTGTCACGACCCAGACCGTCATGATTGGCACCACACTAACCCTCCGATGGGAGAACCACTACAACAACCCAACTAAACAACTTAACCAAAAACTAAGGTATTTAAAGATACGGAAGCATGTTTAAATGTCTAGGAAAACAAAAATAGGGAGTTCCCTTAAACTCCAACAAAAGTCTAACCAAACAAATGCAAAAATACTACCTAGAACCTAAAAGTCAATGTACCAAAACATCTAAGGTTCAACCATAAGTATAAACAAGAAGAGTCTGACCCATACTAAACATAAGAAAATCTAAAGAACTAGTCTAAGTTTAAAAGGTGGACATAAACTGAAAGAGAACTAATGGTAGCCCGGAAGAACTCGCTCACCCTTGAATTCGAAACTATCACTGATTTTTAAGCAAGGTCTGTCAATAGCCGCTTAAGATGCCCTGTACTCAACAAAGAAAGAGCGAGTGCAGTATCAGTACACAACCACAGTGTACTGGTAGGATCATGCGGCTATCCCAATAAGTGAAACATATATAAGTCATTACAACACAATAACAACATGCATACACCGAACATATACAATATCAATATCATTTACGAACAACGAACAGTTTCACAATTTTCAAATATCACAATTATGTCAAATCGATGGTCCTCTCATAGAACCCACACCCAAACTATTAGCGTACCGTTGCATGGTACCCAATCCAATGTTTATGCCGGAACGTGGCAACTGATCCCATGTTTATTCCAGAATGTGGCAACCGATCCAAGTTAGTGTGTCGGAACTCGACACCCAATCCATTCAACAAGCCACAATCACAATCACAATCACAAAGTACATTCTCATAATCATATAATCAAGTCATGATTCATGGCATTCATCATTCATCAATCCTTATTTACAATTAGTGTGATCAATAAAGCAATATTCATATACATACGCGTATTATAATGAAGCAAGAACAACATACATCACACCACATGAAATCACAACCATCACCTACCTCGAAACAAGCTTTGAATCCCCCAAGAAACTTGATTCTTCCCTTTTCGAATTCATTCTGCTTGTTCTTGGTCTACAAACGATTAAATATAACACAGAAATCAATAAACAATAACTAATTACTTGAATTACCAATAATCCTATCAACCCTAGATCAAACCCATGATCCGAATATCTAAATTAGGGCTTTTTCTACCATAATTTCCAGATCAAAACCCTCCCCCATCAATAATTACCCGCTAGATTACATTCTACCAATCAAAAAATAGGTTTGGGGAGTTAAAACCTTACCTTTAGCCTTAAGAATGATGAAAAACATCAAGAAAACACATGGGGTCGTCTCCTAGCTCTCAAAGTCGAAAAGTGGAGAATAAAACCTTTTTGGGGTTTATTTCTGACTTAAGTCGCGTCTGTCTTGCCACAGCGGTAATCACCTTCTGGCCCAGCCTAGCGGAACAAATTCCGCCATAGCGAACACGCAGCTTAAGCAAATTTAATAATTATAATATCCCCATTTCACAACACACCTTCAGCCAACGACACTTAGAAAGTACTCGTTCATGCTAAGATCATTTTTGGGAGTTCTACTCACCTGAATTCAATTCGTAGGTCGTAAATGTTCATTAACGTCTTAGCTATGTACTCATGTGATCAAATTCAAAATTATATCAACCAATTGTTACCAGATTTCCTTAGACCTTACCGACTCCAATTTCATCCAAATTTGGACTATGTTAGGAAATCCCAAGTTACTACGAAAAAGTTTTTCGGCCAAAAAATTTTCCCCGTTGGCTTTTCTATAACAACGGGAATCGATCGTTACAATAGATACCAATTTATCCATCACTAGTCCCCGAGTGACAAATTTAGGAATAATAGGCTAAAGAAAGAATGGAGTAGTACCTGGATCGACGAACAATTGGGGATACTTGTCTCACATGTCCTTCTCGATTTCCCAAGTAGCTTTCTCAACTGGACGATGCTTCCATTGTACCTTCACAGACTTAATCTCTTTGTTCCTCAGCTTACGCACATCACGATCAAGAATCACAATCGGTTCCTCCTCATACTAAAGGTCTTTGTCTAACACAATTGAGTCCAATTTAATGATGTAATCCCCATCACCATGATATCTCTTCAACATGGACACGTGAAATACTGGATGAACTCCCAATAGGTTAGGAGGTAAATCTAATCCATAAGCCACTAGCCCTACAAATTCAAGAACCTCAAAGGGACCAATGTATCACGGACTTAGTTTGCCCTTCTTGCCAAATCTCATCACCCCTTTCATGGGTGATACCTTAAGAAGAACATTTTCACCAGTCTGAAATGCCACGTCTCTTACCTTATGGTCTATATACTTCTTATGTCTACTCTGGGCCGCTAAAAGCTTAGCTTGGATGTTTCTCACGTTATCTTAAGCATCCTTCACTAAATCAACCCCCAAAGGTTTCACATCTCCAGTCTCGAACTATCCTATGGGTGATCTACATCCCCTCCCATAAAGTGCCTCAAATGGTGCCATATCAATGCTGGAGTGATAACTATTATTATAGGAGAACTCATACAAAGGTAAGAACTTATCCCAATGCCCTCCAAAATCAATCACACATGCCCTCAACATGTCTTCTAACACTTGAATAGTCCTCTCTGACTGCCCGTCTATTTGTGGATGGAAAGCGGAACTAAAAGTGAGTTACGTGCCAAATTCATCATGTAACTTCCTCCAAAACTTGGATGTGAATTGGGTACCACGGTCTGAGATGATAGAAAGGCGCACCCCATGCAACTTCACTATCTCTTTCACATAAACCTTAGCCAATTGTTCAGCATTGTAATCTATTCTTACCGGAACAAAATGGGCTGATTTAATCTACCCAAATAGAATCAAACTTCCCCAAAGTCTTCGTAAGACCAACCACGAAGTCAATAGCTATCATTTCCCACTTCCATTCCAGAATTGGCGTTCTTTAAAGAAAACCTGCAGGCCTTTGATGTTCATACTTTACTTGTTGGCAATTTTGACACTTAGCCACAAACTCTGCTATATCCTTCTTCATGCCTGGCTACCAATAAATTCGCTTCAAATCTTGGTACATCTTGGTCACACCCGAATGAATAGAATATCGCGAACCATGGGATTCTGTCAACAATTTCTGAATCAAGTAATTTATTCTAGGAACACAAATCCTTCCTTTAAAACTGAGGACACCTTCAACATCAAGAGTGGTCTCTTATGTCTTACCAATCACAGCCTTCTTCTTAAGTTCATTCAAATTTTCATTCTCAAACTGCTTGGCCTTGATCTCCTCAATAAATGTGGCCCTTACTTCAATGCTAACTAACACCCCACCTCTTTCTAAGATGCCCAACTGCATGAACTTAGACTCCACAGTCTTAATTTCCTTAGCCAAAGGTCACTTGGTTACACTCAAGCCAGCTAGACTACCCATACTCACCGTTTTTTGACTCAAAGCGTCTGCCACTATATTAGCCTTACCCGGAATAGTGACATCATAATCCTTAAGTAGATCCATCCACCTTCTCTTACTCAAATTCAGATCCTTCTGGGTGAACACATGCTGTAAACTATGATGATCAATACACACCTCACACTTAACACCATAGAGATAATGCCGCCAGATCTTAAGAGCAAACACTACCGCTGCCAACTCCAAATCATGCGTTGGATAATTTCTCTCATGCACCTTCAACTGTCGCGATGCATAAGCTATAACATTCTTATCCAGCATTAACACAGCACCCAAAATCGAATGTGAAGCATCACAATAAACAATACAATCTTTACCTTCAACCGGAAGTGCTAGAATAGATGCAGTGGTTAAGAGAGTCTTGAGCTTTTGAAAACTCTCCTCACATTTTTTAGTCCATTCAAACGGTATGTCCCTTTTGGTCAAATTTGTCAAGTGAGTGGCAATAGAATCAAAGTTCTTCACAAATCGACGATAGTAGCTAGCGAGCCCCACAAACTAAATTCTATCACAGAGCTGGGACAAACCCAGTTCTTAACCGCCTCAATCTTTTAGGGATCTACCATTACCCCTTCTTTTGAAACTACATACGCCAAAAATGCAACCAAAGTCAACTAAAATTCATACTTAGAGAATTTCGCATATAACTTTTGTTTCCCAAGAACACCCAAAACAATACAAAGATAGTCGGCATGCTCTTCCTCACTTTTCGAATGGACCAAAATGTCATCAATGAAGATTATCATGAACGAATTGAGAAAGGGTTTGAACACCTCATTCATCAAACTCATGAAAGTTGCAGGCGCATTAGTCAAACCAAAAGACATAACTAGGAACTCGTAGTGCCCATAACGGGTTCTAAACGCCGTCTTGGGCACATCCTTAGGCCTAATCTTTAATTGATGGTAACCAGACCTTAGATCAATCTTAGAGAAAACTGATGCACCTTGGAATTGGTCAAAAAGATCATCTACTCGAGGCAATGGGTACTTGTTTCGAATGGTGACCTTTTGCAATTGCCGGTAATCTATACACATCCTTATACTACCATCATTTTTCTTAACAAACAAAACTGGAGCACCCCACGGGGAAGATCTAGGACGAATGAATCCTTTATCAAGAAGTTCTTGGATTTCAGCCTTAAGCTCTCGTAATTATGCCGGAGCCATGAGATATGGAGGGATGGAAATGGGACGAGTACCAGGTTTTAAATCAATGCGGAAATCTATATCTCTATCCAGAGGCATACCAGTCAAATCATTAGGAAACACTTCTCTAAATTCTGACACCACAGGAATAGACTCATTAGATGGAGACTCAACCTCCACATCCCGAATATGGGCCAAATAAGCTAAACAACCCTGCCCTACCAATTTCCTAGCCCAAATGGAGGATATGATCTTAGTTTGCTTAGGCTTGTACACCCCTTCCAACTCTAATTTTTCCCTTCCTGGAATTTCTAGAGTTACAATCTTAGTATTACAATTAAGCACAGCATAATATGGGAAAACCAAGTCATGCCTGAGATTATATCAAAGTCAGTCATATCCAAAATCACCAAATCATCCCAAGTATGGAAACCCATAAACAAAATAGGACAAGCATGATAGACATGGATGACTATGACAGACTCTCCAACTGGGGTAGAAACATGGATGGGGGCATCAAGTATATCACAATTCATATTAAATTTTAAGGCAAATCGCATGGACACATAAGAATAAGTAGAACCCGAATAAAATAACACATTAGCCATTTGGTCACAGACAAGAATAGTACATGTGATCATTGCGTCAGACGCCTCTGCTTCAGTCTTGCTCGAAAAGGCATAACACTAAGCCATATCATCGTGACGGGCGACTTTCATGACTGGCTGCATTATACCTCTTCCTGTGTTACCATTTCCCCTACCTACATGGCCTCGCTAATTTCCTCCTCGCCCACCTTGTGGACGCCCTCGACCATTATTAGCATTTCCCATGGGTACCACTGCTCAAGATTGTTGTTGCGTGGAATCCAACATATGCGGGTGGGGACAAACTCTCCTTATATGCCCAGGTTCTCCACAGTTGAAACATGTACGATCAAAAGATGACATGCTGCCTGCTGAAGGTGCGGCTCCCTGGCCATCCTGAATCAAATTCTGAGTTGGAGTTCTGGAGTAGTTACCTGTAGAAGCGGGCATAGCAGACTGAATTGGTCGGGCTGCAAGAGTCGACCTCCCTGAACCTCTGGAGTAAGATCCCTGAAAGTTGCCTGAATTTTTGGCTTTCTTAGCTAATGCCTTAGCTTGACCGTCTCGCCTCAGCCCCTCCACTTTCTTCACAAAGTTTGTTACATCATTGAAGCTTTGTCCTACAGAGGTTATATGAACAAACAATACTTGCAACTCAGAATTTAGTCCCTTAATAAATAAATGGATCCTCTCTTCCTCAGTAGTCACCAATTACGTAGCATATCTAGACAAGGCATGGAACTTGGCCTCATAAGCAGCCACAAACATACCACCTTGCTCCAAAGCCATAAACTCATCTTTCTTGTGATCTCTTAAAGTCGGAGGTACATACATCTCCAAGAACAGAGCATGAAACTGGGTCCAAGTAAGTGAGGGTAAAACTGAAGATCTGCATTCCACATAAGCTCTTCACCACTGCTTACCCTCACCTTGAAGCTGAAAAGTCATAAACTCAACCCCATGCTGATGGACAATTCCCAACTTATGAAGCCTTTCATAGCAATCTATGGGAATACTTGTAGTCTCAGCCTGCACCTCTTCCTCTTTTCCTACATTCTCCTCATTCTTAACCTCGATATTCTCCTCTACCTCTTCATGATGCACAGGAGGAGCCTCATTCCTAGGAGCATCTTCAACTGGTGCTCTATCCCTAGTAGGCGCCACCCTTCCTCGGCCTCTACCCCTAACTCTTCCTCTACCCCTACCTCATCGTGACCTCTCATTGCAGATACCTCAGCAGGAGCATTGACGGGAGCTACGGGCTTGACGCCGTTGAACCTAATGTTAACCATCTACTAACAGAAAAGTGAATGAGGTTAGATAGCAATTTGAATCGCCAGATACCAATTTTAATCAAGTTATAGAACGAAAGGAAACAAGAGAAAATAGAGAGATTTCCTAAAGTCCAATAGCCTCTCGAAGAAAAGTACTGATGTTTCTATACCATTCCACAAGACTCTACTAGACTCGTTTTGGTACATCAAGGTCAACGGACCTACGCTCTGATACCAACTTTGTCATGATCCAGACCGTCGTGATTGGCACCCACACTAACCCTCCAGTGGGAGAACCACTACAACAACCCAACTAAACAACTTAACCAAAAACTAAGGCATTTAAAGATACAGAAGCAGGTTTAAATGTCTAAGAAAAGAAAAATAGGGAGTTCCCATAAACTCCAACAAAAGTCTAACCAAACAAATGCGGAAATACTACCTGGAACTTGAATGTCATTGTACCAAAACATCTAAGGTTCAACCATAAGTCTAAACAAGAAGTCTGACCCGTACTAAACACAAAAAATCTAAAGAACTAGTCTAAGTCTGAAAGGTGGACATAAATTGAAAGAGAACTCATGGCAGCCTGGAAGAACTCGCTCACACTTGAATTCGAAACAAACACTGATCTTCTAAGCGAGGTCTGTCAATAGCCGCTTGAAGATGCCCTGCACTCAACAAAGAAAGACCAAGTGTAATATCAGTACACAACCACGATTATCTTTGGTAGGATCACGTGAGACTATCGATAAGTGCAACATCATAAGTCATTACAACACAAAAATAACATGCATACACAAAACATATACAATATCAATATAACATGAACAACTAACAATTTCACAATTCTCAAATATCACGATTATGTCAAATTGATGGTCCTCTCATGGAACGCACGCTAATTGTTAGCGTATCGATCGTGTACTGTACGATCGATATTTATGCCAAAATGTGGCAACCAATCTCGTGTTTATGCTAGAGCGTGGCAACCGAGCCAAGTTAGTGTATCGGGCGCAACACGATCCATTGACAAGCCACAATCACAATCACAATCACAAAATACATTCTCATAATCATACTATCAAGTCAGGATTCATGGCATTCATCATTCATCTATCCTCATTTACAATTAGTGTGATTAATAAAGCAACATTCGCATACATACAGGTATTATAATGAAGCAAGAACAACATATATCACACCACATGAAATCACAACCATCACCTACCTCGAAACAAACTTGAATCCCCTAAGAAACTTGATTCTTCCCTTTCCGGATTCGTTCTGCTTGTTCTTGGTCTACAAACAATTAATATAACACAGAAATCAATAAACAATAACTAATTACCTGAATTACCAATAATCCTATCAACCCTAGATCAAACTCATGATCCCAATATCCAAATTAGGGTTTTTTCCACCATAATTCCCATATTGAAACCCTCCTCCATCGATAATTACCCACCAGATTATATTCTATGGATTGAAAAATGGGTTCAGGGGTTAAAACCTTACCTTTAGCCTTAAGAATGGTGAAAACTGTCAAGAAAGCACCTGGGGTAGTCTCCTATCTCTCAAAGTCGAAAAGTGTAGAATAAAACATTTTTGGGGTTTATTTCCGACTTACGTCGCGTCTGTCCTGCCACAGCGGTACTCACCCCGCTACAGCGGCCCCGCCCTAGCGGCACAAATTCCCACCATAGAGGCTTGCACAGAACAGTGAGCCAATTTAATAATTCCAATATCCCCATTTCACAATACACCTTCAACCAATGACACTCAGAAACTACTCATTCATGCTAAGATCAATTTCGGGAGTTCTACTCACCCGAATTCAATTCTGTAAAGTTGTATGGGTGCCTTAACGTCTTAGATATCTACTCATGTGATCAAATTCAAAATTAGATCACCCAATTGTTACCAAATTTCCCTAGACCTTACCGACTCTGATTTCGTCCAAATCTGGACTAGGTTGGGAAATCCCAAGTTACTATGAAAAGTTTTCCGGCCTAAAATTTTTTCCCTATGGCTTTTCTATAACGATGGAAACCGGTCGTTACATTTAGTCTACATAGAATCACAGTTCAAAAAAAAACCTCACTATATGCGCAGTTTGTATTCACTTCTCTTCCCTGACTCAAATCACAAAAATAACAAATAGTTCAACCGTCACACAATGACCTACCCGATCCATCATAAGTTTAACATGTAACAACCACAATCATATGATAATGAATGCAATGCAATACAATTATAATAGAACCAATTGCAACCACAAACAATCTTACCTTTCCCTACATCAGGAGACCTAATCATAGCAACTACAACACGAATCACTTATTGTCGATAACTCACAGTCAAATCAACCATCTTCTTACTTATCTTATATCGCCATAATAGAGACCCCACACATAAGCCACAATTCACAACCACAATTTAAAGCCACAATGCAGAATTATATAAAATGCAAGGTAAAGCAATGCAATGCATCTGGTGTAGGCAAACACTCTGATCCTTGCCCAAAAACATAATATGCATGTGGTATAGGTGTACATTGTTATCCCTAGTCTCAAAGGCATAAATTGCATGTTGTATAAGTGAACATATCATTTCCAACCATAAGTGTCACGATCCAAAATTCACAAGTCGTGATGGCACCTATGTTCCCAACCAATAGGTAAGCCAACCTAACAAATTTACCAATTTTAACTAACTAAAGAGATAAAAAGGTAAACAATGAGTAAAAAAATCCAACACTAAGTTCTTTATAAATATGAAATGCGGAAAGCTAAAATACTAGGTGTCATAAGTACAAGAGCCTCCAAATATGATGCAAGTCTGAAACTAAACGACAAATCCAAACATAAGGGATATTATGTCTGAATACTAAAATAACAAAATAAATAGAAGGTAGAGGGAGGTGTGGGCCACGGAACAGCCAAGAAGCTCACCACAACTCCAAATACTTCAAGTTCAGACTCAAAAAGCTCCACGAGATATGCTCGTACTCGGAAACGAATCTGCACCACAAAAGAGTGCAACAAGTGTAGTATGAGTATGAAACCACGTGTACCCAGTATATCTCATAGACCGACAACGAAGGAGTAGTGACAAGAGTTTAAATAATGAAAAAAAATCTTTTACTTATACAAGTCTATAGTACGCTTACTAGTCAAGTTTCATCAAAACAAGGATAATCAAACTTCACATAATGTACAACCACCAATAAAGCACGTAATCAACAATAATGAATGATGCAATGAGATGCAGTGCAATGTGACACCATGAAATAATAGGCCTCAGAATGCCAAGTACTCTCTCAACCGTATATACATGATACTTCTCAGAAAAACATCGAGAGTTCATGACCAATAGGGGACTCGCGAGGTCCATATACCGACATGAACGATCTCCACGTGTCTGCGCGGACAATCTCAACGCACTGTCATAAAATCAAACAATTTCCGCACGGACGGTCTCCACATGCCCAAAATATAATCTTAACATCTCACCATCCCCAACATGGACGATCTCCACGTGCCCAACTTATACTCAATCTCATGTCAATGCATGTGCACAATATAATCTCAAATAAAGGGGATGATGATGCATCTCAATCAATCAAATATCAGCATAATACATAATCACCTCAACCATCACAAGTATACGGGTTCAAATAAGAACGCAATCACACAAAATAATCAGTCAATAATATATCAGCTAATGCCCATATGCTTTGGCATTCTCGGATTTAAATCCACATTCTATAGTAATAAACCTTCCCTTTATAACACCGGTACTCGTACCAATGCCCGTCACATCATTGGTACGAGACCCCCATCTTTCACCCTTACCCATTGTCTATTCCATTTTTTTTTAATCTTTAAATTAGGAAAACGTCCTCCAACGAAGTCTAAAAGTCTTAACATACCTTGAATGCCGAACACATACCACAAATCCTCAAGATTTTTCCTTCCCCTTTCGCAAAGCTTCAGAACGTTCCCAATCTACCAATTATGAAATATTTGTAAGAATGCGAGTTCATAGAAACCCATATTATTATATGTCTATCCTAGACCCAAAACTCACTCATATCTCTAATCAAGCTCCTAATTTTGATATAATTTATATGTCAAAATATATCTGCTAAATTTCAAGCCTAGGATTAAGCCTCAACTCCTCCAAATATCGTGAATCTAATGATATTCATATACTATAATACCACAAAAATGTGTTATCTATATCCATCTATTAAAACTTCAAGAGTGATAACTATATAAAATAATTAAATTTTAAGCCAAATAATTACTCACCCCTGTAACCTCACCCACGAAACAAAATAAAATAATAACCAATGGAACTACACATATTCCATTATGCGGACATATTGTTTGCCAATGATTATCCATTTTCCAATGATATACCCAATCATTGTTCAATGATTACCCTTAAAAATTAACATAAACAAATTTCTCTTCCTAATCTAGTTCAAAGAACGCTATCACCTTTCAGATTTTGTTCCACTTTCCATTTCTTTCAAACCAAACAAAATTTAACCACCTCACTGTATATTCACTCTAAGAGAAATCATCACATTAATTACTGGTAAGAAAAATTTTCTGTTCCTCCACCTATTCTGACCAACCCTTCCCAATAGCATTAATATAAAAGGACTCGGATCACTTTCTGTAATAAACGAATTTACCACAAGAGCATTGCACAATTTACATATACAAATTGAAGGAATTGAAGTGCTTACCAGAAACCACCGTAACCCCGTAGCCAACCGCTGCTCTCTGCCCTTTTGTTATTATTTTTGAGTTATGACTAAGAAATTATTAACCCCTCTTTACTTAGCTTAATTTCATGGGCCAAATATAACAGGGTACTAAATGAACTATTGACCTGGCCCACTAACTATTAACTACATTAATTATTTAATAAAATTTTCATCAACTAGATACTCGTAGTTACCGAATATTCCAAAGTTTTCGATTTAAATTTTACGGGAAGAGTCAAAATAGTCCTAGTTCTCAAAATGACCTAGCAGGTCGTTACAATAAGGGAATGAATGTGCATCATGTAGATGTATGTAGATAAATAATAAGTAAATCATTTCACCAGAACAATCTCAGTTAACTAAATAGTTCATAAAAATATATAAGTCGCCATGCGATTTGAGGCCACCAGGATATTTAACATATACATATCACTGTATGGACCGATAAGACCATCACGGTATTTAAATGTATGCAATCGCTATGTAAATTGTCAAGGCTACCAAAGATATCTGAATAGTAATAAATGCATGAACATGTAACAAAAAAAATACTTCGAGCAACATACATATAAATATATTGTTGTTGGCCCAAAACCAGCCATCAAATCTCAATGGAAAGTAATCCAACTAAAAGATTTGTGAAAGGTGTACCACAATTGTGCTACACTTTCCACCGTCTAAAGCATAAAACAACAGAAATTATGAAATGCTTGCAAATTAGTAACCTTGTATGTAAATCATATATAAACTTAGCTTCTGCACACCATAATCATAACAGCACGATAAATTTGATCATTATAAGAATTCAATTATCACAATCTCTCTCTCTCTCTCTCTCTCTCTATATATATATATATATATAGAAGAGGGGGTTGGAAAGGAAACACACACGAGACCGTCAACATGTGCGCCTCCTGGGATTAAGTTTGAATTAAGGGGTATTTAGGTAAAAAAGTACATCATATGTAGTTTGTCTTTTCACATGTGGGTCCCACTAAAGTTAGCAACTGCAACATATATTTAAAAAAAAAAGGTTTTGTTAGTTTCACCAAGAGTACCTTTTGATTTTCTCATTCATGGAAATTGTATTTTTGTTTGATTATTATCATATGGTATAATTTAATATAATATATAATGTAAAAATGTCATAGATACTTAGAGTAAATGTTAAAATTTTAATTTTTTGCACGTACTGTTGAATTTAACTTTAAAAAAATTATAGAACTATGATATCGTGAATATCATAATTATTTGTGTTCTTTTATCTCAATTTATATACCATCATTTTTTATTAGACTTAAGTTTAAGAAAGAAAAACACTTGAAATATTTGATTTAAAATTTTTCACGTATATTTATGTGCTATAAATCATCTCATTAAGGATAAGATGAGAATTTTAAAGTTAAAATTATTGTACATAGCAAAAGTAAAATTATTTTGGGTGTGAAATAAATATTTCTTGACTTGAAATAAAAGTACGTAGAGGTCATTAATGTTTTGTTTATTTTATCTATCAATTTGATTCAATATATCATTGAATAATCTATTTTGTTTAAATTTATCATAATATCTATATTTTATTAAAAAAAAGGAAACTAATGAATTAAATTTGTCACTCACACTTTTTGATGAAAATGCAAGTTTAAAGTGAGACTTATTTTTTCACTGTATTTATGTTAGGTAGTTAAATAAGAAGGCAAAGAAATAGAAGAATAATAAAAATAAATTGGCAAAAGATAAAGAGAACATATTCAAAGAGTAAAAGAAGGGACAATAACAATTATATAACTAAGCAAGGAGCATTAAGGGGAAAAAGAAAAAAGAAAATAATATGATAAAAAATTAGAGTTTAAAATATTAAAAATGAATAGTATAATTGCAAATGGAAGTACAGATATTGGTATATTGATAGATGTTTCAAATGTTAAGTGTTGTACTTTAATTGATCTAAAACAAAATTATTAAACAGAAAATATTGGGCCCGTGCTTTGTCTATATATATATATATATATATATATATATATATATAGCTATAATTTGCTTAATAACGATTCATAGCTACATGTTAGGAAGAGGAGAAAGGCAGGTGATATCTAGAAGAGAGGTTAGATACATGTTGTGTTTGTTGTATCACAAATACTATTGATGCAATTGATTTGTGTCAATGAATACAATTATATCAAAAACTATTGTATTAAGACACATGTTAGGAGAAGAGAGGCGAGCGAGTTTGGGAGAGAAAGTAGAGGCGGGCACAATTTGGGAGAAAGAGAGGGGGGTGAATATATGTGATATTCATTGTATCGAGAATACAATTGATTTATATCATCGAATATAATTATATCAAGTGTATCAATGAATACAATTGTCAAATACAATTGGCAAAATACAAATTATCATAATATAATTGATATAGAATACAAATACAATTGTTAGAATATAAATTTCTCACCTATAGTTGAAAAAATACAATTGATATAGAATATATTTGACAAAAGGGTGAACACATGTTATATTTGTTGTATAAAGAATATAATTGATACGTTGATTTGCATTATTGAATATATTTGTATTATGTGTATTAACGATACAATTGGTAGAACACAAATTGTCATAATACAATTGATATCAAATACAAATACAGTTGATACAAATTACATGTTTGCCTTATTATGTGGAACATTCTTTGGGCGAGAGAGGCAAGCTATAGAGAGCAAAGGCAGAGAAGAGAGAAATTTGCTATGAAACACTAAATATAGCTACGAATTATAATTCTTTTAGGGTCGTTTGTTTTGAATACAAGTCATCATGGGATTAGTTATGATAAGATAAATTATGCTAGAATAAGTTACACTGGGATTGGTTATGCTCAAATTATTTCTTATTGACTGTTGGTTTGCTATATTCAAAATAATATGCATCGGATAAATTATAAAAATAAGTTGTTTGTTTACAAAAATAGTTTTCACATTATTTAGTTTTTTATATTTACTTGCAAACTTTGTTTCACAACCCAATCACCAAATCAAAACCTCAGAGGAAGACGGGTACGATCAGCATAGCTTCGATGTCTACTTTGAGCTGCCCTGAGCCTATCATGAATCTCCCACGCCTAGTCCAAGGCCTCCTAAATCAAGTTAGCACCACGTGGCCTCAACTTTGCAGACTCAAACTAACCAACCCGGAGAGCGACAACGCCTACTATATAAGGCCTCGACCAGGGCCATTTGAATACTAGAGTGGTAGTTGTTGTACGCAAACTCCACCAAAGTCAAGAACTAGTCCCAATGACCTCAAAACTCCAAAAAATAGGACCGCAACATATCCTCAAGAACTTGGATAGTACGCTCTGACTGCCCATCAATCTTTGGGTGGAAAGTTGTGATAAGGTCAACACAAGTGCCCAACTCATCCTAAAAGGTCCTCCAAAAGCTAGAGTAAATTGAGAAAGCCACACACCATGAAGGGAGGCGCGTGACGGATACCTGCCGAAGATATGAAATGCGATCCGACCTGCCGTCGAATGAACTATTATACCACCCTCTCAATATAAATACGATCCAACCTCTGGCGCCGAATCTAACACTCAAATAGGAAGTGTGTTGATTTGATCAATCGATCAATGATGACATAAATGTTGTCAACACCTCTAGAATTTTGAGGCAAACCCACAACAAAGCCTATAGTGATGTGATCTCACTTCCACTTCGAAATGGGTAATCTCTTAAACTCGCCACCATGCCTCAAATGTTCGTCCTTCACCTGTTGGAAACACATGCAATGGGATACATAATCTTCAATATCTCTCCTCATGCTTCCCTACCAATAGTGCTGCCTCTCAAATTATAATACATCTTTGCGATGCCCGAATGAATTGTATCTAGAATCATTGTGGGCCTCACTAATGAAGGATCAACTAAATTAAATCCCCAACTCTTTAGGACACAAATCACGGCGAGCAAATCTCAAACCTCATTCTGAGATCTAAGGTAGCCTAATCGGCATCACCACTTTAACATTCGATCTCGAAGGGCCACTTCAAAGTCTACGACCTCAGTAGGCCGTGACCAGATATGCTTTCGATGCAAGGAAGAATTTGGACTCCCACATAATTGGCCGATAGCATACGCCTAGTAGAATCGAAATATCTGACTTCGGATCATCCTATTGGATAAAAGATTGAATATCCCGAAGCCATGGAGTGGCACTCCCACGGTAGGCAAAGAAGGCTAGACACTACCCATTTGCTTCGATGTCTTCCACATTTCAAGGCATCCGCTACTATATTCAACTTGCTTGGATGATAGAGAATAGAGAAAGTCATAGTTCTTTAGAGAAGGAAATTTGTAACCAGAGCGGTGTGTACTCGAAATCACGCTTTCTCAAAGCTTTTTCTTTTCGAAGCTGAGTTTGTGTCATTAGAATTTTAGCTTTGAGTTTTGTCCTAAGCTTTGGCGTTAGTCAACATTCTTGGAAGCATGCCCAAAATGAGAATTATGTCAACCACGGTTAGCTTTGAAATGTCGAGTTTGGCTCTAGAATCCTGACCACTTCACGTGTGGATCTTAAGGCTCTCGAGATTGATTAGGCAGCCTTTCAGATTTTGGACTAAAATGAAATTTGGGTGTGTGATCCCGAGTGAGTGTATCGGAAGCATTATATGAGGTAAATACCTTATTTCCCAAAACTGCCTTATTACTTGAGAATGTTGCATGTGTTGTTTTTGAAACAAAGTTTTGAGCCCCAAATTATGTTCCCGATTGGTAACACTTAGAAGTTTGGGGGGATAACTTAGGACAACTTCGATGGAGTCGTTTCAGAAATTCCACGACATGGGTCCCGTAATTCCCCATTTTGACCTCACAAAACCTTGGATTTGTGATCCATTTTAAGTGAATTTGATTTCCTAAATGGCGTATTAACATTTGCTGTGATTCTTTTTTTTGATAGTTGTGGCGGGCGTTAAAGGTCACCGGGAAAACATAAGCTCTAGAAATATGATTTGGAGCATGCGGTCGGTTCTAAAAAGGTAGGCCTACGACTTTCTTTCCATTTAAATTGAGGTAGCTATATGTAAATTCATCTTTGATTTAGCGCAGGTGAAGCGGGAGTTAAAATTACCTTTAGTTGATCATGTTACACTTACTCGAAATCATGTTTAGGCTTATTTTTGGGAGCGCTTTCGAGTTTAGGGAGCATGCTAGTTGTGATTT
>CM069083.1:35398982-35728786 GCA_035578085.1 Solanum pinnatisectum
TTTGACTTTGTTTTAAGGCTCAGTTTTGAGTTGAGCAAAGAGCAAGAGTAAGAGTACGTGAAGAGTAAAGCTCATTTCCTTCAAAAGATGGTGCACGGAACTAAGTATTCCAAAGAGTTGAAATATTTTCACATTTAAACAAGAAAGGAAAACACCGATTACTTCCTCGAATGTATCTTTTGCTTGGGCTGAGTAATTACCTCAAATCACAGAAAAGAGTTTGTTTTTTAAACATATGACCCGAGTATATTTTAAATATTATCGAGCATCGATACTGGATTTAGTTCATAATAACTCAAGTCTCCATAAACCAAGTATTATCGTAAGGTAGGGAAGTGGTCATACTTTTAGATTTATTCCTTAGTGCTTTTAGCATGTGTATCAAATGGATACACTTAATTGAGGCATTCTATATCACGGCAAGGTATAGTACGCTTCCGCAACAGGTCTAGATGTCAGATCATCACTTAGCTCATAAGCTGATGGTTGTCTGCAGAGAAACTCCCATAGTATTATATTATTTATATAAACTCGTAGTTGTTATTGTATTTCTTGAATACATTGAGTTATCACCTATCGTTTAAAAAATGCTTTGTGTATAAACTCTAATTTTTGGTTTTTGTTTTACTTGCATTTGTTAAGTATTCAAGTAGATGAGTAAAACTAAGGTAAGTGTTCTTTCGATCTTCGCTTTATGTTATGTTTATTTTTCCTCGCACGCCGCGACATTCAACATACCGATGCCATTCGTCAAGATCTTTTAATCGATTTAAGATACATGTAACCACGACGCGATCCAAAGATCTCGTTGATCTCAATTGAAAGCACCTCGAGTTAGTTAGTTAGACTTCTTCTTTCTTTCAAGGATTCCTTTTATTGCTTTGTTAGTCAAATGGCCAGCCAGATAATCGCAGGCCTCTGTCCCAACATCCTCTCTTAGTATTTAAAGAGGCTTCATAGGTATTCACTCAGATATGAGTCCTTTAGTCTTGTGTTTTAGATGTTTTGCTATAAGACTCGAGAAAGGCTGCCACTTTGGCTAATCTGAATGTTTATCCTCAAATGTTCTAAGCTTTATTTTGAGACAAATTGTTTTAAAGTGCATTTGAATCCTTCTGTATTAATGATTTAAGTCTTTCGCTTTTATGTAGTTTAAACTGTGCCAAGCGTGGTTTGCTTAGGCCAAAGAATGACTTTCGAGTGCAACACCCAAATGCGTGTAAACAAAGCGTGGAAAACTCGTATCATAAGCAATAAAAGTTCAAAAGTCCTAAGGAGTCTAAGCTGTCATATTTGTAGAGTCCTAGTTATTTCATCGTGTGAAATGTGCTACATCTATAGTTGTGAGGCTACAACATTTAGGAAATTTCTTCACTTCTCATATATTTATTTTTTATGCATATAAAGTTTGATCTTCACGTAAGTTTTCCTTCTAACTCGTGGCTTTCGATTGTCTTTCAATTGATCATGTTTCCAAGAAATGTCCTGAAGCCTGCTCTTGCTAGGTGTAATGTTAATGGATCAACGGGTACCAAACACACCTGTAATGCAACCCTCCGAAAGCAGAGGTCACCAACATGCTATAATTTTGGGAAGTAATCCAATGCTTAAAGTCAAGCGCGACCAACCAAGTTAGGTAACAAATAGGGCTTCGACAAGAGGGCCATAAAGTGCGTCGAGCATTTTGAGGATCCATGTAGTTCTTATGATAAATCCTCCAAGATTCACCGGTCGTTTGGTGCGACCATCGAGGATCCAAAAATTTTGTTGAGAAACCGACATAAGCGTGCAGTTTCGTGTTATGCACGCCGCCGGCGCCAGGTATCGAGCGGAACTAGCCGCGACATCAACTAAAGTTGGCCATTGCTGTGGACTTAGTTTGACCCATGAAGGGAAGAAGAAGAGTAGGTTGACTGATGACCACCTGTTTTGGTGTTTCTTTCCCACGAACCGAGAGAAGCTCAAGGTACGGAATTCCTTACCCTTGCCAGGTGTTTTACTAAGTGTTCAAGTGAGTAACAACTTGAGGTCCACCCAACTTTCTTGCCATACTCTGTGAGATGGTTATGATAATGGTGGAGCAGGATGAGTTTATTTGTTGCCGTTGTCCCATCCGCTCACAAAGAGCAGGCAAGGCAAATGGTATGCTAATAGTGGGACATGGATATAGCAAGGTTGATGGTATATGTGCGCAAGAATGTCGAGGAATATAAGCCAAGGGATAAGGAGGAGCTTGTAAACAAGAAAGCTAAGACAAGGAATGAGTCTCAAGCAGAAAGGAGTAATGTGAACCGTCTCTTCCTTTCAAAGCCAAAGCAAAAGAGACTGCTCCATCATCCGCTAGTGCACCTCGCACCTTAAAACAAAGGTGAGTATAATGGTCGAATTCTAACTTTAGAGCTAAACTCGCCAATCTTAGGTAGCTGTGGCCCAAAGAGGTAATTGCCGCTCTCGCATGTGCTAAGTGTGGTAGAAACCACCTGTAAGTGTCGTGGATGGCTCCACCTGGTTGTTTCAAGCGGGTTAAGAGGTTCACTTCATGAAAGAGCGCCCTAAAACCAGCGAAGGTAATGGGAATCGTGCAAGTGTCAGAGCCCAATCTTTATTCGTTGCTCCACTGCACAGAAATGAGTCATCTAGAGAAGCTACTGTGTGGGGCAAAGCGGAGGATCAAACCACCTTATATGCTATCACGCAATCATCAAGAGCAAGAGAATTCTCCAGATTTTGTCACCGGTATGATCAAAGCCTTTACTCTTAATGTTTATGCTTGATGATAGACCCGTGAGCGAGTTTAGCTTATCTTTTGTGACTTTACGCTTGTGATGAAATTCTGATTTCCATCCTAAGAAGCTTGTGAGCCTTTGTGTTTCTACACCGCTGGGTCAGATTTTATTCTAGCTAGTTTGTTAGTCTATTGTGATTGTACCATTTTTGTCAATCACAAGAACGCCATAACTGACTTTTTGGTCGGAAGTTATAGATAGCTTGATTTTGATGTCATTCGTATGGACCCGGCTTCATGCGCTTCAAGTTATGCTTTCCAGGTTGATTATAGAACTTGAGTTGTCAAGTTCCAGCTTCCTAACGAGCCTAGTTATAGAGTGAGTAGTAGTTTAGCAAAGGTTCTAAGGGTTGTTTTTATTTCGTGCCTTAAGGCAAGAAAGTTAGTTTCAAGGCGTTGCTGTCATTCATCACTTAGTCGAAAGTTAATGACTCTAGTGGTTGAGACAACTCCTATTGAGCTGGTCACCTGGGGCTCAATGCTGTGGAGTGAGTTTCCAAAAGTCTTTCCGATGATCTACCGAGTCCTCCCAGAGAGATAGTCTTCTGTGATAGACCTTCTTCCAGACACTGCCCTATATCAATTTTGCTATATAGAATGGCTCCAAAGAGGTTAAAAGAGCTAAAAGAAACATTTGAAAGATCTCCTTGTTAAGTGGTTTTATTCGACCAAGTGTCTCACCTTAGGTATGCCTACTATTTGTATGGAAGAAAGATGGTTCCTTAGACGGTATAGATTACCGTTAGTTGAAAAATTTACCATCAAGAATAAGTATCCTCTTATGAGAATTGATGATCTTTTCGACAGCTTAAGGGTGCTAATTGCTTTCTAAGATAGACCTTAGATCAAAGCACCATCAAGGGTGAGGGAATGTGACATTTCAAAGATAGCATTCAGACTTATGGTCATTATGAAGTTCCTAATTATGTCCTTTGGTTTGACCAATGCACCGCAGATTCATGGACCTTATGAATAGAGTATTCAAGCCTTATTTAGATATGTTTGTCATTGTGTTCGTTGATGACATTCTAATCTATTCAAGAAATGATAAGATCATGCTAATCATCTTAGAATAGTTCTCCAAACTCTAAAGAGAGTTGTATGCCAAGTTCTCTAAGTGTGAGTTTTGGCTTGAGTCAGTGGCGTTCTTGGGCCACATTGTTTTCGGTGACGGGAATTGTGAGTTGATACCCAAAAGATGAGGCAAGCATAATTGTCCTAGACCCACATCTCCAACCTGATATTAGGAGTTTCTTTGGCTAGATATTCGTAAGGTTCAGATAGGGGTTCTCATCTATTTCATCCCTTTGACCAAGTTGACTAAAAATGTTGAAGTTTCAATGGTCCAAGCTTGTGAGAAAAGCTTTTAGAATTGAAAATAGGCTGACTATCGCCTCAGTGTTGACTTTACTGCATGTACCAAGGTTTTATCATATATCAGGATGCAACTAGAGTTGGTTTGGGGTGTGTTAATGCAAAATGGCAAAGTGATAGCTTATGCCTCCAGTGCAGCTTGAAAGTTCATGAGAAGAATTATCCTACCCATAATTTAGAGTTGGTCAGTCGAGGATTTTCTTTGAAAATATGGCGCCATTATATTTACGGTGTTCATGTGGATGTGTTCACCGACCACAAGAGTCTTCAGATGTGTTTAGTCGAAAGAGCTAATATGAGACATCAAGGTGGTTAGAGTTACTCAAGGATTATGACATGCAGTATTCTTTATCACCTGTAAGGCTAATGTTGTTGCCGATGCCTGAGTAGATTGTCTATAGGTAGCATCGCCATTTTGAGAAAGATAAGAAAGAGTCAAAGTGCTGATGTGCACAAACTTGCACGATTAGGAGTTCGACTAATGGATTCCACAGAAGTAGGAATTATCATCAGTGTCATAAGTAAAAAAGAAGTAAGACCAAGATCCCATTCTGCTCAAATTAAAGGCAAATGTTCATAAGCAAAAAATGTTGGCTTTTGAACAAGGGGAGATGGCGTATTGAGGTATCAAGGTAGGTTCTATGTACCAAGGGTGGATGAACTCCAAGAGAGAATTATGGAGAAAGCTCATAGCTCTAGATATTCTATCCATCCAGGTTCCACAAAGATGTATCATGATTTGAGAGAAGTTTATTGGTAGAGTAGTATGAAGAAGGGCACTGCAGAGTTTGTTGCTAAGTGTCCGAATTATCAACAAGTTAAAGTAGAGCACCAAAGGCCCGGTGGTATGGCTCATAATATAAAACTTCCGAAATGGAAGTGGGAGATGATTAATATGGATTTCATCACAAAGTTTACTCAAGGTCTCATGATCATGATTCTATTTGGGTGATTATTGATAGAATGACAAAATCACCACTTTTGTCGATAAAGACTACCCATTCAATAGAAGATTATGCTAAGTTATACATTCAAAAGGTAGTCGACTTCATGGGTTTCCGATATCGATTGTTTGCAGATGAGTACAATTTACTACACAATTCTGTAAATCGTTTCAGAAATGTTTGGGTACAAAGCGTGAACTTGAGTATCGCTTTCATCCTCGCATGATGGTCACAGAGTGCACCATTCCGACCTTAGAAGATATGTTGAGGGCCTCTCGTGATTGATTTCAACGGCATCTGGATGAGCACCTACCTCTAATTGAATTTGCTTACAATAATAGTTACCACCTAGCATCCGCATGGCTCCGTATGAAGCTCTTTATGGGAGAAGATGCAGATCTCCTATTGGATGGTTTGAAATTGGTGAAACTGGGTTGATAGGACTAGACTTAGTTCACCAAGCTATGGAAAGTGAAAGTCATTCAAGAGAGGTTGAAAATAGTGGAGAGTCGTCATAAATCCTATAGTGATATTAGGAGAAGGGAGTTAGAGTTCAAGTGTATGATTGGTATACTTGAAGGTTTCACCCATGAAAGTTGTTATGAGATATGGTAAGAAGGGGAAGCTTAGTCCCCGGTATATTGGCCCTTACAAAATATCCAAAAGGATTGGCAATGTAGCTTATGAGCTGGAGCTACCACAAAAGATACCAGCGGTCCATCTGGTATTTCATGTTTCCATGTTGAAGAAGTGCATGGGAGATACTTCACTTATCATACCAATTGAAGATATTGGTATCAAGGATAGCTTGTCTTATGAGGAGATCGCTGTTCAGATTCTAGACTAGCAGTTCGTAGTTAGGACCACAAGTAGCATCACCAAAGTTATTTGAGAAATTAATTTGATGAGGAAGCTACTTGGGAAGCTGAGGAGGATATGAATAAGAGATATCACATCTCTTTGAGCCCGTAGAAATTCCAGATCAAGGTACTAATTCTCTTCTGAGTACTATTTAAATTGATATGCTTAATGTGTTATATTTACTTGTTGGGTGTTTGAGCTAAATGTTAGATGTTACACCCTTAGCCTAATAAGAGTAATCTTATTCGAGGACTAATGTTCCTGCTGGGAGATATCAGAGCACTTTGCTATATGAAAGAACTAGAAAGAGCTAGAAATAGAAAGTCATTTTTGGAAAGAATGAAAATCTTGAAAATTGGTTAAGTTATGTTAAGTTTGAATTTTGGGTCAACTTTAAACGGCCATAATTCCTAACTCAGATGAGTTATGTTCTACAAGATACCGTGAGGAAATATCTTTGAATTATCTTTTAACGCCATCGAAGTTTGCACGATTTGGAGTTCAGATGAGGGAATATGCCCAATTGAAGTTGGGCTATTTAGATAAGGAAAGTTAACTGATTTCGGAAGGGTATTTTGGTCTTTTCCATACCCAACTAATTAATTTAGGTTTTAGAAGTTTAATTGAGGTTTAATCAGAATTAGATCAGTTTACGCTTTTACCAAAACACGCTAGGGCTTGGAGAAAAGAGAAAAGAGGAGAAAGGAGAAGAAAGGTTCAAGATTCATCAAGTTCTTGGTATTTTGGACATGGATTTCGCCAAGGATTAAATCCTAAGAGGTATGTGAGATCACATAGCATTGGGTTAGTTCACCCACGTGCCAATCATGATTCAATTTAGCATAATTGTGTTTTTGAATGAAAAGATTATGAGTTCTTGATGAAATTTGTTTAAGTTCTTGTAGGTTCTTATTGTTGAAGTTGTTGAGAAGTTTCTTGAGTTTGATTTATCAGATTAGGTGTGATTTCAAGTATATTCTTATATATTTTGGTGATATAGTCGATTCTAAGTGTTTGGGGGGAAAGAACCAATTGAATTTAGAGGGTTTAGAGTTTAAAATGAGCAAGAAAATTCGGGGATTTTCTGGGGAGAGGGTTGTGGCGCCACACCTCTCAGAGCGCCCAAAAGGGAACTCTAATGTTTGGGCTCTAGGCGCTGCACCAGCCAGAGCACCCCAACCCAGACTCTGAAGTTTCAAAGTTGGCTCCCCGCACCACTCGGAGCACCAGGGTCGTCAAGCCCTCTACCTTTTCCCACTTATTTCCATTTGAGTTCCCTAGCAACGCATCCAAGTTTTCTAGTTGATTTTTACACACTAAGGTACGTCTAAACACCATAACATAATCCATAAACATGACATCATGAGCCTTGAATCCATAATTCAATGCAAGGAAAGTTAAAAGTCAAGTTAAGAGAAGTTCTTAGAGTCTTCCAAAGTCTTTTACAAATGTTTTAACTTTGTTTCAAGGCTTGAGTTTTGAGTTGAGTAAAGAGTAAGAGTAAATTTCATTTCTTCAAAAGATTATATGGGAACTAAGTATTCCCAAGAGTTGAAATGTTTTCACATTTAAACAAGAAAAGAAACACCGATTTTCGATATAGCTTTTAAGCTAGTTTTGAGGAATTACCTCAAATCACAGAAAGATTTTTATTTTTAAAACATATTAGCTGAGTATATTTTGGGAGTAGTATTGAGCACCAATATGGGGACTATTTGATAATAACTAAAGTCTCCATAAACCATGTAGCCATCGTGGGTAGAAAGGGTCATATTTTTAAGATGATTCCTTAGTGATTTTTAGCATAGACTAGTGGATCCACTTAGTTTAGGTGTTCTATATCACAACAAGGTATATGACAGTTTTGGCACCGTGAGCGAGACAATGTATCATCACTTTAGCTCATAGTAATGGTTGTCGGTTAGAGAAATTCCCACAGTATTGTATTACTTTATATGTAAACTCAGTTGTTATTGTATTTCTTTAATACATTGAGTTGTCACCTACTATTTTAAATGCTTTGTATAAATTGCACCCTTTATTGTTGTTTTACTTTACATTTGGGTTGAGTATTCATGAGATGAGTAAAGCTAAGGTAAGTGTTCGTTTCAAATTTCTTTCAAGCTTATGTCATGTTTAGTTTTTCCCTCGCATGCTCGTACATTCACAATGTATGATGCCATTTGGCATGCATCTTTTAATGATGTAGATATTAGCAACCAGATCAACATCCAAATGCCTCGCTGATCCAGTTAAGCACTCAGAGTTAGTGGGTGAGCCTCCTTACTTCTTGAGGATTCCCTTTTATTGCTTTGTTAGTCAGTTGTTAGGATGATCGGGGGTCTTGTTTCGACATCCCTCTTAGTATTTAGAGGCTTCATAGACAGCTAGATATGAATCATTTAGTCTTGTGCTTCAAATGTTTTGCTATTTGAGTTGCCACTTTGGCTAATTTGAATGTTTATCCTTAAACGTTCTAAGCTTATTTGAGACAGTTGTTTTAAAGTGCATTTGAATCCTTGTATTAATGCTTTAAGTCTTCTACTATGAGTTAAGACAGGCCAAGGGTTCGCTTGGGGCAAGCAATGGTTCTCGAGTGCTAGTCCTGCCCAGGGTGTAGGCTCGGGGCGTGACAAGAACCTCCAGAAAATCATGACCCACGACAGGACCTACGGACCGTTGGTGGGTCCATAGTATGTGGTCCAGGGTCCGTGGATCATGACTCCATATCTAGTCCCAGATACCTAACGACACCCTAGTAGGACAGACCATCGGTCAGGGTCTGTCGCTGGTTGTTCATCAGTTAGCTTAGGGGTAGTTGGGTCTTTTAATGATTATTTTACCCCTAAACTACGTCATTTTACTCGCTTTAAGCTTCAATAATCTAGTCAGAACCTACCTAAAACCATTGTTCTCCAAAATTCACCAAAAAACTTAGAACTAAAAGAGAAGAAAGAGGCGCCAGTTTCCTAAGAACCATCAGAAGGTTTTCTTCGAGTTATAGACCTGAAATCAAAGGATTTCTTCGTAGATTTCATCACCACGTATGTGGGATTTCACTAGTGGATTCCTTTCATGCACTAGGTCCCAAGAATTCAGTCAGTTCATTGATTCTCTATATCTTGTTTAGACCTAGGGTTCATAAAACCTTGGATATTTTCTGTGATTTAGCAGTTGTAGTATCCTAAATTGAAATCTTGTTTCGTGGAAAGTTTTCTTAAATCCTTGTATGAAACTCAGAACCCTAGTTTGTATAAATTCTCTTAATTCATGAAGTATACCTGCTAGGTGAGTTGAATAGATAATCATGCTCCAGATTTCGAATGTTACATTATCAGTATCTAAATGTTGCATTCTATGATTGCATGTCTTTATTTTGAACTATCCAAAGATTTCGCTTACATTTGTTTCATATACATATTCACTGGGAGTAGAGTTAGCACCGAGTTTGACTAGTGGTTCAGTACTCATATTCCTAGAACTACGTGCCTCAGTAGGAGTATAAGTCCTCTCGTTGGGCATCGATTTAGTGGTCACGCCAAGAACCTTTATACCCTTGGCAAGGTATATCGGGTCCTCGATGGGGTGTATACATCGAAATCCACGCTTAGCTCACGTGGTTTTATGTCGGTTAATAGTAGCTCTCACAATCGACTTGTAGTGCATTTGACCAGTTTTCGTGATATACTTTAGTATCGCTAGCATGTCATGTTCATGATTAGCACTTGGCAATTGCATTTATTTTAGCTTTTCGCTATGTTTCAAAGATTTACATTCTTGCTCGCTTTATGTCTTTGCTTAGTTATGCTTTGTTCACTTAGAATCTATATTATGTATGCTCAAGATATTCCAAGTAATCGACGACACTCGCGCTACATCCTTTAATGATGTATGTTCAGGTACTTAGCATCCACATCGTGCTTAGATCGATTCTAGGTCCGTATTTCAGCAGGTTCAATGGTGAGTCCTCATACTTTAAAGACAATAGACATGCTTTTTAGTTTAGTCTTTTTATTTAGTTTTCAGTTTTGTTAGAGTTAGTTGGGGGGCATATCCGAGCAACTCAACTTAGTTAGAGGCTTTTCAGACATAGTAGTAGAATCAACTTGAATTGTTAAGTATATCTTTCAGTTATTATTAAACTCATAGTATGTTTTATACATTCAGACTAGTTGGGGGTTTCTAACTTTCAGTTATCCATTGTTTTAGCTTCCGCATAGTACATGTCTTATTCAGTTATTCTCAGTATGCTTGATATATGCCAAACACAGGGTTAGCTTGGGGTCACTCGTGATCCTAGGTCTCGTGTTACGCCAAGGAGGTAGCCTCGGGGTGTGGCAAACTTGGTATCAGAGCATTAGGTTCAAGAGTCCTAGGATGTCTGAAAGCTGCACTAACTAGAGTCTCTTTCATGGGTGTGAAGCACGCCACATCTATGAGGAGGAGGCTAAAGTGTTTTAAGAAAAACTTCACTTTCTTTGATATTCTTATCATGCATGGGTGTGATCCAACTTCTCCTTTATAATACATCGTTATGCGATGCCTCCTTGTAGAGCTAACACACGGAATGCTAACGTAGTTCCTCCAGTCTCGAACCATGAGGTTACGAATGCAAAATTTCGAAATGCGATCCAGCTCTTGGCTCAGAGTGTGGCCAATCAGAATAATCAGCAGGCCCTAGTTCCTAGTAACACAAATGGTGGATCAGCTGCAACTAGGGTTCGAGACTTTGCTCGGATGAATCCGCATGAGTTTTTAGGGTCAAAGGTTGGTGAAGACCCATAAAACTTCATTGATGAGGTCAAGAAAATCCTAGAGGTGATGCAAGTGTTTGGAAATGACAGGGTGGAGCTGGCATCCTATCAAATTAAGGATGTGGCTCATATATGGTTCACTCAATGAAAAGACAACAGGGGTGAATATGTAGCTCATATGACTTGGGATTGTTTCACTGGAGCTTTTCTGGACAGGTTCTTTCCAAGGGAATTGAGAGAACCTAAGGCACAAGAGCTAGAATTTAAAACAGGGTTCCATGTCGGTCCAAGAGTACGGGCTAAAGTTTACCCAACTCTCCAGGTATGCTCCACACACGGTTGCCAATTCAAGGGCAGAAATGAGTAAGTTCTTGTTTATGGTATCCAATCTAGTGAAGACTGAGTGTAGGAATGCTATGCTACTAGGGGATATGGATATCTACAGACTAATAACTCATGCTCAGCAGGTTGAGGGGGATAAGCTTAGGGAATTGGCAAATGATAACAAAAAGGCCAGAATAGGAAACTATGAATACTCACGTCAAAAGTTGGATGGTGGAAATTGCTCACAGTTTCAGCAGAGGTCTACAATCCCAACACCTTTATCAGCTAATGCTCCATCCCTCTGGTTTCGACAGGATCAGAAAGGTAGGGCATCAGGCTCTAAGTCCCAAGGGAGTGCTTCAGGTAACATGACTTACCCAACTTGTCCAAAGTGTGGTAAGAACCATCCGGGCAAGTGTCTTGCAAGCAAGGAAGGGTGCTTTGGGTGTGGTCAGTCTGGCCATAGGTTGAAGGATTGCCCTTTTGCTAGGAAGGGGCAATGAGGTAACAACAATAGGCTCACCATGTACCAAGCAAAGACTAGCAGTCGCCCAACTCAGTAGGGTGCTTAATTTGTTACATGTGGCGCCATCGCCATAACAGGTTGTATGCTCTCCAAGCTCACCATGATCAGAAAGATTCTCCTGATATGGTCACTGGTACATTACAAGTTTTCCATTTAGATGTTTGTGTATTGTTAGATATAAGGGCTACACTGTCTTTTGTAACTCCCTATATAGCAGTAAACTTCGATGCCAGTCTAAAAACTCTCTCAGAGCCCTTCTCAATCTCTATTCCAGTTGGTGACCTAGTTGTAGCTAGATGAGTATACAGAAATTTCCCTGTCACAGTCTCTCAGAAAATCACCTCAGCAGATCTTGTAGAGTTTGAAATGGTAGATTTTGATATCATTCTAGGCATGGATTGGTTACATTCCTGTTATGCCTAAGTCAATTGTAGAACTAGAATCGTTCGGTTTAAGTTTCTAAATGAGCCAGTCTTAGAATGGAAGGGTAGTAGATCATTGCCTATGGGTCAATTCATCTCTTACCTTATTGCCAGAAAAATGTTCCAAAGGGTATATCTATCATCTTGTTCGTTAAGGATTCAAACTCAAATCCCAACTCTTGAATCACCCCAATAGTAAATAAGTTTCTAGAAGTGTTTCCAGAAGATCTTCCTAGAGTTTCTCCCGAAAGGAAAATCACCTTCTGAATAGATATCCTTTCAGATACCCAACCCATTTCACTTCCTCCTTAGAAATGGCTCTAGCCGAGCTTAAGGAATTGAAAGAGCAGTTGAAAGACCATATAGATAAGGGCTTCATCAAACCCAGTATTTCCCTATGGGGTGCACCAGTGTTGTTTGTGAAAATGAAAGATGGTTCTCTCCATATGTGCATTGACTATCTAATGAATAGTGTCCAAATCAAGAATAATTCTATCCTCTGATTGATGACTTGTTTGACCAACTTCAGGGTGCTAGTCAATTTTCGAAGATAGACCTCAGATTTGGTTATCACCAACTCAGAGTCAGAGATAGTGACATTCCAAAAATAGCCTTTAGAACTCGATATGGTCATTATGAATTTGTATTTATATCTTTTGGACTAACAAATGTTATTGCAAACAATATTTGGACTTGTTCGTCATCATATTTATTGATGATATCCTTATTTATTTTCAAAGTGAGGAGGAGAATGCGACTCATCTGAGAGTTGTTCTGCAAGCTCTCAAAGATCGCCAACTATTCACTAAGTTCAGCAAATGTGAATTCTGGTTATAGTCCATCACTTTCCTTGGTCATGTGGTATCTAGTGAAGGGATTCGAGTGGATTCTCAGAAAATTAAGGCAGTACAACGCAGACCCAGATCCATCTCTCTGACAGAGTTTGGCAAGTTATTACAAGAGATTTGTTGAAGGATTTTCATCCATAGCTTCCCCATTGACCAAGTTGACTCAGAAGAAGGTCAAATTTTAGTAGTCAGATGAGTGTGAAAAAAGCTTCTTAGAACTGAAGACTAGGTTGACTATAGCTCCGGTCTTGACTCTACCAGATCATTTAGATGGTTATGTGATTTATTGTGATGCATCCAGGATCGACCTAGGTTGTGTGTCGATGCAGCGAGGTAAGGTCATAGCTTATGCTTCTAGCAAATTTAAGGTCCATGAGAAGAACTTCCTGACTCATGAACTCAAGCTTACAACCGTAGTATTTACCCTAAAGATTTGGAGACACTACTTGTATGGTGTTCATGTTGACGTGTTCAAAGATCATAAGAGCCTCTAGTATGTGTTCACCCAAAAAGAGTTGAATCTTCATCAGAGGTTAAGACTGGCATGAAGAAGGATGTAGCAGACTTCGTGGCTAAGTGTCCTAATTGCCAATAGGTTAAGGTAGAACATCAGAAACCAGGAGGTATGACTCAGGAGATTAACATTCATATATGGAACTGGGAAGTGATAAACGTGGACTTCATTACGGGTTTACCTCGTACTCGTAGACAACATGACCCCATTTGGGTGATAGTGGACAGAGTTACTAAGTCCGCTCACTTCTTGGCTGTCAAAACTATAGAGTTAGCGGAGGACTACACCAAACTCTACATCCAAGAGATAGTAAGGTTGCATAGGATCCCATTGCCTATCATCTCAGATAGAGGTCCTCAGTTTAACTCTCATTTTTGGAAATCATTTTAGAAAGGTCTTGGTACTCAGGTAAATCTCAGTACAACATTTCATCCACAAACGGATGGTTGGGCAAAGCATACCATTCAGACCTTAGAGGACATGTTAAGAGCTTGCGTGATTGATTTCAAGGGTAGTTGAGATGATCACCTATCTCTCATAGAGTTGGCCTACAATAATAGCTTTCATTCCAATATTCGGATGGCCCCGCATAAGGCACTATATGAGCGTAGATGTATATCCCCGATTGGTTGGTTTGAAGTAGGTGAAGCAAAATTGATTAGGATAGATTTGGTTGATGAGGCTATGGAGAGAGTCCAACTTATCGTAGATAGACTAAAGACATCGTAGAGTCGCCGAATTCTGCGTATATGAGGAGAAGGGACTTAGAGTTTGAAATTGATGATTGGATTTTCCTGAAGGTGTAATCTATGAAGGGAGTGATGAGATTTGACAAGAAAGGGAAGATAAGTCCTAGGTATGTAGGTCCTTACAAAATCCTGAAAAGGGTTGATAATGTGGCTTATGAGTTAGAGTTGCCAATAGAACTAGCAGCAATTAATCTAGTCTTTCACATTTCTTTATCGAAGAAGTGTGTGGGTGATTCAGCATTAATAGTACCATTAGAGAGTGTGGCTGTGAAGGATAGTCTCACTTATGAAGAGGTGCCAGTTGAGATTCTTGACCATCAGGTTTGTAGGTTGAGAAATAAAGAAGTCACTTCAGTGAAGGTTTTGTCGAGGAGTCTATCCGTAGAGGGAGCTACTTGGGTAGTAGAAGCAGTCATGAAGGCCAAGTATTCTCACCTCTTTCCTTCTGATTTCGTTTCAGCTTCAGGTAATAGTTCCTCTCTAGTCTCTCAGTTTACTCTTGTGTAAATTCAGTCTCAATATCTTGTTCCTTCAGTTGTTCTTGCACTTCAACATAATTGCATATTCTTGGATTGAAGTTCAGTTAGATATCAGTTTCTAGTACTTAGTGGTAGGGATTGTAGCTCCTTCCCTCCTTACTTAGCTTGTATAGACTACATTCGAGGACGAATGTTCCTAAGAGGGAGATAATGTAACACCCCAGATTCGAGAAAGATCCAAATAACAAATTTTTAGAATTTTAGGTACCACCGACGGAGGCCAAACCACGGCCTGTGGATGGGACCACAAATCGTAGGTGTCGTGATACGCTCAAATTACACTTCCCTAAAGAAGTATAAGTTTATCATTATCAAGTAAAGAACCTAACTTGAGGTTGGGGTCGATCCCACGAGGAATATGGTTTAGACCTAAACTTAACTTACGATTATATTTGTTTAGTCAACTTATTTCTGAGACAAGTAAGTAAAAAGGGAGGGGGGAGTTTGTGAAACAAATAACTGAATGTTGTTAAGTAACAAGTGAGCAAGATTCTAACTTTGTTGTTATCAATGAGAGAGAGAAACTAGAGTGTATGTGTTCCCCATAAGCTCTTAACGCGGTAATCCTAATAATAGTAACCCTTTCTTAGTATATCACATGCAAAGTTGGTAAGTTAGGTATCCCTAAGTGATTGGTCCTCCAAATAGGGAATTTCACCCCGCACCTTGGTCTGACTATGTGTGTATAATTTACTAACCCTTATCTTTACCTCAGATTAGACATCACATCATTGTATGACTTAGTTTTCACCCTCGCACCAATTGACCTTAGACTATTAGATAGTATCACACTAAATCTCTATTGATAATTCTTTTCTTATTAACTACCTCCTTGGTCCGGCAAGTAGCAACAAGGCGAGTTCTAACGTTGGCCACCATTAAAAAGACTTCTAAGCAAAAGAATTACCAATACATGCATCAACACTATTGAAGAATTACTTAGTTATCATTCATACATTTTTAATTACTCATGGTTCCGACAACCCTAGTTGTGGATTTAGCTACTCATGCTTCAAAGAACACAATTCATATATTTAGAAGAAGAATTCATGAATTTACGTATTGAGTAGAAGAAACCCGTAATCTCCAATTGAAATTCAAAGAAAAAATCTTCATAAACCGAAATTAGGAAATCAAATTGTCAAAGTTTGCAAGTTAATTCCCAAGAAAAGACCAAGAGCTAAAAGTATACAATGGTGTCTAACCCCCAAAAACGAGGTTTACATACCTTTTTTTTTATAGAAAAACTTGTCAAAAAGGAAACAAAATAAGGAAATAAAACTTTTGGATGCGGCTTCAATCGACGAGACTGACCTACGGATCGTGGATCGACCTACCGCCCATAGGTCCATTCCATAGTTCGATACTTAGAAATTTTCCACAAAGGCCGAACCTTCAACTTTCAGATACAAACGACATATGTACAGTATGGACCATAGGTTGATCTACGGTCTATGGGTCCCCTTCCATGGCTCCACACTTAGAACTTTTCATCAGGTACTGGAACTTCAACTCCCAGTGATCATTGACGGATATGCAGGACGGCCCGTGGGTCAACCTACGCCCGCCACTCACCTTCGTAGTTCCACACGTAGTCAGACTTCCCTTATAATCATTCCATGCTTACCCACGACGGACCGTGACTGGACTCCGTAGGTCACCTCCGTGGTGGCTCCTTCTGCAGAATTTCAGTTGTCATCTCTCTCGACCTAGTCCAAGCCTATTTCCTGCAAATATAACAGAATAAACATTAGTTCTAATACAAAATGGCCCTAGACACACATGATTCTTAAGTGAAATGTATTAAAAATACCGTAAACTCATGGTATATCAACACCCTTAACTTAAATTCGTTGTTTGTCATCGAGCGATGCACTAAGACTCTAAACGACACTTGTGTAGAAGAAGACATTCAATCTAAAGCAATCACATGGCTTTCTATCCCGACTCCCTTTTCTAGTGCATTTCTTTTCTCTTTGACTCTACATGCTAATACATGCGGATCAAGATATGACAAAGATCGACCAATAGACACCCCAACATACACTTTTCACAATCACCAAGGTACCAACTTTCCGACAAGGTAACTAATGCCCTCAGTTCAAACGAAATCCTTTTCACACAGAAGACATGAATTTTTTTGGAGCTTTAGGATTCATTCAACACTCACGCTCAGAAGTGACTTCAAGTACAATTAGTGGTCAATACCATAGGTTTGCCCTTATTTTCACTACCTAGACTCTCCAAACTTTTTGATAGGATCAGTATAGGACTTTCTTAGCTTGTAGCGTTGGCTCTGGGTCATGTGTGGTACATTTGGGTACTTTTTAGTGACTTTCTCCCCTTCTTGGCATTACATTGACTTTTTACCTTTTTTCTCGACCTAGTTTTGACATCCTTTCTTTTTACTTTCTTTCCCTTGACTCTTTTCAACATGGATGTGACTTTTGACTTTGTGGCTTTAATTTTTTTTCACTTTATTTTTCTTTATTTTTTAGCACTTTTATTTATCATATTTTTGCTTCTTTTGCACAAACTCACATCCTGTTCTATCTTTTCTTTTTCTCTTTTCAACACAAAACTCTTTTCATACCCTTTTTTCTTTCAGTTTCCTCTTTCATAGCCACCCTCAACTTATGGATTTTACATTAGTTGAGGTACACAATATTCGATGTCGAACTAGGGCCAAGATTGAGGTAACTTTTTGCATTAGCCACCCTCAACTTAGGATTTTGGCCTAAGTCAAGGTGCACATGTCCAAGGTGGAACCAGGGCCAAAACACTTATTTTAGGGAAGGTGAGTTAGGTGAATCAAAAGAAATGGTCTATTTTAGGCTCAAATATTTGGATAAAAGGGAACATTGATTTCATTTGGTCGGATCATTTTAGGCTTAAGTAGACAAATTTGAACAAGGGCCTATGATAACTTCCCAACTTCTAGCCTAGATCATCTTAGCAGACTAATGGGGCAAGATCTAGATTGGCACAACTGTTCAAACATTTAACTTTTCTCACACTCTCTTGGCACATTGTTTCATTATCGACATCGACATTACCTACTTCAAGTTTTAGCTTACGCCATTAGTTCAAATCGGTTCTTATCAAGTCACATTGAGATCCAACACATTCAACTCATCAAGACTATAGATCTATCACAATTCAATATTTTTGAATAGGGATCATTTTTTCTCATGCTTTTCATGCCATCATGGTTTCATTTTTCTACTTACTCCTACATATACATTCCTAAACATGCCGGTTTAATAGAAATTAAAACAAATTTCTTGGGAAAAAGAACACAAGCAAGAAAACCCCAAGAGAGGATTATGAGTTGGTTACTCGACTTCAACCTATCACTCACAATCCATTTATCAGACTTCAACAAAATAGAGTGCAATTGTCCCCAATGCACAAAAAAAAATGTAAAGGATAGGGTGAAGCAAACCTGTGGCGCATAGCGTCGAAGACCTCTCAACAAGTGGGTAAGTTCGGTTTCCCGGAGCCTGCTGGATCAACACTGGATCACCTCAGAGTGCCCACATCTATCATCTCAAAGACTCGCAGTACTAACATCAACTCTCGCTGCACTATCACTAGTCCTCACGCTGCTAGAGGCACCAACACCGACCTCCCTAGTCCGCTGCTGGTGCATGTCTTCTTCTACTAGGGATGCTCTCTAGGCCGCCTCAAACTCCTAGCTCTCCCTCTTGCGAGCTCTCCCAGCCAGTGTCATAAGAAGTCCAACTGGAGTAGGGGTCCTTCCCAGCATGACGGGAAGAATCAAGCAGTGGCAACTCATCTCTGAATAATGCATCCAACATCGTATTATCACCCGGTGATGTGGGAGCTGACTTAGGCTCAGTCTCTGGTGGAGCTACGAGTCCAGTGACATCCTTATAGAGGCTCTCTATATCCTTCTAGAGAGTGATCACATCAACAAATGTATAATTTCTCAGACTCTCAACTCAAAGGCATCCAGGCGCTTATGAATGGCATGGACCTTCTGGTCCATCATGTGCTCTAATCGCTGCTCAATCCTAGCGGCAGAATCCTCGATCGCACGTTGCATCTAAGGTCGCATATGCTGCAGTAGGGTAGCCATATGGGCCTCCATCTTCCGACACAAAGCAGAGGCACGAATGCACTCCAAGGAGGGAGTGGCTTTGGAGGAGCTAGGGGCCTGACTGGTGGCCAGAAATGGGGAAGCTGGGGCATCATCTATAGTGGTTGGAGAGGCAGGATCATCACCATGCATCTGCTCCACATCTGCTATAAGGTCTACTCCCAATGGTGGCACCTCAACCTATGGCTCACTGTGAGGTACAACTACATTGGCCTAATCCTGAATTAGGCTGAGATCTAGGGTCTTGGTCTTCTGAAGCAACCTGTCACAGTGCCAAACCAGTACTCCAGCATCCCTGCAAAGTTGGAAAATGAGGCATGAACAAGGTAGAGTGGTGGTGGCCTTGAAGGCCCTCTCGTGTATCTTCGTAATTAGCATGCGGGCAAAGTCAACCTCCATCCTAACAACTAAAGCTACAACCATAACTGCTCGATTCTATGTAAGTACATTATCTCCCTTAGTAGGAGACACACGGCTCAACACCAGCAACCAGAAGAATTTGACAACAAATGTCAGGGTGGCCTTCTTAATGCACAAGCTCGGGGTGCTGACCCACTCGGCGCGCTCTCTGTCTGTAGCAAGATGATTGGCTAACCAGTGCAAAAGGGTCTCCCTTTGATAAGTATTTCTCTGAAATACCATGCTCATAACGATGTCCCAGCGATAGTCGAACTCGACCGTGTTGATTGGCAGAGTGTGGCTCATACCGTAGAGGAACCTATGGAGAGTGAACTCAGATATGTCAACTGAAAACCCGCACACTAGTGTAGTAGTGAGTGGAAAGATAGAACTCCTTAACTATCTCTTCACCAAGGACTCGGCCATGTGCCATCCATTAGCACCTATGCCTCTTGAAGAGAGTGTGGATGTCGTGCGTGGTGTGGAGACTTTCTGTGAGAACTCGACGCTTATCGGTGACAAGTCGAGTCATCCTCTCCTTCTTATTCAAAGATTCGAGAGTCCTCAGATATCCGAGCATCGTTACTCACGCACCAGCGATTGGGTTTCTCAATAACTGGTTCAGGATCGGTGTTTGGTAGCACTGGAATGTCCCCCGTACTAGTAGCCTCGGAGGATGAGGCGGTGATGCCATTAGAGCTGGAGCCGGAGACTGAGTCGGAACTTGATACAGACTTAGAGCCAGCCAGTGAATCGATCGGTGTATTCCCCTCATCAGACTTGGGGGAAGTGACCAGGTCGACTTGCACCTGCCTGGCTTGGTTCCGTGTGGTGAGTGGTTAAGTGGGAGACGTCCTAGTAGGAGGCGGAACATATGCAGGGTCAGTCTCCGCATCAGTATCCTCATCGATAAGCCGAAAGAATGGTGCCACTGATTTTGACTTGCCCTTTGCGGCGTAAGTCAGAGCTTGTTTGGGAGCCATAATACCTATAGAAGCTTAGTTAGTACCAAAACAAGCCAATAACACACTTGGAAAAAATTGAGAACAAGAAATGAATCGAAATGAAAAACCAATAAATTTCTGGGCAGTAGCTGAACTGCCGACCCACGGTGGGTACCTACGGTCCGTGGTTGGACCTACGGTCTGTAGGTCCCCTCCATAGGTTAGAGAACCCACAAGATGGGTCTCTGATCTGAACCATAGATGTGCAGAACGGTCTGTCGATAGAACGATGGACCGTATTCCACCTCCGTGGTTCGAGACTTAATGATTTGTTTTGTGCAACAGACCCACAAACCCGACTTACAGTCTGTAAGTTGACCTACGATCCGTGGACGGGGTCTCGTGGGTCAAGTATGTGCCAGGTTTTAGACATGTTTCTCATTATACACATTATTTCCACCAATCAATTAAACAATCTAAGTCTAATTATGCATTTCAACACAATATATTGTAGTTCCTCATCCTTAGGGTTCCTTTAACATACAATATGGCTTATTATCATACCAAAACTAGAAACCCTAAGTCAAAACTGTCATTTAGACCATTTACCCTGAGTTATTTGATTAAAAAGAACAACACAATCACATTCTATCGTTCCAAGGGTGGTTCTAGCATACAAATCATTGTTTACACACAAAATTTACCACCCAAGGCTAATTTCCACTTCGGGACTTCATAATACAACCATGAACAGTGAATTCAAAGTCAGGGTGAAGTCGTTTACCTTACAAATAATGGAAGTGGGTGATTATGTGATGCAATAGACTCCTTAGACCCTTCGACAAGCCTTTGACACCAAACCCATACCTAGAACCCTTTGTGAAGGGGAAATGGGGTGATTTTGGGAGAGAAGAAGGAGAATTATGGAAGAGGAGAGTGTTTTGTGAGATTTGAGACTGATGTGGGGAATTAATATGGGAGTTTGGGATTTGGAGGGGTTAGAAACGGATAGGAGGGAATTTGGGTAGTGGGGGATGAATTTAAAATGAAGAGTTTTTATTAAAGGGGGGTCCAGGTCGGGTCAACAGAACCCTAGGTTTGGACCCACGAAAACCCGTCTACGGCCCGTGGGTCAACCTACTGACCGTAGGTCCAGTCCGTAGGTGACTCAGACACTTAAAATTTTGGAGGACTTACTTGGGGTCTACGAACACCATTCACAGTCCATGGATGGTCCCACGGACCGTCGATGGGGTCCGTAGACCTCTGCCCAGCCTGTTATCTGTAGATTCAGCTGTTCGTCCCTGCGCATGTAGCAGCCATGAGGTCTTTCTTTTTACATTTTCTGGACACTTTTTATACACGGACCCTATTCTATATCTAGCTAACACTAATACAAAAATAAAAACACCTATCTAAAGAATTACAGAAATTAAAATAAAAGAAGAAAACTCTTAAATCAAAAAGAAAAACCTATAGTTGGCTATATTTTACATCTTAGGTTTCCTCCCAAGCAATGCTTGATTTAACGTTATGGCACGACGCAGGCCCCTTGATTACTCAGACTTCATCAAGGTAGTAGGCCTCAACCACTTCTTTCACACTCTCCTCTTTCCCGATGTAGACCTTGATCCTTTGCCCATTCAGCTTGAACCTTGTTCTCTCCTTGTTCTTGAGCTCGACCGCTTCATATGGGAACACTTGAGTGACTATGAATGGCCTGGTCCACTTGGATTTGAGCTTGCTAGAAAATAAGCGCAACCTTAAGTTGAGTAGAAGCACCAGATCACCCACAATAAATTCACGCTTTTCAATCTTTTGATCATGATACTTCTTCATCTTCTCCTTGTACAAGGCTGAACTTTCATAAGCTTTTAGAAAAAACTCATCAAGTTCATTCATGTCATTCACTCTTTGACTCGATGCGGCGCCCCAATCCAAATTCAACTTCTTTAGCGCCCACATAGCCTTATGCTCTAGCTCTACTAGCAAATGGCATGACTTCCCATATACAAGTTGGTAGGGGGCATACCTATGGGAGTCTTGAATGTGGTGCGATAGGCCCATAAAGCATCATCAAGCCTCCTTGATCAATTGGTTCTATTTTCATTCACAGTCTTAGCAAGGATTTGCTTTATCGCTCTGTTGGACACTTCAACTTGCCCAGTAGACTGTGGATGGTAAGGAGTGGCTACATTGTGATAGACTCCATATTTCTCTAGCAATGCCTTGAACAACTTATTTCAAAAGTGGGAACCTCTATCACTGATAATCGCCCTAGGTGTACAAAATCTGGAAAAGATATTGTTTTTCAGAAATACAATGACACTTTTACCGTCATTGTTTGAAAAGACAATTGCTTCCACCCATTTCAACACATAATCAACCGCAACAAGAATATACTTCATCCCATGTGAACTCACAAATGGACCCATAATATCAATGCCCCATATATCAAACAACTCAATCACCAATATCAGATTCATAGGTAGCTCTTGCCTCTTTGAAATTCCTCCTTCTCTTTGGCAACGATCACAAGAATTGGCGAAATCATGAACATCTTGATGGATGGTAGGCAAGTAATACCTAGACTGCAAAATTTTATGCGCAGTTCGAATACCACTATGATGCCCACCAACAGGCGAAGAGTGACACGCCTCTAGTATACTCATCATCTCAACCTCGGGCATACAACGATGAATAATACTATCAGCACAAATACAGAACAAATAAGGCTCATCCCAAAAGAACTTCTTCACATCATGCATAGACTTTTTCCTTTGGTGAAACGACAAATCCGATGGAACCAGATCACTTGCCAAGTAGTTAGCAAAGTCTCCGAACCAAGGAATAAGATCATTAGAAGCAGCCAATACCTGTTCGTCTAGAAAAGAATCATTAATTTCAGACCTTTCTCCTAGCTTGAGCATCACTTCCTCCTCTAATCTGGACAAATGATCGGCAACTTGATTTTCTGTCCCTTTTCTGTCTTTCACCTCAAAATCGAACTCTTGCAGCAGCAACACCCATCTAAATAACCTCAGTTTTGCATCCTTTTTAGCCATCAGATACCTCAATGCAGAATGGTCAATAAGCACTATGACCTTAGTACCAAGCAAGTAGGATCGAAATTTCTCGAATGCAAAACCCACAACAAGGAGTTCCTATTCAGTCACAGTGTAGTTCTTTTGAGCCACATTAGAGCTTTGCTGGCATAATAAATATGATGAAGAATCTTCTCACGCCTCTGTCCCAATACCACACCAAGCACCACTCCACTCGCATCACACATCACTTCAAACGGTTGTCCCTAATCCGGTGAAATAATGATAGGTGAGGAAACTAGCTTTTCTTTCAACTCTCCAAATGCTCTTAGACAAGCATCATCAAAATCAAACTTACACTTCTTTTCGAGCAATTTGCACATTGGGTGTGCAATTTTGGAGAAATCCTTAATAAACCTCCTATAAAAGTCTGCATGCCCAAGAAAACTTCTAACACCTTTAACAGAGATAGGTGGTGGAAGATTTTCTATTACCTCAACTTTAGCTCTATCAATCTCAATACCCTTCTCAGAATTTCGATGACCCAGAACGATCCCCACTTTCACCATGAAGTGGCACTTTTCCCAATCGAGCACAAGATTGCACTCTTCACACAGTTTAAGTACCTTGGCCAAATTATCCAAACAACCATCAAATGAGTAACCTACCATACAGAAATCATCCATAAATATCTCAATAGTGTCCTCCACCATATCAGAAAATATCGACATCATGCAACGCTGGAAGGTCGCTGGAGCATTACACAACCCAAATGGTATCCGTTTGAAGGCGAAAGTCCTATAAGGGCAAGTGAAGGTGGTCTTCTCTTAGTCTTCCGGAGCTATAGAGATCTGATTGTAGCCCGAATAACCATCAAGAAAGCAATACCAACCCTTACCAGCAAGGCGGTCCAATATCTGATCCATGAACGACATAGGGAAATGATCCTTATCTGTCCAAGCATTCAATTTTTGGTAGTCCATGCATACTCTTCATCAAGTAACTGGCCACATCGGAACAAGCTCATTTTTCGCATTAGGAACCACAGTAATCCAACCTTTCTTAGGAACACATTGAACATGACAAACCAAACTACTATCTGCAATAGGATATATGACTCCAGCATCCAACCACTTGATGATTTCCTTTTTCACTACTTCTTGCATAGGTGAATTTAGTCTCCTTTGGTACTCGATACTAGGCTTGTGATCCGGAATGAGTTGGATTTTATGAGAACAAATGCCAAGAGGGATCCTAATAATGTCCACAATAATCCACCCAATAGCCCGCTAGAACCTCTTCAACACAGAAACCAAAGCCTCAACTTGTCCCACATTCAAATCGATCACAACGATGACTGATAAAGTACCATCTCTCCCCAAGAATACATACCTCAAATGTGATGGTAGAGCCTTAAGCTCCAATTTTAGAGTCTCTTCAATAGACGATTTTGCGGGTGGAGAGTCTCGATTCTTCATATCTAACTCCAATTTCTTCGATTTGGAACAAAATTTGAACTTATCAAGTGCGGCAACTAACTCATCATAGTCTTCAATACCATCACCCTCAAAATTTATCATTACCGCTGAAAGTGCATCAACACCCAACCTCTCTTCAATAGACACATTAGAACCTCGCTCCACTGTATGGTTCACCACTGACACTGACTTGAGATCACTTTCCTTCTTCATGGACCTACAGATATTAAAATTTAGCTTTTTACTATTCAATCAGAACTGCATCTTCCCTTTCTCCATATTGACCAAGGCACACCCAGTAGCAAGGAATGGTCTCCCTAGGATGATGGGAACCTCAAAATAAACCTCACAATCAAGTATCACAAAATCCTCCAAAAAAATAAACGACTCCACTTTCATAAGTACATCTTGGAGAACACTAATGGGCTTCTTCAAAGTTCTATTAGCCATGAGTAATCGCATCGCAATCAGTTTTGGAGTCCCTAAACCCAACTTCTTGTAAATAGACAATGACATCAAATTAATACTAGCACCTAAATCACACAACGCCTTCAGAAAATGCAATAACCCAATGGTACAAGGAATAGTGAAGGCACCATGATCTTCTTTCTTCTGCACAAGTAACCTAGTAGCAATAGTACTGCAATGTTGCAACCTATCATCATCTTCAAAACTGACGACCCTTTTCTTAGTCACTAAATCTTTCATAAACTTTGCATACCTAGGCATTTGCTCCAAAGCCTCTATCAACGGGACATTAATGGAAAGCTATTTCAACATAGTAATAAACCTGTGGTATTTTCCTTCTTCATTCTTCTTGACTAACCTCTGTGGGAATGGAGGTGGAGGTCTAGGCATGGAAATAACTTTTTGGGTTATCTCTGCTTGGAAATAACTTTTTGGGTTATCTATGCTTCCTTCTCTGTAGCATTCTTGGACTCTCTAGTAACCTCAATCTCATCTTTAAACCTCAGACGACATAGGTGGATCAATGGTCTGCTTACCCCTCGAGTAGTGACTGCCATACAATGCCATCATTCTTTGAATTCTGAATGGTGTTGCTAGGAAGTGTGCCAGACTGATGTGGGTTTACTGTAGTGGACAACTAATTCATCTACTGCTCAAGTTACTTGATTGACACTGCATGGGCATCAACTTTTTAACTGATTCTAGACAAGTCATTTCGCATCTCTTTCACATTCTCATCAGTCGTATCAAACCTCTTCATCATCTTCTACATCATATCCTCAATACGTGACATGCTAGCCCTAGCTTCCCTATTGCCAGATTCCCAATTTGCAGGAGGAACATAAGGCCCAACCCTATCATTTCCATTGCCATAGTTGTTTCGATTGTAGTTGTTGTCGCGATTGTAGTTCCCATCCTGAACATACTGACCCTCTTGATTGTAATTACCATAGTTTCGACCTTGGTCTCCTTGACCTTGGTGCCAATTATCCGAAATGGAACCTTGGATGTTGGCTCGGAAACCCCCCGTCTGATCATTCGCCAAATAAGCATCCTCCTCATAGTAGCATTCCTCAACTGGTGGTGGTGGAGTTCTAGTCAAATAATTTACCGCATTCACCTTTTCTGCACCTCCGCTCACATGCTTCAACACCAACCCAAGTTTTGTCCTAATCTAGGCCATCTCCTCACGAATGTCATCGGCGGATTGACTAGGTGCAGCTTGAACTGCATAAGTGTTTCTTTGAGATTCTGACTTTCTAGTGCTCCATGCTTTATTATTTTGGGAAGTCTTTTCTAATTTCTCAGCGATCTCCTCAAAAGTGCACTCACCATATGATCCTCCAGCGATAGTATCAAGCACAACCTTACCATTGTCATCTTGGCCCCTGTAGAAATACTCCTTCAATGACTCATCATCAATGCGGTGATTTGGAACACTTCGTATGAATGCGGTGAACCTATCCCACGAACTACTCACAAACTCTCCAGGTAGTGCTACAAAGTTATTCAGTTTGTCCTTGTGATTCAACTTCTTGGACAATGGAAAATACTTTGCCATGAACACCTTGTGCAATTGATCCGAAGTGTGAATCGAGTTGTATAGAAGCTCAGAAAACAAGATCGCAACATCTCCGATCAATGATAAAGGGAAGACTCTCAACCCTATGATATTCATATCCAACTCCGGTCGCCCTACACAACTCTTGCAGACACTTCTCAACTTGGCCATGTGCCCATATGGATCTTCTGAAGCCATACCAGAAAACAACCCCCTCGCAGTAAGCATCTGCATCAGATTGCTCGTCACCACAAATGTATGCCCTGGAGGTAGTAGAGGGAGAACAATGGGTCCTTTGGATTCCACTGTATTAAGCTTGACCTTGTAATTATCACGCAATCTTGGTTCAGGTGGGTTCTGCACTCTCAATGCATCTCCGAGTATATTATCAACCTAAACCTGAGCATTCTCATTATTCACTTGTTCCTCATGCTCCTCTATGACTGGATTATCACGAACCCCTTGATTATTTATCTTTCTAAAAGTTTTTCTCAACTCTGGATAGTATGGGGTCAATGGTTTGCCGCGACTTCGTGTACTTGGCATACACTAGAGTGGAAACCTGAAGAAATCAAAAACAAAAGAAAAATGTAAAATTAGGGAATAATTGACTAAAGTTTAATAATATAGTTAAACTTAATCTAAAAGCCTTAATCCCCGACAGCGGCACCAAAATTTGATACGCTTAAATTACACTTCCCTAAAGAAGTATAAGCGATCGTTATCAAGTAAAGAGCCCAACTTGGAGGTTGGGGTTGATTCCACGAGGATTATGGTTTAGACTTAAACTTAACTTACGATTATATTCATTTAGTCAACTTATTTCTGAGACAAGTAAGTAAAAGGGGGGGGGGGGGGTTTGTGAAACAAATAACTGAATATTGTTTATCAACAAGTGAGCAAGATTCAAAACTTGTTGTTATCCATGAGAGAGAGAAACTATGGTGTATGTGTTCCCCATAAGCTCTTAATGTTGTAATCCTAATAATAGTAATCCTTTCCTAGTGTATCACATGCAAAGTTGGTAAGTTAGGTATCCCTAAGTGATTGGTCCTCTAAATAGGGAATTTCACCCCGCACCTTGGTCTGGCTACGTGTGTATAATTTACTAACCCTTACCTTTACCTCAGATTAGACATCACATCAATGTATGACTTAGTTTTCACCCTAGCACCAATTGACATTATACTATTAGATAGTATCACACTAAATCTCTATTGATAATTCTTTTCTTATTAACTACCTCCTTGGTCCAACAAGTAGCAACAAGGGGAGTTCTAACGTTGGCCACCGTTAAAAAGACTTCTAAGTGAAAGAATTACCAATACACGCATCAACACTATTCAAGAATCACTTACTTATTCTTCATACGTTCTTAATTGCTCATGGTTCCCACAACCCTAGTTGTGGATTTAGCTACACATGCTTCAAAGAAATTCATATTTTTAGAAGAAGAATTCATGAACTTACGTATTGAGTAGAAGAAACCCGTAATCTCCAATTTAAATTCAAAGCAAAAATCTTTATAATCCGAAATTAGGAAATCAAATTGTCAAAGTTTGCAAGTTAATTCCCAAGAAAATACCAAGAACTAAATGTATACAATGGTGTCTAATCCTCAAAAACAAGGTTTACATACCCTATTTATAGAAAAACTTGTCCTAAACAAAAAGGAAATGAAATAAGGAAATAAAACTTCTGGACGCGGCTTCGATTGACGAGACTAAACTATGGACCGTGGATCGACCTACGATCCGTAGGTCCCTTCCGTAGCTTGATACTTAGAACTTTTCTACAAAGGCTGGAACCTTCAACTTTCAGATACAAATAATGGATGTGCAGTACGGACCATAGGTTGACCTACGATCCGTGGGTCCCCTTCCGTGACTCCATACTTGGAACTTTTCATCAGGTACTGGAACTTCAACTCCCAGTGATCATTGATGGATGTGCAGGATGGCCTGTGGGTTGACCTACGCTCCGTCACTCACCTCCGTAGTTCCACACTTAATCAGACTTCCCTGATGATCATTCCACGCCTACCCACGACGTACCGTGATTGGACCTACGGTCTGTAGGTCACCTCCGTGGGTGGCTCCCTCTGCAGATTTCAACTGTCATCTCTCTCGACCTCATCCAAGCCTATTTCCTATATATATAACACAATAAACATTAGTTCTACTACAAAATGGCCTTAGACACACACAACTCTTAAGTGAAATATATTAAAAATACTATAAACTCAAGGTATATCATGTGGTCCGTAGGTTGGCCACCTAGAACCTCCAAAAAATACGACCCAGGTAAATACCTACCGATCATTGGTGGGCCCACGGTTCGTGGTCAAGGGTCCGTGGATCGTGACCCCAAATCCAGTCCTAGATGCCAAATGATGCCCTAGCAGGATGGACCATCGGTCAGTCCCAAGTCAGTTGGTCAGGGTCCATCGCTGATTGTTCGTCAGTTAGCTTAGGGGTAGTTGGGTCTTTTCCTAATTATTTTACCCTTAAACTACGTCATTTACTTAGTTTAAGCTTAGTAAACTAGTCAGAACCTACCTAGAACCATTATTCTCTAAAATTCACCAAAAAATATAGAACGAAAAGAGAAGAAGGATGCACCAGTTTTCCCAAGAGCAATCAGAAGGTTTTCTTCAAGTTCTAGCCCCAAAATCAAAGGATTTCTCCGTAGATTTCGTCACCAGGTATGTGAGATTTCAGTAGTGGATTCCTTTCATTCACTAGGTCCCTAGAATTCAGTCAGTTCCTTGATTCTCTATATCTTGTTTAGACATAGGGTTCCTTAAACCTTGGATATTTACTGTGATTTAGCTGTTGTAGTATCCTAAATCAAAATAGCTTGTTTCTTTGAAAGTTTGGTTAATTCCTTGTATGAAACTCAGAACCCTAGTTTGTATAAATTCTATTAGTTCATGAATTATACCTACTAGGTCAGTTGAACAGATAATCATGCTCCAGATTTCGAATGTTGCATTATTAGTATATATATGCTTCATTCTCAGATTGCATGCCAGTATTTTAAGTTATTCAGTATTTTAGTTACATTTGTGTCATATACATATTCAGTTGAGAGTAGACTTAGCACCGAGTTGGACTAGAGTTTAGCGTACCCTCATAGTCCCACAACTACGTGCTCCCATAGGAGTATAAGTCCCCTCTATTGGGCATCAGATTTAGTGATCACACCAATCATGCCTTTATACCCCTGACAAGGTATATTGGGTCCTCTTGATGGGGCATATACATCAAACTCCACGTTTAGCTCACATGGTTTTATGTCGGTTAATAGTAGCTCCCACAGTCATACTCCAAGTGCATTTGACCAGGTTTTCAGTATATACTTCAATATTCAATTTAGAATTTGGTCATTGCATTCAATTTAACTTTTCAGTTATGTTTCAATATTTACATTCTTCCTCACTTTATGTCATTGCTCAGTTATACTTTGTTCAACTTATATATATATATATATGTATATATATATTTGTTCATTTTAGTATCTATATTCTGCATGCATAGTACATTTCAAGTACTGAAGCATACTCTACGCTACATCCTTTCATGATGTAGGTTCAGGTACTCAGCATCTAGATTTCGCTTAGATCAATTCTCGGTCCACATTTCAGCAGCTTCAGTGGTGAGTCCTCATACTTTGAAGACAATAGACATGATTTTCATTTTAGTCTTTTTATTCAGTTTTCAGTTTTGTTATAGCTAGCTAGGGGCATGTCCCAGCAACTCAACTCAGTTAAAGGCTTTTCAGACATAGTAGTAGAATCAACTTGAATTGTTAAGCTTATCTTTCAGTTATTATTAAACTCGTAGTATGTTTTATACATTCAGACAAGTTGGGAGTTTTCCACTTTCAGTTATCTATTGTTTTAGCTTCTGCATAGTAGATGTCTTATTCAGTTATTCTCAGTATGCTTGATATATGCCAGACACAGGGTTAGCTTGAGGTCACTCATGATCTAAGGTCTCGTGTTATGCCAAGGGGGTAGCCTCGGGGCATGACACTTATGGGGCATACGCCATGTACTAGATTGTTGAATGGAATAGTCTAGTGTATAGGGGATGCTTTGCTAGAACTTTGAGAAGTTCCTAACCTTACTTGTGTGTTCTATTTCACATTCAAAGACGAATATTCCTATGGGGAAGGATATAACACCACGAGTTCTTAAGGTTGTCTTTTGGGACATATAATTTAATTAGAATTTGGTTATAAAAATTATATTGCCTTTCTAAAATCCTTAAATATTTATTTGAAATTCTTTAGGTTTGATATATTTGTGTATGTATTTATTTTTATAAGAGTTTTATAATTTGTTGATATATTATTCAAAATAGTAATTATAGTTTTATCAAGAAATTATTATTATATGAGGTGGTCTTCATTTAAAATAATTTTTCATTATTTGTAGTGTATGTTAAAAGTTGTACGTATTTAATCACTAACCTATGCAATAAGAGAATGCATACATAATGGAATAAAAAAATTTGGTTTGAAAAAAATATAATTATGTCCAAATCTTTAAAAGTTTTTCTTTGATCCGTGTTTTCGTTGATGTTTTTGACACTAGATTCTTGTTTTCAAGTGTTTTTTTTGTGTAAGTCCAAGTTTTTGGATTGTTTGGAGTTAAAAAAGTTCACTATTAAAGGAGTTTGAAGACTTGAAAATTAATTTTGAAGATTAGGAGTGATTCAAGCTAAAAAGGAATAGTATTTGTGGTATAATCTCTAACTCAGGGGAGTCTACCCTAAAATTTTGAGACGATTTTGAGTTGATTTCAGGGGAATTAAATTTTTTGATGCTCTTGAGAAGCTTGAAGGTTTAAAGATGTTTTAGGACTTGGATTGGGTTTTGGAAATGTCAAGTGCCTGATGATTGACCTACATATGTATCCTGCGGCGATTCTTATAAGGGTCTATGGATCATAGGAAGTGCCCGTAGAAATGATTCAGACTTGGTGAAATTTTGGGCTTGAAATTGGGTCTACGAGTTGGCTCTACGAGCAATAGAATATGGGATGGGCCGTTGGAAGGTCTCGTGGAGTTGATCAAAAATTTCAGTAAATGATTTTACAAATGACCAGGAACTTCTAGTTACGATGGACCGTAGGTTGAAGTCTTAGGGATAATTTTTAATCGAGGGTATTTTGGTCTTTTCCTACCCACATAACCCCTAAACTATGTCGTTTTGGCCCTATAAATACCCCTATAACCATTTTTACCCATGATCCTAAATCCTCTCATTCACTCAATTCTCTCAAATCTCTCAAGTCTTCTTCTCCAAATTCTCTCAAGAGCTCTCAAGGTGAATGTTAGGATTCATCAAGCTTCAAAGTTTCTTCCACCATTGCTAGGGCTTTGATTACCTAAGGTATCTGGGAATTTACCAATTGATGCCTTTCATTCATTGGGTCCCAAAAGAATCTCAATCTCCAATTCAATTTCACCTAATTATCTAGGGTTTCATGCAATTCTCCACGAGTCCTATTTATTATGATTCAATTGTTTATTTTCAATCTTATTATGCATGATATAATTCAATTACATGGTTTTCAATTGATTTCTTATGGACCCAAGCCTATGAATACTTTATGAACATGAATTATGCATTATGCTTATGAACCTATGAATTATAATTATGAGGGATATGCATGTTTTATGTAAATGGTGATTTATGAGCTATGGATGATTTTGAGATAAATATCAATAATTTTTGAAAGATTTTCTTACATATGAATGAAATCATGATTAGATGCTTAGAAGGTGAGTGTCTATTATGAAGAAGTTAATGAAAATCTTGATTTGAAAGAAGCTACTCTATGACGATTTATGACCGGATTGATAGTTTAATTGTGCCTTTCCAAGTATTTTTTATTATGAATATGATTATATATTTTCTGTTGGGATTTACTTAACACCGATAATAATTTGGAATGGAGGCCTTACTGCTAGGAGAGATTAGTAGCAATTTCCTTGTCCCAAACTACGTGTTCTCGTAGGATTATTTTAAATGACCAAACTATTGGATCCACAATAACAATTATGAATGAATGTGACTCAGTCTACCTTGGCAAGTAGATTTCCCTTTTAGGTGTGAGGGTCATGCCGGATTCCATGTTATAGATCACATGTTTTATTGTCGGTTAAAGGTAAATGTCCCACAAATGAACTATGTTTCTTCAAAAGGTTTGATGATAGCTTCTCAAATGATTTTACGTATGCATTGACCTTGCTTATGATTTATGAATTTCTCTTTTAAAGGCTTTTATTACGTTATACTTGGTCATGCATATTATGTTTAAAGTTCCTCATATGATCATGTATATGCCTATGTCGCACCCTATTTCGAACTAGGACGAAATAGTTCACAACATAATATGACTGTCACTCTAATTTTGAAAATTATTTTAGAGTCGCCACCTAATTTTAAGGAAAATATTAGGAAAACCATTTTTTTAAATGTAAATGTATACTCTGTTTGATTTACGAAAATTAATGATATTCTGAATAAAGGTTTTGGTTACTCGACGGGAACGTATTAAACATCTCTTCGAGCCTATCCAAAGATAGTCCTAAACTCAATTTAGGAAAAAATAATTAGGAAATTTTTTTCATTTATTTTCTTTAAAATCATTTTTCAAAATCAAAGTGACAACTATATTGTGTTGTGAACTGTTTCGGCTTAGTTCGAAATAGGGTGCGACATCTTGGCGACTCTACTGAGGAAGGAAAAATTTTAGGAAAGGAGAAAGAGTATGTGGCATTTTTTTATTTCTGGAAAAGTGAAGAGGAGGTGGAGAAGAAGAGGAGTAGGGGCGTAGGGGTCTTTTTGGGAGGAAGAAAATTCTTTATTAATTTGGACAGTTCGATCGTTTGATCGGATGGTTAATAAAAATAAAGAGTTTAAAAAAAAATTATATTATCTATATTACCTTAAAATCATGAACTCCTAACTTGAATGTTAAATTACTAATTTACCCTTATCCCACCCTACACCACTCATGCTATATACACCCATTCGCAGAAGCTGCCACTTCCACCTGTTCAACTTTTAACATACCCCTTCGTATGCTTTATACAACCATTTTGAAATGCCACCACTTCCAACTCCTTCATATTCAACAAACACCTCCGTCCTGCATTACCAAACAGTCGCACCCCATGTGCTCAATGTCAGAAGCAAGGTGGAGTGTCTAAAAGGCATGAGTTACCCTTTACTCCTGTTTTAGAAGTGGAACTATTTGATGTTTGGGGAATCGATGTCATAGGCCCCTTTGTGAGGTTGTTTGGAAATAAGTATATCTTGGTGCTGTAGATTATGTTTCCAAATGGGTGGAGGCTGTTGCACTTCAAAACAATGAAGGAAAAAGCATCATCCAATTTTTGAAACGCTACATCTTTGCGAGATTTGGCACTCCTAGGGCGATTATTAGTGTTGGGGGATCCCACTTTTGCAACAAGTGGTTTTTCGCTGCATTAAGCAAGTATGGGGTGAAGCACAAAGTAGCAACCCCATATCATCCCCAAACAAGTGGCTAGGTTGAACTGTCAAACCGGGAGATCAAAAGCATCTTGGCCAAGACAATAAATACCAACAGAACCTATTGGTCTCGAAAGCTCAATGATGCACTATGGGAATATTGGACCGCTACAAAACACCTATTGGAATGTCTCCGTATCAACTAGTTTTTGGTAAATCGTGCCATCTACCCATTGAGTTGGAACACAAAGCGTTGTTGGCATTGAAAGCTTTAAATCTAGACCGGACAAAGACCTCAAGGGGGAGAGTGGAACAGTTAAACGAATTGGATGAATTTAGATTCAGAGTTTATGAAATTTCAGCCCTTTACAAGGAAAAGATGAAGAAATGGCATGATGCTAAAATCCTTAGGAGGGTGTTTAGAGTGGGAGACTAGGTGTTACTATACAATTCTCGACTTAGACTCTTTCCAGGAAAGCTCAAGTCCAAATGGTTAGGACCATTTAGAGTTAAAAGAGTATTCACCAATGGTGCCATAGAAGTTGAGGGTCAAGAGGGACCTGCATTTAAGGTGAATGGGCAACGCTTAAAATTTTACTTTGGAGAATGCCAGGAGATTTCTTTAATTGAGGTGGTTACTTGGAAGATGCTTGAGAGTATTTCGACGTCGTGCCACAACGTTAAATAAGGTGCTTCTTGGAAGGCAACCCAAGTGTTAGTGTTTTGAATAAAGTGTGTTGATTTTACAGGAGTAGAGATCATGAGCGAAATAAAAGTCTTCTTGGTAAGTCGCCAAACTATTTGGCCGAGCATGACTTGGTTCGCCTTATGAATCTAAAAAATTGAGACTTACACTCTGGTACATTCGGCGGGATACCTTCACTATTTGGCGTATCGCCGATGTGTTTAGGCGACCCAATTTTCCTCCTCCTTTCTAATCAAAGTGGACAACGCTCCTCAAGAATCGACCGGCGAAGCTTTAAGTTCATTATGCGGATTGCCGAGTTGTTTGGTGATCCACTACATCTCCACTAATTTACCTTCTCTGGGAGTGCAGGCTATTAGAACTAAGGGAGATCTGAAGAACATTAGGCGCAGCGCCGAAGCACTTGGCGATCAGTTCACTTCATCGCTAACTGGGCATTTAGTGAAGATTTCTCGTGACCCTGCTCTACTTGTTTAAATACTAGATTGTTTTCAGTTCATGTAAATTTTTATTTATTGTTCATATTTAGTTTTCTTGTGATAGAACCCACTCTCTACCCATATTCGGGACAATGTTCACTATTTTTGGTGGGGGTGTGGAGATTGCTTAGTGTCCTCAGCGAACCTCCTACTCGTTTTGACAATACCCCTTGTTTGTGTGTAGTGTGGCTCTTCTTGTGCAACTTTGAGTATCAGTTTAATCAATACTGATGTCTTAAATAGTGCTCTGCTCAAACAAAAATGAATGTGTGGCTACGATGAGTCCAATTGAAGTCGCATAGACAATATGTGAACTCTTTGAGTCTTGTTGTGACTAGTCAATTATCGAATCGAGTCTGTTGTGATGAACATTGCACACTCGCAAAAGTGTGGAGTCTTGTTTGACTTGGGTGTCAATGCCTTGTTTGATGAGCTTATCGTGAACCATGTGTGATGACAACTAGAATTTGCCTCGTTGGTCCGGTTGACTAAGTGATGCAATTTCTTGAGATGATCTTAGTCAATTTTAAAGAGTGCGAACCAATTTGAAAGTATACATCTTTTGTGGCTTACCTTGTGAGTGTGTGAACCTCTTTTGAGCACACTTTTCACCTTGACCTTTTCTTGTAAGAAACTTGGTAACATTGTAATCTCTCCTTATCCATTACCCATAATCTTCATGATTTGTGGTTAATTTGAATAGTCAACTTAGGCCAAAAGCCTAAGTTGGGGATGTGGTGAAAAGAGAAGGCAAATCAAGTAAATGCAAAGAAGTCCCTCATGCCCATGTTTTGAGAAAAATGGAACCCCTCCATATAAAAAAAAAAGAAGAAGAAAAGATTGGAAACGAAAAAGAAAGAAAAAGTCATGAAATAAAGTTGTGGAAATACAAAGAAAATGGGGTTTCCAATGAATCATGGAAGATGAATAAGAGGTGACTTTTGAGCTTAAATGAAAATGACAAAGAGAAGGAAAGAAAGAAGGTGTTGTTCACATCACAGCTCATGAGGATTTTTAGCCTATAAGCCTAAATGACCATACTTTTACACTCACCCTATTACAAGACTTTAAAAGATGTTACGGATCTTGAATGAGATGAACCAAAAGTCAATTGGAAAATATGGGCAAACATATAGGTGAAATCATATATTGTGTTTATCTTTTTTAGTGTGAGTGTTGATCTTGATTCCAAAACTTTAAATGATTGAACCATTGTGTGTGAATATGGAATCATTTTTTGTATGAGGGCATTGGAATATGTTTGTTGAGCTTGACCTTGCATTTGACGCATGTATAGCGAGCTTGAGATTCTTTGATAACGGTGAGTCACAACTTGAAACTTTGAGTACAAGATTGATCTTGGCATGAGTAAGTTGAGACTTTTTGTGTGCATTCAAGATTGAGTCTTGTCTAGCACTGTTAGAGACATCCTTTTTGAACTGCTAAACATGAGCTTTACTTGAGGGCAAGCAAAAGTTTAAGTTGGGGGTGTTGATGAGTCCACGATTTGGACTCATTTAGGGCTTCATTTTGATAAATTTAGTGTCTTCGAATGCATATTTTGTCTCAATAGTTGATGAAAACTCTTGAGTTTCAGGTATTTGGAGTTAGAGACAAAGCACGGACACTATTGGGAAAAAAGGAACAAAGAAAGCTTAAGGAATGAAGAAAAGAAGACCAGATGATCGATGATATCGTTTGGTGAATCGCCAATATCATTCAGTGAATTGCCAAATCACCAAGATACAGGCCAAGTTGCAGAATGCTGGAGCTAAAATAGGGGAAAATTTAGTGAGCATCAACCATATTCAGCATATCACTGATCTAGTTGGCGAAGGGCAACCAAGTCGCCAAAAGTACGAAAGAAGATGCAAGGAAGTGCTGAGGGGCGAGATAGAAGGATAATGGGCGAATCGCGGAGTCATTTGGTGATCCCGACATAGATCGCCTGAAGTCACAGTAGCCAGGCCAAGAAAAAGTGAAAAATGAAGGCAAGATGAAGAGCAATCAGTGATTTGCCGATCCGTCAGCGATACCCAACTTACTTCGTTGAGTAGTCCTGAGCAGTGACATTTCAACTTGTTTAAATTAGTTTTGGCTATAGAGACAGATTCATTCATAAAGTGAGGAAAGAACTACTTAGAGAGAAAACACTACCGAAGGATTTAGTGAGTGATATTAGCAAGATTTTGAGAGAGATTTTGTAAGAGAGAAGATTATCAATTGAATTTCATCTATAATTCTCATTTTGTACCCAACTATGGGAGTGATAATTAATTTTGATCTTCTTATTTTTGAGATGAGTGACTAAAACCCTTTACTTGGGGTTTTGATCATGCAGCCAATTGTTGAATTTACTTAGTGGGTGTTTGTTGATTACGAAGAATGGTGCTAATTTGAAATGGGTCTATGTTGTTGCTATGCTTCGAGATTGAATTGTGCTACTTCATGTATCAATTTCAGTGTTGTGCACTTGCTCGAGAGAGAGGTGTGGAACCAAGGTGGCAATCTTAGCGTCCTTAGTAGTGGGTTTCCTTAGTTTCAGCTCGAGAGAGTGAAACAAGTGACCCTTCCTTTATATCCAGCTCGAGAGATTGGATTTGATGAGGGTAAATAGTTGGGTCTCGTTCGATCGGTGTTGAAGTTCGAGAGAATTCAACATAGAAAAGGTAATTATTCGAGAGAAAGTTACTTTATATATGGTTCGACCTACCCACAACAAATTATCCCATTATGAGCAGTAATGTTTACCCATTTTGTTAAGATACAATAATTGGCTGATTAATTCCCCAAGTTTTAGTCTAATATTTGATTGCTTGTGTTGAAGTGTAAGTTTGGATTGGTATTTAAAACATGGAATTTGAGATTTGAATATTAATTGTGCAAGAATTGTTTGATTAAAGAGATTGTCATTGTACTTTTATTATTGAATTTGAATGAAGCACTACTCCTTGTGGGATCGACCCCAACCCACGTAGTTGGGTTATTATACTAAAGAACAATCATTGGCATTTAGTATTGGAAGAAATGCCACTTGATACGTTAATCACTAACCTGTGAACATCTCTAGCCAATGGTCTCTCCTCCACACTAATAGCGGCAAGACTTCCCATGCTAGAAGACTTCTTACTCAAAGCATCGACCACCACATTGTCCTTCCCTAAGTGATAAAAAATAGTGATATCATAGTCCTTCAATAGTTCAAGCCATCTGCGCTGCCTCAAGTTTAGATCTCTCTGACTAAAGATATACTGAAGACTCCGATAATTTGTGAAAACCTCACAACAAACTCCATATAGATAATGTCACCATGGGTTAAGCACAAACACTACGTCTGCCAACTCTTAATCATGGGTAGGGTACTTCCTATCATGGTTCTGCAACTGCCTAGAATCATAGGTAATTACCTTACCCATCTGTATGAGAACAACTCCTAGCCCGACTCTAGAGGCATCCCAATAAAACTGAATCCCACACCCTCATCTGGAAAAGTCAAAACAAGACTCAATGTCAACAATGCCTTGAGCATTTGAAGTTGTTCTCAAGTTCATCAGACCATTGGAATCTCACACTCTACATAGTTAATCTAGTCAAAGGAGATGCAATGGTAAAGAAGCTCGTAAAAATCATCAGTAATAGACCGCAAGTCTCGCAAAGCTCTGGATCTCATTAATCGATGTAAGTCTGGTCCAACCCTTCACTGCCTCAACCTAGGCTGGATGAACCTGAATACCCTCCTTGGATACCACGTGTCCCAAAAATTCCAGAATCAAGCCAAAACTCACACTTTGAGAATTGGCATAAAACTTCTCTTCTCTCAATCTATGGAGCACCATCTTCAAATGACAATCATTGTCCTCCCCAATTTTGGAGTACACCAACATGTCATCAATGAACGTTATGTTCATCAACTCCGTGAACATAGAAGACATCACAAGAAACTCATTATGCCAATAATTATTCCTAAAAGTTGTCTTAGGGATATTCGTTGGCCTAATATTTAGCTGATGATAACTGGATCTCAAGTCAATATTGGAAAGAAGAGATGCACTATAATGTTGATCAAACAAATCATCAATATGAGGAATAAGACAGTTGTTCGTCACTAGCACTTTGTTCAACTTCTAATAATCAATACACATCCTTATGGATACATCGATCTTCCTCACAAACAACACATGAGCCCCCTATGGAGAAACAAAAGAGCGAATATACCCCTTACTCAACAAATCTAGCAACTAATCCTTCAATTCCTTCAACTAGGTTGGAGCCATACGATAAGTAGAAAATAGAGATTGGATTGGTGCCCAGATTTAAGTTAATAGCAAAGTAAATATCCCTATCTGGAGGAACACCTGTAAGATCATTAACAAACACATCTACAAACTCTCGAACCACGAGAGGGAGCTCAACACTAGTATCCTGAATGAACGCCAAATAGGACAAACACCCTTTATCAATAAATCTCTTAGCTCTAACGAAGGAGTTTCCTTTGCTAGGGTAATAACCACTAGCACCTATCCACTCAACTCTATAAACACCTAGCATCGCTAAGGTCACAGTCATAGCATAAGAATAAAAAATAGCATGATTCGGAGAGAGACAATCCATACCCAAGATAATTTTCACGCCCAAAACTCAAGGGGCGCAACTAGTTCCTAATGCCAAAACTCAAGCCCGAGCCGACCCTGCTGAACCATTTGCTACAAGCATATGGCAGCCACACGCAATCAAGAAAACAAACAAATATATCTTGACTTAAAACTAAGCCCTCGACGGCAAGGCCCCTGTCAACAGATCTACAAAAAAAACAGCTACTCCCAAGAGTTCATATAAAGAAATTGCCAACTAGCACAGAAGTCCTGATTGGGCCGTCAAGGCCACCATGATCTCTATGCCAAAACTGAAAGCAGGTATATAATATAACAATGAATCACACAACTAACAAGTTTCAATAAACCAACAAACTAGGCCAGCATGGCCATAATAGAGCTATAAGCCCCACACACTAGTCTGCAAGCCTCTAAAAGTAGTAAAGATTGGTGGGACACGGCCCCAGCCTACCCATGAAAATATATACAACAAAAGCTAACAAACCTCCAAACTCTGGCAGCTCCGGAGGAAAGGGACTAGCCAATCGGATAAAAGTCAATCCTGCTGCTGAGGAGGTCTACTCGGTCTTCTGTTGGGATCTGCATGCAAGAATGCAGCACCCCCAGGCAATGGGGCGTCAGTACAAAATAATATATAGAGTATGAAAGGTAATAGACTATGAGCAGGTATCCTAATATAGTGGAATAATTCAATAAATAAATCAAGGATAAGATAAGTGTACTGACCTGCTCCTAAATTTAAACTTATCAAAATAATAAAACAATAGCCAAACCAAGCCCCCATAAGATTGGCAAGTACAAACAGTAGACAAGACCACCTACTCAGGGCCCCATATGCCCGAAAGGTGCAAATCAGTCTATATACCCCTATCGGTAGTCCCCTAGTCCCGTAGGGAGTCACATAGCCCTCTTAGGCATTAATATAGCCCCGTAGGCAGCACATAGCTCACTTAGGCATCAACATAGCTTATAGACAACTCATAGCCCTCTTAGGCAACAACATAGCCATATAGGAAGCACACAACCTTCTTAGGCGTCAATATAGCCCTGTAGGCAACTCATAGCCCTTTTAGGCATTAGTATAGCCTTGTGGGCAACTCATAGCCCTTTTAGGAATCCATATAGCCTTGTAGATAGAACATATCCCTTCTAGGAATAGATCACATTTCTGCAGCTAACCACAATAGCCCCAAGGGCTACAATAACAATCCAATTGCTAAAACCAAGCAATCTGTTATAAGCAACCTATACAAATAGCCTCTAAGTCCTATCCAACATTGGGACGCTACTAACTGAATAAGAATCCCGACAAGGGAGGATTATATCAATTCGAGCAGCAAACAATCAACAATAACGGCTACAAGTATATCAAGGATAACAACCCAATTACATTGCTCCTAAGCTTTAAGGAAACATGCCGTAAGTAGGGAATAGCCTTAACATACATTTTTTTACTAAATTCACGTGGCCTAATGACTTTTACTCATAATCCCCTCAATACTACAACAAGGCAGGACCATAATAAACTCACAAAATAAGAAGATACCACGACAATCTGATAAATGATATGTATTTCCATCGCAAATTGCTATTTACTGCTTACAAAAGCTAGAGTCAATGAAAGAAGGGTATTACCTCGATCATAAGTTCGTAATACTCCTCAAAACCTTCAAATATGTCCAAACCCTTGTTGTCCCAACACTAAAGTGTGATATGCTACGAAATTTATAAAACAAATTATACAACGATGATGAGCCCAACGCGTAGAACAACTTTCGTCAAGGACTGAAGTCGAGAAAATCTATAATTTAGTTGATCCTAGAAATGGGTTTCTCTAATTTTTCTGGTTCTTAGCTAAAAAATGAAGAATAGGTGGAAGAAGAAGATGTATACAAAGTTCCACCGATTTAGGGCCCCACTTCACGTGCCTGCTTGCATAGTCCCACGAAAACGCGAATATCTCTCTATTTTGAAGTCGTATGAACAAAAAGCTTGATGCGTTGGAAACTAGACTCGTAGACCTTGGATTTCATAGGTTATAGGACCCATAAATATTTATATATTGGGAGAAAACCTCCGAGATATTTGACCCAAATTTCAGAGAAATCTTTAAAGAGGAACTTGTGGTAACTTTCGCCAACGTTCATTTTGCCACTTACCTAACTTCAAAAGTTGTGATACAACCCTTGAAAACTTAAAATATGACATACCACATCATTCTTAATTTATTACCCACCCTCCTAGTCTTTCCGTGAATATACGAGTAATTTTATACGTTTCAAAAAGGTGGGGTGTTACATCCTTCCCCCCTTAGAAACATTCATCCTCAAATGAAAAATCTAAGTCACGCAGTTAAGTCCTTAGGAGTTGCTAAAATTTTGGTAGATTATCCTTTGTAAATATCACTAACCAGGATCCTAAAACGCAAAATTTCTAACCTAAGCGTTTCACAGGATGACATAAATAGCTAAGCACTACAGCTCCATAATAACAGTGTGATGAAATATACAACGACAATAATAATAAGCAACAAAAAAAATCAAATAGGTATCTTACCTCACTGGCCTAATATAAACTGATATGCCATCACCCTAGGTATGAAACAAGTGAGGATATTTGGACCTCATGCCATCCTCAGCTTCCCAGGTCACCTCTTTTCTATTCTTGTTTCTCCACAATACTTTAACTGAAGCCACCTCTTTGGTCTTCAATTTACGGACCTATTGATGTAATATGGCAACTGGAGTTTCCTCGTAGGACAAATTCTTTGTGATCTGAACATCCTCAACTGGGACAACTCGATAAGGGTTTACTATGCACTTTCGTAGCATCGTTACATGGAAAACTGGATGAATAGATTCTAGCCCCGAAGGAAATTCTAACTCATAAGCCACTTGTCCTACCCTCCGAAGGATCCGGTATGGCCCAATGAATCTATGACTAAGCTTGCCTTTCTTACCAAATCTCATATACCTTTCACAGGCGAGACTTTTATGAATACCCAATCATCGACACAAAACTCTAAGTCCCTTCGTCGCACATCTGAGTATGACTTATGTCGGATTTGAGTTGTTAGCAACCTCTCTCGAATAAGCTTAACTTGCTCCACTGTTTGATGTACTAGGTCAGGTCCAATCAACCCTGACTCACCTACCTCAAACCTCCAATGGGGGATCTATATTTTCCCCCATACAAAGGCTCATAAGGTGCCATCCCGATGCTAGAATGATAACTATTATTGTATGCGAACTCAATAAGAGGTAAGTGGTCATCCCATCTTCCATTAAAGTCCAAATGCTTGCTCGTAGCATGTTGTCAAGTGTTAAAATAGTGCATTCAGCTTGGCCATCTGTCTGAGGGTGCAAGGCGGTACTGAGATTAACTTGCATCCCTAATCCTTTCTGGAAAGACTTCAAGAAGTTAGTGGTAAATTGTGCTCTTCGATCTGAGATAATAGATATTGTGACGCCGTGCAACCTAACAATATCTCGAATGTAATGCCCTACATAATCTTCAGCTGTGAAAGTAGTCTTGATTGGTAAGAAATGGGATGATTTTGTTAGTCAGTCAACAATTACCCAAATAGAGTCAAACTTACGTCACAATCGAGGTAACCCTATAACAAAATCCATATTAATTGCTTCCCACTTCCACAAAGGAATGGCTATCTCCTGGACTAGCCTAGCGGGCTTTTGGTTCTCAATCTTCACCTGTTGGCAGTTAGGACAATGTGCCACAAACTCAGCAATATCCTTCTTCATCCCTTACCACCAATAGATCTTCTTAATATCACGGTACATCTTCGTCGAACCAGAGTGAATAGAATAACGGGAATGATGTGCCTCTTCCATAATCTGATACCGAAGCCCTATAACATTTAGAACACACAATCGACCCGTATATTTGAGGGCTCCATCTCCTGCTATATCAAATGCTATAGACTGCTGATCCTGAGCCTTGGCTCTAAGCTGCTCTAATCTAGGATCCTCATGTTGCCGTGCTTTTACCTCCATAACTAGAGATGATATAGTTGTGTCCTGAATTGTGACCCTACTATCGTCTGCCTCTAACGATCTAACTCCCAAGCTAGCTAACTGATGAAGCTCTCATGCTAGCTCACGCTTCTCAACACTTAAATAGGATAAACTACCCATAGATCTTCGACTAAGGGCATCGGCTACCACATTCACCTTTCCTGGATGATATAAAATATCCACATCGTAGTTTTTGAGTAACTCCAGCCATCGAAGTTGTCGCAGATTTAACTCCTTTTGTCTAAAGATATATTGAAGGATTTTATGATCTGTGAAGATGTCAACATGAATGCCAAAAAAATAGTGTCTCCAGATTTTTAATGCATGCACAATTGCAGCCAACTCTAATCGTGGGTCGGATAGTTCTTCTCATGCTTCCTCAACTGCCTTGTAGCATATGTGATAACCTTACCATGTTGCATTAGAACACATCCCAACCCAACACCATAAGCATCACAGTATACCGCATAGCCTTCTGAATCCTCTGGCAATGCTAGAACTGGTGTTGATGTCAACTTGTCCTTTAGCTCCTGAAACTATGCTCGCGAACTTCAGTCCACCAGAACTTAGTTGCTTTTTGAGTCAGCTTTGTTAATGGTGCTGAAAGTGAAGAAAACCCCTCTACAAACCTTCTGTAGTACCCAACTAACCCTAAGAAACTACGAACCTCAATTAGAGTCATCGGTCTGGGCTAAGGTTTTAGGGCCTCAATCTTTTGTTTATCAACTGCAATACCTGTGTCTGATACAATATAGCCTAAGAAAGCTATAGAGTTCAACCAGAACTCATACTTAGAAAACTTTGCATAAAGTTCTCGATCTCGAAGAACCTGAAAGACTGCTCGCAGATGATTTGCATGCTCAACTTTTGAACGTGAATACACCAAAATATCATCAATAAATACAATCACAAACAAGTCTAGATATGGCATGAATATAATATTCATCAGGTCCATGAACACTGCTGGGGCATTAGTTAATCCAAAAGACAATACCAAGAACTCAAAGTGTCTATATCTGGTTCTAAAAGCTATATTTGGAACGTCTTTCTCCTGAACTCGTATCTGGTGGTACCCTGATCTTAAATCAATCTTTGAGAATCACTTAGTACCTTGTAAATGATCAAACAAGTCATTGCTCCTCGAAAGGGAATACTTATTCTTTATAGTCACATATTCAGTTGTCGATAATCGATACACATTCTTTGTGAGCCATCTTTCTTCCTCACGAATAACACTGCTGCACCCCATAGTGAAGTACTAGGTCTGAGAAAGCCTTTATCCAGCAAGTCTTTTAGCTGATCCTTCAACTTCTTTAGCTTAGTAGGAGCCATTCTATAAGGAGGGATAGATATGGGTTCTGTACGTGGTAGCATATAGATAGAAAAATCAATTTCTCATTCTAAAGGGATACCAGAGTGCTCGTATGGAAATACATCAAGAAACTCATTAACTACAGGAATAGACTGAAGAGTCGGTGGTTCTGCATCTATATCATGAACGCAAAAAAGATGATAAATAAAACCCTTAGTGATCATCCTCCTCGTCTTAAGATACGAAATAAACCTATCTTTCGACGTTGCTGTATCGCCTTTCCATTCCAGAACTGCCTCTCCTAGAAAGTGGAATCTAACAATCTTTATCCCACACTCAACAATAGCATAACAAAACGTTAACCAGTCCATACCCATAATGACGTTGATATTAACCATCTCTAACTCTATCAGGTCTACATTGGTCTGACGGTCGATAATTTCTACTGTGCAATCTCAATAGACTCTTCTATCAATAATAGACTCACCAACTGGTGTCGATACAGTAAAGGGTCGATCTAATGACTCTGCTACTATACATAACTTCCCTGAAATAAATGGGGTAACATAAGATAGAGTAGATCCAGGATCTATCAAAGCATAAACATAATAAAAGCAAATAATTAATGCACATGTCCCAACATCTAGTGATGACTCTGAGACCTGTCGGTCGGCTAGTGAATATGAACGGTTCTAGCCACTAACAAAACTAGATGCTTCCTCTCTGCCTCTGCCTCTACCTCTACCTGCTAAAGTCTGGGGTCCACGCCCTGTAGACTGTGATAATGAGGAGGAACCTACTATTGACCCGGTCGACTGACCTATACCACCCTAACCTATGGTTGGGTAGTTCCTCCACCTATGCCCTTGCTGTCCACAAGAAAAACAACCTGTGGAACCCTGTTTGGACCTCCTAAAATGCATCCTACCGCAAGTAGCGCAATGCAGCGGTGCTGTCCTAGCCTAGCCTAAGCCTTTCTACTGATGAGAGCCTGATGCTCGTGAGCCTCACCTGTGCCTGACTGCCCCTGACAATCAAATCTACTACCATGGAACTACTGTGGTGGAGGTCTAGGTGGCCTACTAGAATATTGAGGTCTGGGACCACCCTGAAAATCTCCATGTGAACCAGCGGGCCTATCCCTCTTCTGTCTCTCTTTATCGACCCTCTCAGTCATATATTGTAGATGTCGGTAATCCTCTATGCCTTGTGCGAAGGCTTGAATTCGTGAGATATCCATATTATCATTTAGTGCAGTGGTAGAACAAGCGTCGATATAGTCTGAGTCAAGCCCTCCTACAAATCTATGCACCCTGTCATGCATCGTAGCAACAAATGCTGGTGCATATCCAGCCAATGAATCAAATATCAGCCCGTACTCTCGGACACTCATGCTGCCCTATCGGAGGTTCAGAAACTGGTCCACCCAGCCATCCCTAAACTCCCGAGGCAAATAGTGATCTATGAAAGCTTATGCAAAGCTATGCCAAGTGGGTAGAGATGTATCTTTTCCCCTAGATCTCTCCCATCTTTCGTACAAAAATACTGCAATGTCACGCAATCAAAATTCTACCAACTAAACTGACTCAGTCTCTGAGGCATGCATGATTCTAAAGATCCTATGAAGCTGATCAACAAAGTGTTGAGAGTCCTCTCTACGTACGGTCCCTGTAAGCTGTGGAGGATTAAGGCAAGAAATTCACGAACTCTCAAACTTCCAGGCCCTTCAAAAGGTCCGACAACATCTGGTGCAACTGGCTAGAGCTGTGCAGCTAGTAACTGTGCTAACATACATACTGCACACTCGAAATCCTAGTCAGATGTAATAATAGGAACTAGATGTGGTACTGATGGTGGAGTCGGGGGTCCTGTAGCCCTTGGAGGCTCCTGAAGCGGTGGAGAAGCTATAGGGGGCTGAGAAGATGTATCCCCCTGGGTCTCACAATGGGGTACCTACACCTGCGGTATCTTGCTAGTGCCCTCGCCTGCAGCTGTATCTAGCCCCTGACTAGCTGTGGTCTGTCTGGTGTCAGCCATGTCTATCTGCATAAAAATATCAATTATGATCTAGAAACCTCAACCCCTTAAGACACCGCTCTTAGCGCAAGGTGAGCAAAAGAAGGACAGTAATTCTCACATGCCCGATAGCTTCTTACTTATCGAATGTGGTGCATAACACATTTATAATCAAGACTTTATTAGACACGGCCTGCAGACTCCCTAGGATACGACGTTGTTTTGATACCAAGTTTGTCACGCCCCAAACTCAAGGGGTGCAACTGCCTTCTAATGCCAAAACTCAGGCCCAAGCCAACCCTGCTGAACCATTTGCTACTAGCGCATGGCAGCCACACGTAATCAAGAAAACAAATAGGTATATCTCGGCTTAAAACAAAGCCCTCGGCTGGCAAGGCCCCTGTCAACAGATCTACAAAAGAAACATCTAGTCCCAAGATTTCATATAAAGAAATTTCCAACTAGCACAAAAGTCCTGATTGGCCGTCAAGGCTACCATGATCTCTATACCAAAACTGAAAGCACGTATATACCAAAACAATGCATCACACAACTAACAAGCTTCAGCAAATCAACAAACTAGGCCAGCATGGCCATAACGTAGCTGTAAACCCCACACACTAGTCTATAAGCCTCTAAGAGTAGTAAAGATTAGTGGGACCGGGCCCCAGCCTAAACATAAAAATATATATAACAAAAGCTAACAAACCTCCAAACTTTGGCAGCTCCGGAGGAAAGGGGCTAGCCAACAGAATATAAGTCAATCCTGCTATTGAGGAGGTCTACTTAGTCGTCTGTTGGGACCTGCATGCATGAATGCAGCTCCCCCAGGTAATGGGGCATCAGTACAAAATAATGTACAGAGTATGAAAGGCAATAGACTATGAGCAGGTATCCTAATATACTTGAATAATCTGATAAATAAATCAAGGATAAGATAAGTGTACTGACCTGCTCCTAAATCTAAACTTATCAAAAATAATAAAACAATAACCTAACCAAGCCCCCATAAGCCCGGCAGGTACAAACAATAGACAAGGCCACCTACTCAGGCCCCCGTAAGCCCGAAAAGTGCCAATCAGTCTATATACCCCTATCGGTAGTCCCCTAGCCCAGTAGGTAGTCACATAGCCCTCTTAGGCATTAATATAGCCCCGTAGGCACCACATAACTCTCTTAGGCATCAACATAGCTTATAGACAACTCATAGACCTCTTAGGCAACAACATAGCCATGTACGAAGCCCATAGCCTTCGTAGGCATCAATATAGCCCTATAGGCAACTCATAGCCCTTCTAGGGATCAATATAGCCCTGTAGGCAACTCATTGACCTTTTAGGCATCCATATAGCCCCGTAGGTAGAACATAGCCCTTCTAGGCATAGATCACATTCCTACAGCTAACCACAATAGCCCCAAGGGCAACAATAACAATCCAATCGCTAAAAGCGAGCAATCTAGTTATAAGAAACCTATACATATAGCCTCTAAGTTGTGTCCAACATAGGGACGCTACTAACTGAATAAGAATCCCGAAAAGGGAGGATTATATCAACTCGAGCAGCCAACAATTATCAGTAACGGCTACAAGTATATCAACGATAACAACCCAATTACATTGCTCATAAGCTTTAAGGAAACATGTTGTAAGTAGGGAATAACCTTAACATACATTTTTTCGCCGAATTCACGTGGCCTAACAACTTTTACTCATAACCCCCTCAATACTACAACAACGCAGGACCATAATCAACACACAAAAATAGAAGATACCACGACAATCTGATAAAATATATGTATTTCCATCGCAAATTTCTATTTGCTGCTTACAAAAGCTAGAGTCGATGACAGAAGGGTCTTACCTCGATCTTAAGTTCGTAATACGCCTCAAAAACTTCAAACATGTCCAAACCCTTGCTGTCCCAACAATAAAGTGTGATATTCTATGAAATTGATAAAACAAATTATACCACGATGATTAGCCCAATAAGTAGAACAGCTTTCGTCAAGGACTGAAGTCGAGAAAATCTATACTTTAGTTGATCCTAGAAATGGATTTCTTTAATTTTTCTAGTTCGTAGCTAAAAAATGAAGAAAAGGTCAAAGAAGAAGATGTATATAAAGTTCCACCGACCTAGGGCCCCACCTCACGTGCTTGCTTGCACAGTCCCATGAAAATGTGAATATCTCTTTATTCTGAAGTCGTATGAAAAAAAAATTTGATGCGTTGGAAATTAGACTCGTATACCTTCGATTTCATAGGTTGTAGGACTCAAAACTCTTTATATATTGAGAGAAAAGCTACAAGACATTTGACCCAAATTTCAGAAAAATCTTTAAACTTACGGTAACTTTCGCCAACTTTCATTTTGCCACTTACCTTACTTCAAAACTTGAGATACAACCCTTGAACACTTAAAATATTACATACCATATAATTCTTAATTTCTTACCCACCCTCTTTGTATTTTTGTGAAGATACAAGTAATTTTATATGTTTCAAAAAGGCAGGGTGTTTCAATAATATCAAGGTCTACCATCCCCAAAATGATCAGGTCTACCCAAGTATCATACCCGACCAAAGAAACAAGACAGGATCAATACACTCAATCCACCACTAAGGATTCACCCACTTGTGTAGAAACATGAATAGGCACAAACATACAAGCAAATATAATATCCAACCCAATGCTGCTCCCAATTGAACACGCAAGTGTACACGGTCGTGCAAGTAATATAGTTTCTTTAGAAATGAGTTATCGTTCCCAAGGGACTTATGATCAACTTATATTCTCTAACTTAATTCCACAATTAGACAAAATTACTTTAAGAGAGGTTGAATGTTATTTATTACGACTACGACTAATACAATAAATAAAGTAACTAATGTGAATGACTTCAAATTGATGTTTTAAGTAAGTAAGAGACAATTCGAGGGCTGCAACATGCATTGGATTTCATCTATCATATCTCAGGTAATGAACTAATTTAGGTTATCAAGCTACTGAGATATAGGGTTGATTATACGATAATGGTCTCCCGACCTCTAATCGCCTACTCCAATTAGTTGTCTAACTACATCGTTAAGTAGGGATAGACAGTCCTTATTGGTGAGCATTTATATTTCATCTTGTTTTATAACCAAGCTAGGTGTTCGTTCGTGCATTACTCCTAAACACAAATCAACTAAACTTAATGGAAGATCAAGGTTTCTATATTCTTTGGTCTATCTACCTTAGCGTCTCTCGAATTTAAGAATAGACAAGAGGTTTATCTCTATGATGGCCAGTCAATAAATACTAAAACAAGAACATAGAAGTAACTTAAAAGTGATAACCTTGAATTAATCCAAAACCATTAATACTCAACATAGTTTAGGTGCCCAACGCATAGAGGAAAAGACCAAATGACTTTGGACTTAAAATTTGTTGGGGCCAATGCAAGGCTTGACTGACGGACCGTGGATGGACCTACAACCCATTCTGTCACCTCATCATTTTTCTTCTAAGAGTCGAATCTTGGGGTCATGATCCATGGATCTGGAACACTACATGTGGTTTGACCTACAGTTCGTAGGTCCGGTCGTGGATCATGCCTTGTCTGACTTTTGTGGGGTTCTGGGAAGGAGTTGCAGGTGGGCAACCACAGACCCCACCTATGGTCCATGGGTCAACTAATGGTCCGTAGGTGGCCCCTCGTTGGTGGGACCTACAATTTCTGAAAATCTGAATTTGTACCTTTTTCACAACTACGGTGTTACACTCTTCTATGGTGGTCTCTAGTAAAAATTTTCTGAACTCAAAATGAAGCGAACTTGGTGGCGTTGGATAAAGAATTCATTGACCTTTGTAACATCTCATATTCGACAAATAATAGAAAGGGAGTCAAGGGGGAAACTCACAAGCCCAAACCGAATCATGAAACCCTCAACGAAGCCCCACACAAGTTGTGAAGGGGGCCACAGTCTGTTTAAGGGCTCGTGGTAAGCTTCGCGGCCACGGTCTGTTTAAGGGCTGGTGGTAAGCTTCGCCTATACCTTCCTGACAAGGATCCCTGCCATGGAGGCCTTGATGGCCCGTGTAGAGGGAGAAGGCTGGTGAAAGATCTTTTGGGAGCTTGGCACTAGTTGCCATGACCAGCAACCCTCCCACAGAGGCCTTGATGGCCTCTCATGGTGGTCGTCGTCAAAGTGCCCCACTAGCACGGGTCTCTTCCCAAGCCACTGGTCCAAGGACTACAAATGCTATAACGGCTCGTGGTCCCTTAGACAGCTCGTAAAGAGCACCATTTGGTGGTAGCGTCAGATTTAAGTCAGGGTCTTTTGGGTCTTTTCCTAATTATTCTATCTTCATACTATGTCATTTTACCTTGATCTAGAACTCCTATATAATTATTTTTACCTCCAAATTTCTCCAATTAAGATCATTCTCTCAAATTCTTAAAAAAAGATCAAGTCTTCCCCTCAAATAATTCTCTCTCTACAAGTTGAAGAAGAAAGCTAGAGTTTACAGATCAAGTAATCCTCCATTGAAGTCAAGGTTTCGTCACTAAGGTATGTTGGTTTTCATCCATGGAGACCTTTCCTCTATGGAGTTCCCAAATTCTCCAATTTGTAAAGTTAGAATTCCCCAATTTAGTTAGGGTTTTTCCTCCATGTAATGCGTTCTCTTAATTATTGATTTAATTGATAGTTTTATGATCTTTCAAGCATGAGTTGATATAATCCGATGATTTTATAATGAATCCCCATGGACCCATGCATATTCTATGTTTTTGAAGTTATGAAGATCTAATGTTGGTTATGGAATTATGACAGATGAATTTATGAAATCATGCATGTTCACATGAAATTGATGTAAATGTTTTAAGGATGCTTTAAGAATGAAGTATCAATGATATTGTTGTTGTTGTGTTGTTGAAAGAATTTCTCATATGCAGATGAAAAAATGAATGTGAAAGATTTTTCACATAATAAGGGTTCTTAAGGTCGAAATACTTTCTCTCCTAAAATGAACAAATGATAAGGAGCAAATCTAAAATTGAGGCAAGTGGCGATTACCCATGTCCTCCAAATACTAGGCAAGAGGTGATTACCCATGCCATAGGATGATAAGACAATGGGCAACTACTCATTTCTTATGAATGTTAAGTTAAGATGATTCTAATGAACATTTCGTGGAAGTTATACTTAGCACCGAGTGGTCAAGTGGCGATTACCCATGTCCCATATACTATGTGCCAACATAGGACGTGCCTAGATAGACATTAGCTAGAGGAGCCACATAAGCTAGAAAGTTTGTAGTCTTACATTAGCAAGTAGGGCAACCCTTTCCGGTGAGAGAGACACCGGATTCCATGTTATTAGCTCACATGATCTTACATGTTGGTTAAGGAAACTTCTTACAAGTTATGACGTATTATGGTTACTTAAAGAAGTATCTAATATGGAACATAAGGATGACTTCACTTGCATCGACCTTACTCCTGAACTATGTTTTGAACCTTATGTCCTGTCTTTTACCTTGGTCTTTGCATATTATGAAATGTCCCTTTTTAGCATGTTTTATATGCTATTATGCAAGGTTGTCATACATGGTACATGTTTGTACTAATGCTTTCTCTTTCCTACATTTCCCTGAATGTAGGGTCCGACATTCAGGGTTCTCATTTCGTGGCTAGAGGTTGTGTCACGACCCAACCTGTCGTGATTGGCACCCAGACTAACTCTCCAGTGGGAGAACCACTACTAAAATCCAATCCAAGCAACTAATCCAAAACTAAGGCAATTAAGTTATGGAAATAGGTTAAATACTAAAGAAATAAGCAAGGATTTCCCATAAACTACAACAAAAGTCTAACAAACTAAACAATGCGGAAGAGTAACCTAGAACCTGAAAGTCAATGTACCAAAACATCTAACAATGAACCTAGTCTGAACAAGAAGGGATACAATCCCAACTAATGTACTAATAACTAATAGAATTGTCTAAGTTCAAAATATGGACACAGATGAAAGGAGAACCCATGGCAGCCCAGAAGAATTGGCTCACCCTTGAATTCGAACGATCACTGATCTCCTAAGCGAGGTCTGTCAGTAGCCGCTTGAAGATGCCCTGTACTCAACAAAAATAAGAGCAAGTGCAGTATCAGTACACAACCACAGTGTACTGGTAGGATCACACGACTATCCCACTAAGTGCAACATAAGCAAGTCAAGACAACAATATAATCACATGCATATATATCAACATATGTATCAACATTTACGAACAATGAACAACTTCACATTTTTTATCAAATCATTGGTCCTCTCATGGAACCCATACTCAAATAGTTAGCATATCAGAACATGATATTGATCTCATAATTATGCCGGATCATGGCAACTGATTCCATAGTTGTGCCGGAACATGGCAACCGATTCAAGTTAGTTATGTCGGAACATGGCAACCGATCAATTCAACACACCACAATCACAATCACATGTATATCATCAAGATCATACATTTAAGTCATGATTTCATTGCAATCATCATTCATCTATCTCATTTACAACAAGTGTTATCAATATTGCAACATTCATAAATATACAAGTATCATAATAAAGCAAGAACAAACATACATCACACAATCACAGAATCACAACTATCACCTACCTCGAAACAAGCTTGAAACCCTAAGTAACTTGATTCTTCCCTTTTCGAATTCGTTCCGCTTGTTCTTGGTCTACAAACAATCAATATAATACGGAAATTAATATACAATCACTAATTGCCTAAATTACTAACAATTCTATGAACCCTAGATCAAATCCATGATCCCAATTATCCAAATTAGGGTTGTTTCCACCATAGAATCTATAACAAAACCCTCCCACATCAATATTCACCCATTCTATTACGTTCTACGAATTGAAAAACAAATTCAGGGAGTGAAAAGCCTACCTTTAGCCTCAAGAATGGTGAAAAATATGTAGGAGTCACCTAAGGTTCATTCCTTAGCTCTAAAGGTCAAAAAGTGCATAATAAGGTCGTTTAGGGGTTTATTAACGACCTTAAGTCGCGTCGAGCCCACAACAGCGGCCCTAATCGCGCTGTAGCGACCCCGCTAAAGTGGCTTGCATGAACCAGTGAGCTATTTAAAGAATTCTGAAATCCCCATTTCACAACACACCTCTAAACAATGACGCTCATAACATACCCCTTACGCTAAGATCGATTTCGGGAGTTCTACTCGCCCGAATTCTATTATGTAAAGTTATATGGATTCCTTAATGAGTTATCTAACCACTCATGTAATCAAAATCATAAATGATTCATCCGATTGTTACCAGATTTCCCTACACCTCAAAGACTTCAATTTCGTCCAAATCTGGACTAGGTTAAACACTACGAAAAAGTTTTTCGACCCCAAAGTTTCCCCCATTGGCTTTTCTTTAACGAAGGGAATAGGTTGTTACAATAGATACCAATTTACCCATCACTCATCCTCGAGTGACTAAACTTAGGAAAATAGGCTAAGGAAAAAATGAGGTAGTACCTGAATCGACGAACAATTAAGGATACTTGTCTCACATGTCCCTCTCGGTTTCCCAAGTAGCTTCCTCAACTGGACGATGCTTCCATTGAACATTCGTGGACCTAAGCTCCTTGGTCCTCAACTTGCACAAATCACAATCAAGAATTGCAATCGGTTCCTCCTTGTATTGGAGGTCCTTGTCTAACACAATTGAGTCCCACTTTATAATATAATCCTTGTCCCCATGATATCTCTTCAACATGAACACATGAAATACCAGATGAACTCCTGATAAATTAGGAGGTAAAGTCAGTCTATACGCTACCAGTCCCACACATTCAAGAATCTCTAATGGACCAATGTATCGCGGACTTAGTTTTCCTTTCTTACCAAATCTCATCACCCCTTTCATGGGTGATACCTCAAGGAAAACATTCTCACCGATTTGAAACGCCATGTCTCTTACCTTATGATCCGCATTGTCTACTATTGGATGCTAGAAGCTATTCTTGAATACTCCTCACCTTATCTTGAGCATCCTTCTCTAAATCTACCCCCAAAGGTTTCACATCTCCAGCCTCAAACCATCCTATGGGTGATCTACATACCCTCCCATAGAGTGCCTCAAATAGTGCCATATCAATGCTAGAGTGATAACTATTATTACAGGAGAACTCACACAAAGGTATGAATTTATCCCAAAGCCCTCCAAAATCAAGCACACATGCCCTAAACATGTCTTCTAATACTTGAATAGTCCTCTCCGACTGCCCGTCTATCTGTGGATGAAAGGTTGTACTAAAAGTGAGTTGTGTGCCCAATTCATCTTGCAATTTCCTCTAAAACTTGGATGTGAATTGAGTACCACGGTCTGAAATGAGAGAAACGGGCACCCCATGCAACCTCACCATCTCTTTCACGTAAACTTTAGCCAGTTGTTTAGCTTTATAATTTGTTCTTATCGGAATAAAATGGGCTGACTTGATCAATCTATCAACCACTACCCAAATAGAATCAAACTTTCCCAAAGTCATGGGAAGACCAGCTACAAAATCCATGGCTATTATTTCCCACATTCATCCCGAAATTGGCATTCTTTGAAGTAAACCTGCTGGCCTTTGATCTTCATACTTCACTTGTTGACAATTTTGACACTTTACCACAACACCGCTATGTCTTTCTTCATGCCCGGCCACCAATAAATTTGCTTCAAATCTCTATACATCTTTTTCACACTCGAATGAATAGAATATCGCGAACCATGAGACTCTGCCAACAATGTCTCAATCAAGTCATATACTCTAGGAACACAGATTCTCTCATTAAAATTGAGTATACCATCCGTATCAAGAGTGGTTTCTTGTGTCCTACTATTTGCAGTCTTGTTTCTAAGCCCCTCCAAACTCTCATCCTAAAATTGTTTGGCCTTGATCTCCTCAATGAATGTGGCCCTTACTTCAATACTAGCTAACACCCCACCTCTTTCTGAGATGCCCAACTGTATGAACTTAGACTCTAAGTTCTGAATTTCCGTAGCCATAGGTCGCTTGGATGCACTCAAGAAGCTAAACTACCCATACTCACCGCTTTTCGACTCAAAGTGTCTGCCACCACATTAGCCTTGCCCGGATGGTATTGAATGGTCACATCATAATCTTTAACTCCATCCACCTTCGCTGTCTCAAATTTTGATCCTTTTGAGTGAACAGATGCTGCAAAGTACAATGATCGGTAAACACTTCACACTTAACACCATAGAGGTAATGCCTCCAGATCTTAAGAGCAAACACTACCAGTGCAAACTCCAAATCATGTGTTGTATAATTCCTCTCATGCACCTTCAATTGATGTGAGGCAAAAGCTGTAACATTCTTATCCTGCATCAACACAGAACCTAAACTAGAATGTGAAGGATCACAACAAACAATAAAATCCTTACCTTCAACTGTTAATGCTAGAATGGGTACGGTGGTCAAAAAGGTCTTGAGCTTTTGGAAGCTCTCCTCACATTTTTAAGTCCATTCAAATGGTATCTCCTTTTTGGTCAAGTTAGTCAGCTGAGTGGCAATAGAAGCAATATTTTTCACAAATTGACGATAGTAGCTAGAGAGCCCTACAAAACTCCTAACTTCCGTCACAGAACTTGGTCAAACCCAATTTTTAACCCCCTCAATCTTTTGGAGATCTACCACTACCCCTTCTTTTGAAACTACATGCCCCAAAAATGCAACCTATTTCAACCAAAATTCACACTTAGAAAATTTAGCAAATAGCTTTTGCTTCCCAAGAACACCCAAAACACTACGAAAATAGTTGGCATGCTCTTCCTCACATTTAGAATAGACCAAAATATCATCAATAAAGACTATGATGAAAGAATGAAGAAATGGCTTGAACACCCCATTCATTAAACTCATAAAAGCTGCAGGCACATTAGTCAAACTAAAAGACATAACCAAAAACTCATAGTGCCCATAGGGAGTTCAAAATATAGTCTTGGGCACATTCTCAGGCCTAATTTTCAATTGATGGTAACCGGATCTTAGATCAATCTTTGAGAAAACTGAAGCACCTTGCAATTGGTCTAAAAGATCATCTATTCGAGGCAAAGGGTACTTGTTTCGAATAGTGACCCTATTCAATTGCTGATAATCTATACATATTCTTATACTACCATATTTTTTCTTAACAAACAAAACTGGACCACCCCATAGGGATGCACTAGGATGAATAAATCCCATATCTAGAAGCTCTTGGATTTGAGCCTTAAGCTCTCTGAATTATGTTGGAGCAATGCGATATGGAGGGATAGAAATGGGACGCACACCAGGCTATAAATCAATGTAAAAATATATATCTCTATCCAGAGGCATACCAGGTAAATCATTAGGAATCATTTCTATAAATTTTGACACTACAGGAATAAACCCAATGGATGGAGCCTCAATCTCAACATCCCTAATATGATCCAAATAAGCCTAACAACCCTGTCCTATCAATTTCTTAGCCCGAATGGAGGATATGATCTTAGTTCACTTAGGCTTGTACACCCCTTCCTGCTCTAATTTTTCCATTCCCAAAATTTCTAGAGTTACATACTTAGTATTACAATTAAGTACGACATAATATAGGGACAACCAAGTCATACCTAAGATTATGTCAAAGTCAGTCATGTCCAAAATCACCAAATCAGCCCAAGTATGAAAACCTAGAAACAAATAGGACATACACGATAGACATAGGTAACTATGACTGACTCTCCAACTTGGGTAGAACCATGGATAGGGGCATCAAGTATATCACAAATCATATCAAACTCTAAGGTGAATCGCACAGATACATAGGAATAAGTATAACCTGGATCAAATAACACATTAGCCATCCATTCACAGATAAGAATAGTACTTGTATTCACTGCGTCAGATGCATCTGCCTCATTCTTGCTTGGAAAGACATAACACTGAGCCCTATCATCTTGATGAACCACTACCCTACCTGGTTGCACATTATCTCTACATGCATTACCATTTTCTCTATCTCTACAGCCTCGTTGATTGCCTTCTCACCCACCTTATAGACGTCCTCTACCATTATTACCATTCCATGTGTGTACCAGTGCTCTAGACTGCTGCTGTACGAAATCTAACACACGTGGGTGGGGACAATCTCTTCTTATATGCCTAGGTTCTCCACAGTTGTAACAAGTAATATCAAAAGATGGTTTGCCGCCCGTTGAAGGCGCGACTCCCTAGCTATCCTAAAAATTATGAGATGGTGTTTCTGAGTAACTACCTGCAGAGGCAAGCATAGCGGAATGAATTGGCTTGGCTGCAAGTGTTGGCCTTTCGAACCCCTTGGAATAAGAACCTTGAGAGTTACCTGAGTTCTTGGCCCTTTATGCCCATGCCTTAGCTTGACCGTCTCGCCTCACACCCTCCACTTTCTTAACATAGTTTATTACCTCATTAAAGCTCCTCCCTGCAGAAGTCATATGAACAGTTAATACTTGCAACTCAGAATTTAGCCTCCTAATAAATAACCGGATTCTCTCTTTCTTAGTAGTCACCAATTGAGTAGCATATCTAGACAAAGCATGGAACTTTGCCTCATATGCAGCCACAGTCATACCACCTTGCTCCAAAGCCATGAACTCATCCTTCTTCCGATCCCTCAAAGTCCTAGGCACATACTTTTCTAGAAACAGAGCATGAAATTGGGTCTAAGTAGGTGGAGGTAAAGTAGCAGATCTGCATTCCATATAAGCTCTCTATCACTGCTTAGCCTCACCTTGAAGTTGGAAAGACACAAACTCAACCCCATACTGATGAACAATACCCAGTTTATGAAGCCTCTCATAGCAATCCAGAATGAACTCATAAGCATCCTCATTCTCAAAACTAAGAAACATAGGAGTCTTTAACTTCAGAAACTTAGTCAACATTTCGTGCTCATTACCAGTCATAACAGAACCCAACAAAAGACGGAAGAAAGCATCATTACCTCCAATCCCACCTACCTTGGGCGCAGTGCTAGCAACAGGAGGATTTGTAGGAGTTTGAGTTGTTTGAGCAGAAGGAAGCACTCCAGGATCAACCAATCCCTTTAAGTACGACATGATCTATTGAGCTAACACTGGATCCAAAGGACGAACACCTGTAGTCCTAGTCTGCACTTCTTCCTTTTGTCCCACATCCTCAACATCATCAACATCAACATTTTCCTCTTAAATCTCTTCATGATGAGCAGGAGGGTTATCATTCACAGGAGAATTCTCAACTAGAGCTCAATTTCCAACAGGCGCTACTCTTCCACGACCTCTACCCCTAGCACTTCATCTATCCATGCCTCGACCGCAACCTCTCGCTGCAGATTCCTCAATCGGAGCATTGACGGGAGTTATGGGCTTGATGCAGTTGAATCTAGTATTAACCATCTGTGGATAGAAGAGTGAAGGAGGTTACATAACAATTTGAATCACCAGATATCAATTGGAATCAAGTTATTGCACAAAAGGAGACAAGAGAAAAATAGAGAATTCCTAAAGTCCTATAGCCTCTCCAAGAAAAGTAAAGGCGTCCTCGTACCGTTCCACGAGCCTTTACTAGACTCATTTTGGTACATCTAGATCAATGAACCTAGGCTCTACTACCAACTTTGTCATGATCGAGACTGTCGTGATTGGCACCCACACTAACTTTCCTGAGGGAGAACCACTACAATAACCCAAACCAAGCAACCAAACCAAAACTAAGGCAATTAAGTTATGGAATCAAGTTAAATACTAAAGAAATAAGTAGGGAGTTCCCATAAACTCCAACAAAAGTCTAAAAAACTAAACAATGCTGAAGAGCAACCTAGAACCTGAAAGTCAATGTATCAAAACCTCTAACAATGAACCAAGTCTAAAAAAGAAGGGATACAGCCCCAACTAATGCACTAATAACTAGTAGAACTGTCTAAGTCTGAAATATGGACATAGACGAAAGGAGAACTCGTGGCAGCTCAGAAGAATTGGCTCACCCTTGAATTCGAACTATGATCACTGGTCTTCTAAGCGAGCTCTATCAGTAGCACCTTGAAAATGCCCTGTACTCAACAAAAATAAGAGCAAGTGCAGTATCAGTACACGACCACAGTGTACAGGTAGGATCACGCGGCAATCCCACTAAGTGCAAAATAAGCAAGTCAACACAACATTATAATCACATGCATATATATCAAGATACACAATATTATCAACATTATCAAACAACGAACAACGTCACATTTTTTATCAAATCATTGGTCCTCTCATAGAACCCAAACCCAAATAGTTAGCATACAGGAATGTGGTATCCAATCCTATAATTATGTCGGAACGTGGGTAATCGATCCCATAGCTATGTCAGAACGTGTCAACCGATCCAAGTTAGTTATGCCGGAACGTGGCAACCAATCCATTCAACACACCACAATTACAATCACAAGTATATCATCAAGATCATACATTTAAGTCTTGATTTCATGGCAATCATTACTCATCTATCTCATTTACAACAAGTGTGATCAACATTGCAACATTCATACATATATAAGAATCATAATGAAGCAATAACAAACATACATCACACAATAATAGAATCACAACCATCACCTACTTTGAAAAATGATTAAAACCCTAAGAAACTTGATCCTTCCCTTCACGGATTCATTCTGCGTGTTCTTGATCTATAAACAATCAATATAATACAGGAGTTAATAAACAATCACTAATTGCCCAAATTACAATTGATTCTATGAACCTAGATCAAACCCATGATCCTAATTATCCAAATTAGGGTTTTTTCCACCATAGAATCTATAACAAAACCCTCCCCCATCGATATTCACCCATTCTATTACGTTCTACTGATCGAAAAATTGATGCGGGGAGTGAAAAACTTACCTTTAGCCTCAAGAATGGTGAAATGAGTAGTAGTCACCTGAGGTTCGTTTCTTAGCTCAAAAAGGTTAAAAGTGCATAACAAGGTCGTTTAGGGGTTTATGAACTAGTTTAAGTCACGTCGAGCCCGCCATAGCGGCCCTCATCCTGCTATAGCAGACACGCTAGAGCGGCAAAAACCTCCGCCAGAGTGGCTTGCATGAACAATTGACCTATTTAAAGAATTTCAAAATCCCCATTTTGCAACACACGTCTAAACAATGACTTTGAGAAAATATCCCTTACGCTAAGATCGATTCTGGGAGTTCTACTTGCCCGAATTCAATTTCGTAAATTTGTACGGATTCTTTAATGAGTTATCTAACGACTCATGTAACCAATATCATAAATGATTCACCTGATTGTTACCCGATTTCCCTACCTCAATGACTTCGATTTCATCCAAATCTGGACTAGTTTGGGAAAAATCCAAATACTACGAAAAAGTTTTCAGGCTCCAAATTATCTCCTATTGAATTTTCTATAATGATGGGAACAGGTCGTTACAGGTTGGTGGAGAGATTTTGAGTTTGGTGAGTCCTCATGCTTAGAGGACTAGCTTTGTTTTCAGCTTTGTATGTAACGATAGGGTTACATTCCGGTCACTCTTGATGTATTAGATGACAAATGAGACTTTCTAGACTTCCACTTTACTTTGCTAAAAACTTTCTGTTTTGAAATATTTCTTGATCTTTTTGATTTTCTTATATCTTGTTATGCATGCTAAGTGGTTTGTGTAGGGTCTCACGGGGTCCTATTCGTCATGTTACACCTAGGGGGTACCTTAGGTCGTGACAAACTTAGATTCGATAGGTAATGGGATACTTTATTCAGTATGTGCTAAGATATATGATGGTTGAATTTTACCTAAGTAGAATCATATAACAAAACTTTGTCGGTAAAGAAGTTTTCAACTCAACTTTGTGCTAGGAATTCTAGAAACCTTAATTCGTATCCAAATTCATTTCCATAGAAAATAATAGACCTTTACACCTAAGAACAATTTATGAATCACCCTATACGACCTTACACACAAATGAAGAACGGTTATAGCCTTAGCTTAGTAATTTTAGAAATGTTATGGATATGCTAAGTTATCAAATTCGGCGTATCAAACTCAACAAAGTGGTTGAATCATTCATATGAAGTCGTCCCGACAAAAAGTGGCTTCCATACCCAAACTCCATTTGCCAAAATCTTAAAGGGGACTCGAAATCAGGTGAAGAGTCTCGAGATCCATGCAAAGGGACATTCTAGACCAAACACAACATTTTGGAGCTAAACGCACTAATAGAATTCTCATCTAGGAATGTTTGGAATGAATGTTGACCTAGGTCAAACTTAGGATAAACCTTAAAAGCTTTAATGCCTAATCACATAATTGCACTGAATGCCTCGAGATCCATGCCGATCATGGTACTAGGTGAAAATGACCCTTGTTGTGGGGATGAAATCGATAGATTTTGATTATGAGGTTGACTTCCTAAACATTTGATCAAAATCAACAATTCAAGGTTCAAAAGCACTAAAACACAAAACTTCACGAAAAACTAAACGAACGACCTGATGACCAAATTGTTAGTCTCACCAAGTCATAAATTACTTGGGGTCACTATTGAAATGCTCAAAATGTCTAACATGATGCATTAGCATAAAAATGACCTAGAGGATCATTGAATAATCTTGTATTCCTTACAAAGGATTCTACATACATCCTAACGAGTAATAATGTAATACCCCGAATTCGAAGCAAACCAAATTGCAGATTTCAGAAGCTACAAGTGCCACCTATGAGCACCACATATGAATCGTAGGGTGACCCACGGTCCGTGCTGGTGGTCTATGGTTCAGACTTGTAGCCTCCCCTAGAACTATATCTGAAAATTTGGCTAAGTGTTGACCCATGGCCGGACCTACGATCCTTAGGTCAGGTCACAGACCGTGGTCTGTGTCCATGGATCGATGCCTCAAAAGCTCAGCTTCAGTTATGAATGACAGTTGACCATCATGGACCGCCATTCAATCTACGGTCTGTCAGTCCCGTCCGTCAATCACTTCAACAACAGTTAAGTTGGCGGTCTATTGGTCTTTTCCTTATTCGTTTGACCACTAAACTACGTCGTTTAGACCCTAAATTATGAAGTTTTAGTTAATTTAAGCCTAGAAACATAAATAGAACTTACCTAAGTTAAATCATTAATCAAAATTAGAAAATAATTAGAGCGTAAGAGGAGAAAAGAGGTCAAGAACCTTAGTTCAAAAATACATCAAGATTCCATCAGTTCCAGCCCCTAAATCAAAAGATTTCTCCATAGAATTTATCACCAAGTATGTGGGATTTCACTAGTGTGTTCCTGTCGTCCATTAGGTCCCTAAATCTCAATCAGATTCTTGATTCCCTATTATCAACTAAACCTAGGGTTTCTTGAACTTCAGTAGATTATTATGAATTAGTTATTTACATGCTCCAAATAAGATTATCATGTTATTACTTTGTTTCTCGCATGAATTTCAGAACCCTAGTTATGTATTACTTTAGTTCTTGAATTACACATGCTAGGTCAGATATTTCAGAATTTCAGATATACTTGCCTCAGCCTTGAATGTTTCATTATTAGTATATTAATATGCATTCTCAGTTTGCATGTCAATTTTGAGCTATCTAGTATATTACAAAAATTCAATCGTAATATGTTAATTATTTAATCTATTGGGAGTAACATAATACTGAGTTGGACTAGTGTCAGTCATCCATATAGTCCCAGAACTACGAGCCACATAAGTTGTAAGGCCCCTCTATGGGCATCATTTTAGTGATCACGCCAGCATGCATCTATACCTTTGGCCAGGTGTATTGGGTCCTCTTGATAGGGCGTATATATTGGACTCCATATTTAGTTCATGTGGTTTTATTATCGATTATTAGTAGCTCCCACAAATCAGTCATACTCTATTGCATTGACCACATTTCAGTAAAATTATTATTCAGCATCAGCATATCTAAATTTGGTCATTCCATTCGGTTAGCCCAGTATTCAGTATCTATATCATGTTCAGCTTATATTCTTTCTTTATTGCTTGTTCAGTTATATGTTTATTTCAGCTTTACTCTATCTTTCATGTACCTTTCAAGTACAGACGCATACTCTGCGCTACATCTTCTCGTGATGTAGGTTTAGGTTATCAGTATCCAGATCACGCTTAGATCGGTCCCTGATCTCCAGTTCAGCAGCATCAGTGGTGAGTCATCATTCTTCGAGGACAATAATCATGTTATCTTTCAGTTTTCATTGTTTTAGTTTCAGTTTTAGTAGAGTTAGCTGGGGCATGTCCCAGCACTTCTAGTCAGTTAGAGGCAATTTTCAGACCTAGTTAGATTCAGCATAGTATTTGAGTTTGATGTGCCTTTTGTATTAAACTCTTAGATTTGACATATAGTTTTAGTATATGGGTATCCCCCATAATTTCAAATTCACTTATTATTAGCTTCAACATCAATTTTATTTCTCAGTTTATCTTTAGTATTTTCATGATTATGCTAGCAGAGTTAGCTTCGGGTCACTTGTGATCCTAGGTCCCATGTTCGCGTCTCGGGGGTAGCTCGGGGCGTGACAAATAAGTTTTAGATGTTGTCTTAGAGTGTGGCCAACTAGAACAATCAACGAGTTCCAGGTCCATTAGATACTAATGTTGGGTCTACTACAGCTAGAGTGTGAGATTTTGTTAGGATGAATCCGCCAGAGTTCTTAGGGTCGCAGACTGGTGAGGATCCCCAAAACTTCATTGATGTGGTCAAGAAGATCTTTGAAGTGATGCAGGTAACTAGGAATGACTGGGTTGTGTTAGCATCTTACCAACTTAAGGATGTGGCTCATATATGGTATACTCAATGGAAAGAGAACAGGAGTATAGATGCAACTCCTATCACTTGGGATTGCTTTAGTGAGACCTTCCTAGAGGTTTTTCCCAAGAGAGCTAAGGGAGGCTAACGCTCAGGAATTTATGAACTTAAGGCAAGGTAGCATGACAGTCCAAGAGTATGGGCTCAAGTTTACCCAACTTTCCAGGTATGCTCCTCACATGGTTGCTGATTCCAGGGCTCAGATAAATAAGTTCCTATATGCAGTGTCAGACTTAGTGAAAATAGAGTGTAAAAATGCTATGTTGCTGGAAAATATGAGCATCTCTAGGCTTATGGCTCATGCTCAGCAGGTTGAGGCTGAAAAGCTTAAGGAACATGCTAAGGAGAACAAAAATGCTAGGACTGGATACTATGAGTATTTTCAACAAAAATTAGGTGGTGGAAATCACTCACAGTCTTGTCACAGTTTGAGGGATTGTCCTTCTAAATAGGGTCAAGGAGGAAATGGTACAGCTTAGTCCATAACTTCAGTGGCCCTAGAAAGTCTCTCGACTCAGCAAGGTAACTCATCTGGTACAGGTGGTGCACAGCGCCAAAATAGGCTCTATGCTCTCCAGGCTCTCCAGGATCAGGGAATTCTCCTGATGTAGTCACTGGTATGTTACGAGTCTTTGATCTCGATGTTTATGCTTTGTTAGATCTAGGGGCTACTCTTTTCTTTGTAACTCCTTATATATCAGTTAAGTTTGATGTTAGTCCAGAAACTCCCTCAGAACCTTTCTCAGTCTCTACTATAGTCGGTGACCCAGTTATAGTTAGAAGGGTATACAGAAATTGCCCTGTCACAGTCTCCTAGAAAGTCACCTCAGCAGATCTTGTAAAGATAGAAATGGTAGACTTCAATGTCATTCTAGGCATGGATTGGTTACATTTGTGTTATTCCTCAGTTGATTGAAGAGTTAGGTTTGTTCGTTTTCAGTTTCTAGACGAACCAATCTTAGAATGGAAGGGTACTAGCTTAACGCCTATGGGTCGATTCATTTCTTACCTAAAGGCTAGAAAGATGATCTCTAAGGGTTAGCTCTATCATCTAGTTCAGGTTAAGGATTCAAGCTCTAAAACCCCAACTCTTGAGTCAGTTCCAGTGGTTAATGAGTTTCTAGAAGTTTTTCCACAAGATCTTCTCAGAGTTTCTCCTGAAAGGGAAATCAACTTTGGAATTGATCTACTTCTAGATACCCAGCCTATTTCTATTCCTCCTTACAGAATGGCTCTAACTGAGCTGAAGGAATTGAAAGATTAGTTGAAAGACCTTCTAGATAAGGGCTTCATCAGACCTAATATTTCGCCATGGGGTGCATCAGTGTTGTTCGTAAAGAAGAAGGTTGGTTCTCTTAGAATGTGCATCGACTATAGGTAGTTAAACAAGGTCACAGTCAATAATAAGCATTCCATCCCCGGGATTGATGACTTGTTTAACCAACTTTAGGGTGCTAGTCATTTCTCAAAGATAGACCTTAGATCGGGTTATTATCAGCTCAAAGTCAGAGATAGTGACATTTCGAAGACTCCTTCAGAACTCAGTATGGTCATTATGAATTTGTAGTAATGTCATTTGGACAAACCAATGCTCCTGCAGCTTTTATGGACTTGATGAACAGAGTGTTCAAGCAGTACTTGGACTCGTTTGTTATCGTCTTTATTGATGATATCCTCATTTACACTAGGAATAAGGAGGAACATGTGAGTCACTTGAGAGTTGTACTGCAAACTCTCAAAGATTGCCAGTTATTTACTAAGTTTAGCAAGTGCGAGTTTTGGCTGCAGTCAGTTGCTTTCCTTAGGCATATAGTATCCAGCAAAGGGATTCGAGTGGATTCCTAGAAAATTGAAGCAGCGAAACAATGGCCTAGACCTACCTCTCCTACAGATATCAGAAGTTTCTTAGGTCTAGCTGGTTATTACAGAAGGTTCGTGGAAAGAATTTCATCCATCGACTAAGTTGACTCAGAAAAAGGTCAAGTTTCAGTGGTCAAATAATTGTGAGAAATGCTTTGCAGAACTGAAAACTTGGTTGACTACAACTCCTATTTTGACTCTACTAGAGGGTTCAGACGGTTATATGATTTATTGTGATGCATCCAGAGTCGGCCTAGGTTATGTGTTGATGCAGCGAGGTAAGGTTATAACTTATGCTTTTAAACAGCTTAAGGTGTATGAGAAGAACTATCCGACTTATGACCTCGAGCATGTAGCAGTAGTGTTTACACTCAATATTCGGAGGCACTACTTGTATGGTATTCATGTAGATGTGTTCACAGACCATAAGATCCTTTAGTATGTGTTCAACCAGAAAGAGTTGAATCTTTGCCAGAGAAGATGGCTTGAGTTCCTCAAGGATTATGACATGAGTGTGTATTACCATGCTGGTAAGGCAAATGTAGTAGCAGATGCCCTTAGCAGACTATCTATAGTTAGTGGAGCACATGTTGAGGAAGAAAGAAAATAGCTAGCAAAGGATGTTCACGGGCTTGCTCGTTTTGGAGTTCGTCTTATGACCATATTATATGGTGGTGTGACAGTTCAAAATGGATCAAAGTCTTCATTGGTAGTGGAGGTTAAGGAAAAGTAAGACAGTGATCCGATATTGCTCAAACTCAAGGGTGCAGTCCATCAACAGAGAGTTGAGGCATTCTCCCAAGGGGGAGATGGTGTGCTTCGCTACCAGGGTTGATTATGTGTTCCTAATGTGGGAGAGTTGAGACAGAAGAATCTTGCAGAAGCCCATAACTCCAGGAATTCTATTCATCTAGGTGCCACTAGTATGTACCGTGATCTGCGGGAAGTGTTTTAGTGGAATGGCATGAAGAGGGATATAACAGATTTTATGGCTAAATGCCCCAATTGTCAGCAAGTAAAGTTAGAACATCAGAAACTAGGGGGTATGACTCAAGAGATCGACATTCCTACTATGAATTGGGAAGTGATCAACATAGATTACATCACAGGTTTACCTCGTACTCGCAGACAACATGACTCCATTTGAGTGATAGTTGACAGAGTCACTAAGTCTTCTCTCTTTTTGGCAGTTAAGCCTACAGATTCGGCAGAGGACTATGCCAAGCTTTACATTAATGAGGTAGTTAGGTTGAATAGGGTACCTTTGTCTATCATCTCAGATAGAGGTCCTCAGTTTACTTCTCATTTCTGGAAATCATTTCAGAAAGGTCTTGGTACTCAAGTTCATCTTAGCACAACATTTGATCCACAAATGGATGGTCAGATAAAGCGTACCATTCAGACCTTAGAGGAAATGTTGAGAGCTTGTGTGATTCACTTCAAGGGTAGTTGGGATGATCAGCTTCCTCTTAAAGAGTTCGCCTACAGTAATAGCTACTATTCCAACATTCAGATGGCCCCTTATGAGGCATTGTATGGGCGTAGGTGTACATCTCTTGTTGGTTGGTTTAAAGTAGGTGAAGCAGCCTTGATAGGGCCAGACTTAGTCCTTTATATGATGGAGAAAGTGCAACTCATTACAGATAGACTTAAGACAGCCCAGAGCTGCCAGAAGTCTTATGCAGATGTAAGGAGAAGGGAACTAGAGTTCCAAGTTGATGATTGGGTCTTCTTGATAGTGTCACCTATGAAAGGGGTAATGAGATTTGGCAAGAAAGGGAAGCTCAGTCCTAGATATGTAGGCCCTTACAAGAGTCTGAAAAGGATGGGTAAAGTGGCTTATGAGTTAGAGTTGCCAGCAGAATTAGCAGCAGTGCATCTAGTCTTTCACATTTCACTATTGAAGAAGTGTGGGTGACCCAACATCCGTAGTGCCATTACAAAGTGTGGCCGTGAAAGATAGTCTTTCATATGAGGATGTACCTATTGAGATTCTTGATCGTTATATTAGAAGATTGAGAAACAGAGAAGTCGCTTCAGTCAAGGTTTGGTGGATGAGCTAGTCCGTAGAGAGAGCTACTTAGGAAGCAGAAGCAGCCATAAAGACCAAGTATCCTCACCTCCTTCCTTCCAATTACACTTTAGCTTGAGGTATTAGTTCCTCTTCAAATTTTCAGTTATTCATACGTAGAATCAGTCTTAGTATCATGTTCCTTCAGTTTGTCCTTGCATTTGCAGTATATTTGCATGTTTTGGAACATAGTTCAGTCAGAAAATAGCTTCTAGTGTTTAGTGGTAGGGTTACAGCTCATCCCCTCTATTTTAGCAAGTTTAGTGTTCATTTGAGGACAAATGTTTCCAAGGGGGAGATAATGTAGCACCCCGTATGCAAAGCAAACCGAATTGCATATTTCAGAAGCTACAGGTGCCACCTACGGGCACCACCTACGGACCGTAGGGTAACCCACGGTTCGTGGTTCATACTTGTAGCCTCCCCCAAAACTCTGCCCAAAAATTCAGCTAAGTGTTGACCCACGGTCGGACCTATGGTCTGTAGGTCAGGTCACAGATCATGGTCCATGTCCGTAGATCGATGCCTCATAAGCCTAGCTTTAGTTACGAATGACGGTCTACCATCACGAACTGTCATTCAATCAACGGTCTATCAGTCCCATTCGTCAATCACTCCGACAGCAGACAAGTCTGGGGTCTTTTGGTCTTTTCCTTATTCGTTTGACCCATAAACTACGTCGTTTAGACCCTAAATTATGTTGTTTTAGTTAGTTTAAGCCTAGAAACATAACTAGAACTTACCTAAGTCAAATCATTAATCAAACTTAGAAAACATTTATAGCATAAGAGGAGAAAAGAGGTCAAGAACCCTTGTTCAAGAATACAAAAAGATTCCATCGGTTACAGCCCTAAAATCGAAAGATTTCTCCATGGAAATCATCACCAAGTATGTACGATTTCAGTAGTGGGTTCCTTTTGCCCATTTGGTCCTTGGATCTCAGTCAAATTCTCGATTCCCTATTATCAAATAAACCTAGGGTCTTCTAGAACCTTAGCAGATTCTCATGAATTAGTTATTTACATGTTCCAAATCAGATTATGTTATTACTTCATTTCTTGCATAAATTTCAGAACCCTTGTTATGTAATTCTTTAGTTCTTGAATTACACATGCTAGGTTAGATATTTCAGTATTTCAGATATTCTTACCTCAGTCTTGAATGTGTCATTATTAGTATATTAATATGCATTCTCAGTTTGCAAGTCAGTTTTGAGCTATCTAGTATATTACATAAATTCATTTATAATATGTTAATGATTTAATCTATTGGGAGTAGCATAATACCGAGTTGGACTAGGGTCAGTCACCCATATAGTCCCAGAACTACGAGCCACGTAGGTTGTAAGTCCCTTCTGTGGGCATCATGTTAGTGATCACAGTAGCATGCCTCTACACCTTTGGCCGGGTGTATTGGGTCATCTCGATGAGGCGTATACATAGGACTCCCACATTTAGCTTATGTGGTTTTATTATCGGTTATTAATAGCTGCCACAGTTCAGTCATACTCCATTGCATTGACCACATTTCAGTATAATCAGTATACATCATCAGCATGTCTAAATATGGTCATTGCATTCGGTTAGCTCAGTATTCAGTATCTATATCTTGTTCAGATTATACTTTTGCTTTATTGGTTGTTCAGTTATATGTTTATTTTAGCTTTACTCTACTCTGCATGCTCAGTACCTTTCAAGTACTGACGCATACTCTGCGCTACATCTTCTCGTGATGTAGGTTCATAATATACCATATAACTATTATATTTTATAATTTTATCAAATCTCATGCTTTTTATAAAATTGCCAAAAACATCATATCATATATCATATATCACATATCAAGTATATGATATACTAAAAGTGGGAAGAATTCTAGGAAAAAGTTTTATAGAGTTTTAGCCCTACATTAAATTTAACGAATTAAATATTAAATTGTAAGACATCATATTAGCACATCAATCAACTACTATAAAGCCTCTTCAATATATACTAATATCTGTATTAACTTTATGTTGGAGTAAATCCATGAATTCTTTGTTCAGTTCATCTTCCTATTGGAAATTTGAATATTTTTTTTTGCCCTTCACAAAAAGAAAAAGACTGTACAAACCTGTATTATATTTTTTTTATTTATAAGTAATTGTTTTCATGTGAATTATATTACATAAACTTTATTGGCACTAACTCTCCATTATGTAAATATTTGTAACTCTCACTAATTATATTCATTGTGATTTTTACTCGGACCTTATCCTCATCTATGATCACATATGGATTAATAACATATCCATGACAACTCTTTGTGTTCGTCAAGCTCAACCCTTTAAATATTGACTTCTAAATTAATATTATACACACTTACAATAGTGAAAAAATATGAGAAAATCACTATGTTCTCTTTTCTTGCCTCTTTTATTTGTTTCTTTGATGTTTATGCTTCGTGTTGTTATTGTACAACTTTCTATTATTATTTTGTTATAGTTATTATTAAGAATTTAAATTGTACAAGTCATAGTCTTTCTTTCTCAAGTAGAACAATGTTTTCAAGAAAGGGAAAAGAGGGCCCACCAGGATGACTAGCATCTACCTCTCAAATCTTCCACGAACCTCGACTGATAGGAGAAGAAGGAGAAGAAGATCACACGGTCTATCCTTGGAACATACACATATGTAGAAGCAAGGGGTGAGTACCAACAACATAGTACCCAGCAAGCAAGCCAGTAAACATAAAAACTAGATAGAAAACAAACACTCCTAATTATCCAACCGAACCTCCTCAAACTACAACCTGCACAGAATCAACCCAACCTTTAAGTTCTAGAATACACGGTTCACAAGGTCCAATATTCACAGTCTGATAGCCATTATTCGACACCAAAAACAAATCAAATAAGTCTATCTCAAAGTCAAGTAGTTCATTTACACGCAACAAGTTCTTAAATTTCAAGTACCAAGCAAGTGACGCATAAGAATTAAATGCATCTAGTCACAATAATAAATCTCTTTTCGAAAATGACCTCGGCATCACAACTCTTGCAGGCAAAGATCTCGGCATCTCAACACTCAACGGTAAAGTCCTCAGCATCATAACACTCCCCGACAAAGACCTCAGCATCATATCACTCGCCGGCAAAGACCTCGGCATCATATCACTGGCATGTCTCATAAAGGTGTTCAATGAACAATGCACACAAGCAATATCACAACACATAGAAGAGACAACAAATTGCACAATTCAAATCCACATTCGTGCATTCAAGCATTTAATCAATTAATCAATAAGGGCACCATAAGGCCATTAACATCATTATGATCATCACATGTTCTTTTTTATTTCGGTGCCCTTTTTATTCATTTTGATGTATCAAGTGGACAATTTAACCCTTCAGCTCATCTCCATTACTCCCAATACACAAGCAACAAATGAAGTATAAGAATTGAACTACAATACAAGGTTTAGGAAAACACTTGCCTCAAATCAATCAATGATCACTTCAAGAGTTGAGCCTTTCCCTTCTGATTCACTTCCAAAGCCAAAAAAATTAAAAATAATCAAGTATTCACAATCACCCATCAAAAACAACACTTCCCACGTCAATTATGTAAAGAAACAGGTCAATTAACTCATAACCCAATATCAAAATGGAGGTTTGAATCTGAAAAAACAATACTTGAAAAAAATGTTTAAGGCTTTAGGAACTCATTTGGGAAAAACATTTCGATAATGGACTTTAAATATGTTCATAAACTCACTTTTACTTCAAAATATAAGTTCATGAAGAACCCCCAATTTATCAACCCAAAAATAATGATTTAAACTCAAAAAATCAATAATAAGAATTGATAATCGAAGATTTAGAGTTAAGAATAATTACCAAAAATATTTCCCTCTATAATCTGGTCCCAATAGCCTTCCCAAAGTTCCCAAAACTCAAAAATTATGAAATGGAGTTGAAAGCCTGATTATTTGAAAACATTTTGCCTAGGTCTCAAATGCTCATCGCGATCACGACGCAAAGTCACACGATAGTTATGAGTAAGGTTAGGAAGCTCATTTAGGTTGAACATCGCGATTGTGATTCACTCAAAGATGACGCTACACGGTCATGATGAGGGAGCCTCGCGATCACAATGACCAACGTGGTCATGCACCGAAACAAGAAACTAGCCAACACAAAATCATCAAAAGGACCCTCGAGATTCGTTTGAAACTCCATACACAGAAACCATATATTCAAATCAATTATACTTCACGCTCCATACTCAATGAAACTGTTAAAACATGAATCCAAGTCTTCCTTGACCTGACATCCATGAAACCACAAGAAACTAACTCAATGCATAAAAAGGCTAAAACAAACTCGGAATCTCTCAAAAATCAATCAATACCTCACCTAGGCCTAAAATAATCCCCTAAATACAACTGAACTCTCGACATTATGATATGAGCATCCGAACTCTAAATGTTGACCAATGTCAACTTAAAGGCTAAATTTCAAGAATTTCACAACTTAGGACCTCAAATCCTCAGAAAGACTCGCAATCTGAAAGCAACAACTCTCATGTATCAAATTTCACATTTCAAGACTGATGGAATCGACAAAATTCTATTCCGATACTAGAAACTCCAAAAGATCCCAAAAATAATTTTTTAACAACTTAGCTTTTAATACTCATAAACTTACAAAAATCTCAACATTTAACCCAAAGTTCCGAACCAACTTTTAAAACTCAAACTTAAAAGACTAGGAGTCAATAACAGGATGCTAAAACGGTAATTTTACAAAACTTTCCAAAAATGACTGACAGAGTTATAACAATCTATTTGCAAAAAATAGGAGGTAAATTAACAATTTTTAGGTTCCATTCTGGCAACACAACCATATCCATATAAAAAATCAGGTACATTAATGTTTTTTTCTCTATTACTTCCGCATTCATTCACAACTTTTGATGTACACAGTTTCTTCCTTTATAAATTGGACACAAAATGTTTCTCCACAACACCTTTTTATTTCATCTTCGTATAATTCTTATGAAATTTTTTATTTATCATTTATTCTTGCTTATTCTGATTAATATATTATTTTGCTTAACATTTTTCAATTTGTATGCTAAGATGACATGTATATTTTATTATTTTTAAGTTAATGAGTTGATATCCCAAATGTTTTCTTTACATGATTTCGGAGTATATAAATTTTATACAATAATAAATATCAGACGTACAAGGAACGTTCCGAGAACTAGTAATAAAAATTTATGCAACAAATCTTCAAACCTCACTAATTAATGACATGTGATATAATTATTTGGTGGAAAATGGTTCAACTAACTATCTTTTTACACCCAACTAAATTCTATATAAATTCTATACGTTTTAAATATTTTCTCACTCATCTTCTTTTCAAAACTTATAATTGTTATTCTGAGAAATAAAGATGGGGGTGAAAGGAAAATTAATTGCTTTAGTGGAGGTGAAGTGTGGAGGGCATTTTGTGCATGATCTTTTTCACATGAATACTCATCAAATAGCTAATATAACTCCCAAAAATATCAATAGTTTTGAGATTCATGAAGGTGAAAGCATAAAAGTTGGTTCAATTGTAAGCTGGAATTATAATGAGGGTAACACATATTTTTATGCTCTTTCTCTCTCTCAATAGGATTTACATACATCGATTTTCTATATTTAGGTGTATTACTTCTATTTGGCATTGCTACTAAAAACTGCTTATTTTCTAGAAGTGTGTTTTTTAAAATAGCTTTTCTGTAGAGTGCTTTTCAAAAAAAATCAATTTGTGTTTTGCAAATTCATTTGAAAAGTGCTTTTGATAAGCAATTTGTGTTTGATTATCTTTTTAAAAAAAGTATTTTTGAGAGTCAAATTACGAAAAAGGGCAAGTATCAATGTGCTTTTAAGATTATTTTTTAGAGAGAAACTATTTTAAATATCTAATACATAACTTTAATTATATTTTTCTTTTAATTAAATTAAAATTTACATATTCAAATTATTAATCAATATTATATATAGATAAATAAATAAATAAATTGTTAATATAATGTTAACATGATGAGTTATATATAATTAAAAAATGAAGCAAATAAACTTAAAAATTATTCCATAAATAAAATCACAACATACGAAAAACTTACCACAAAAATAAATAAAGTTCTTCATACATCACAAACGTTTTCAATGATTTCAGCCCTAATTTTATCACACAATATTTCCATAGTAGTAGCCGATCTATCTTGTATTTCTAAAGGTATCTTTGAAGGCCCCCATCTTCTTCTACGATTTCTGTAATAATATGTAAACTAAGAAAAGGATTTTTTTATTTGTTACCTTTCTAGAGAGGTTGAAATCTTTTTTTACTTTTAATAAATCTTACAAAAGTATTGTTGAAAAATATTGAAAAGTATAATATTTTTGTTATTTGTTACCTTTTTTTAATACAATCTTTAGCTAATACCTTTTGTATGTTATACTCTCCTCAAATTAAAAAAATTTCAAATCAGAAAAAAAATATATTTAAACTACGAAAAGGAATTTTTTTTATTTGTAACATTTTTAGGGGAGTTGAAATCTTTAATTATTATTTTTTAAAATTTTAGAAAAGTATTCTAGATAAATATTGAGAAGAAGAATCTTTTTGTTATTTGTTACCTTTTTTTTTTTGGAGTCAATGTTTAACTATTATTTTTTTTTCATAATCCTCTAAAGTTAAAATATATATATACATAAAATTAAAATAAGATAATACGTAAATAAAGAAAAGAAATTTGTTTATTTGTTACCTTTTTGAGGAGGGCTGAAATCTTTAATTGTTACTTTTTTCTCTTTTTAATCTTGCAAGATATTATTATTACCTATTTCTAATAATACGTAAAATAATATATAAAATAGAAATAATAATAGATAAAAATAAATAAGATAAAAAGTTTACCATATAAAAATAAAAAATAAAATTCTTGAATGAAACTTAACAAAACTTATGAAATATGTTAATTAATTAATAAGATACATATTGGTAAATATGTAAATATGTAAAGGGATATTTTAGTCTTCAAAAAAAATAATTTTCTACTTCTGCTTTTGTTAAGAAGCAGAAATTTTTAGCTTCTTCTTAAACACAAAAAACCTAATTTTGCTTCTATTTATAAGCACTTTTGAGGGTTTGCCAAACACTTGATTTTTCAAAAAAAAAATGTATATTTCTTTAAACAAAAAACAATTTTGGCCTCCCAACAGAATGTCAAATAGACTCTTAGTATGAAAGGTATATTTCAAGAAAATTATCTTCTAGAAAGAGTAATTAGATGGTGTTTTATTATTATAAATATATTTTAAGTAAAGCCTTTTGCTTCAAAAAAAAAAAGTGCTTTCACTCTTGGTTGAAAGTAATTTCTTAATTAAAATTATCTTTACTTTAAAATTGTTTTATTTTTTTAACTAACAGTTAGACATTACTTACTAATATTTAGTTGCTCAATAGATTCATCTTATTAAAACATTCTATGATTTTTCAATATTATTATTAATTTTTAATAGTGTATGATTTTGCTAATATCTCTTTCCAACAATCAAAATACTAAAATATATTTTGCAGAAAACAATATTTCTGTGGAATATTACTTCTATTATAGTAAACATGATAAAATTAAATTAATAGTTTTCCTTACTAATTATCGCATTCTCCACAATCTCAGTTCTTTTGAGAATTTAAAGATGACTCTATTTAGAGAACATAGACAATCAAATATTTATGAGCATTAGATAGTTTCGTAGTAAGTGAAAATGAAAATCCAGAAAAAAATAATTAAACATAATAAAGATGTTATTTGGTAAACGTTTAAATCATTTATATGGATTTGAACAGTTCAAATTAAGAATAACATTTTTTATGTTGATAATTACAGTTGGAAAAAAGAAGTTTATGAAGCAAGTTATTGAAGCAATCGATCCTCACGAAAAATCAATTTGTTGGAAAATTATGGAAGGAGATATACTAGAGATGTATAGTTCGTTTACCATTGTAACATCTCATCAACCTCAATGGACTACATGGACATTTGAGTATGAAAACAAAACTGAATACATTTCAGAGCCCCTCATTTTATTAGGTATAGTCCTAGACATGACCAAGGATCTAGAGGGTCACCTTCTCAAGAATTAGAAGATCTATGTTATTGTTCTTCTTCTTCTTATTATTATTACTATATATATATATATATATATATAATTGTCTGTGTGTGTCTATAACCATATACTTATCTATGTGCATTTGTGTTTGTATATATGATGAATAATTTGCAATATTAGCTAGTTTCAACTAGCATGTGAAATAAATAATGTATTGTTTGAAGAATAAATTATATATGGCAATATCTTTCTATGGATATTTTTCCAATGACCAATATATGTAAGGTATTTTGCATTTTGTTATAACAACTCAAGCCTTTATTTATTATTTTGGAATATAGGGACTCAGATGAGTTTCAACATCATGTTGGAACTTTGTAATATTCAATATTTTTATAAGTACAAGTACTCATTACCGTTGAGGTCTATGTAGCGTGATCACAATTAACTAGATGCTTTAAAGTCTCAATGTTTATTTATTCATTGGTGAATATATCAATTTTTTTGAAGTTTCAAAATGGTATTAAAGTAAAGAGTGAATATGTTACACCCCGTATCTGAATTAGGCCAAAATAGCAGTTTTCACAAAAAAAAACTTGCAGCTGCCATCCACGAGGACCACAGATGGTCCGTAGGTGGAACCATAGACTGTAGGTGGGGTTCGTGGATTGGCCATCCTCAGAAATTCTACAGGACATGAACCATGACTGGACCTACGAACTGTAGATGGGTCCATAGTCCATCGCCCACAGGTCATAGGTCAAGGAAAAAGTCTCTGAACTTAGTGAAAGATGTGCAGAACGGACCGTAGGTCCATCCATGGTCCGTTGGTAGGGGTCTCGTGGGTCAGCAGCTGGCAGTTATTTTTAAGGGTAGTTGGGTCTTTTCCTAATTAATTAATTCCTATACTATGTCATTTTTCCTAAGTCTAGGACCCCTATATAAACCTTTTTACCCCCAAGTTAAACCTATTCGACCCAAGTCTACACCCTGAACATGGCCGGCAGTCAAGAACCATTGTTGGTCCTCAAACGAACCCTCATCTTGGCTGACTACAAGCAGAAGACTAACTTAAGCATGTAAAAGCTTAAAAACTGAATAAATATTCATGAAACTTAAATAGAAAGCATTAAATTAAAGAAAACTTTGAATAAAAATAAATTGTTCAACCCACCATAAAATAGGCAACTTAAGTTTTTAAAACATTTAATAAAATAAATGAATAATACAGACTTCTCAACTATACTGACTATCTATGAAGCCTCTAACTGATAAAGATGGAAGTCGGTACAAGACCCACGACATCCTGACTAAATTGAATAGTAAATGAAATCCTCCGAAAACAAGGAGGATCACCATAGCTAACTCAAACTCTCGGATGTATCAACGAAGCTCCTATTGATGGTCCTGAATACCTATGTTTGCATCATAAGAAGATGCAGGCCAAATGGCTCAGTACGTGGAATGTACGAGCATTTAAGGGGAATTCTAAAACATAAACATAAACTTGAAAAGGATCTAAAATAAACACTTATATTGGCTTTACTCAACTCCTGTATAACTACATTTCAATATAAAGAAGTTTAAAAACATGTGCAATATAAAGAAAAGTTGTTTAAAACATGATGTCAACTCTGTGTGTATGCAAAGATACAAATAGCTCTGAGATGTATGTAAAAATACAAATAAACTGATGTATATAAAAATACAAAGTACTGTTGTGGGAGTTTCTCGTGACAACCATCACATAAAAGCTATTGTGATGATATAACGATCTCCCTCACGCTGACAGCACATCCTATACCCTGCCACATGTATAGGGCCTGAATTACTAAAGTGGATCCACTAGTCTATGCGAAAAGTATTCATCCAAAAAGTATGACCCTTTTCTACCCATGATGAATACATGGTTTATGGCGGCTCGGGGTTTTCTGAACCCTCCCCCATATCGGTGCTCAATACTACTCCCAAAATATACTAGATCTTTATGTTTTAAAAACATACTTCTTTCTGTGATTTGAGATTAGTGCTCAAAAACTTATCTCAAAGGCTATCTTGGAAATCAAAGTTTCCCTTCTTGCTTTATTTAGAAAGCGATTACTCTTTTCTGAAAACTAGCGCGAAGGCTCTTTGGAAATCTCAGCTTCCGTTCTTATTTAAATGTGAAAACATTTTAAATTTCTTTAGGTATAATTAGTCCCCATATACTTTTTGAAGTAAAGAACTTCAACTTTACTCTTTACTGAACTCAAAACTTAACTCTTAAAACAAAGTTAAAACATTTGTAAAAGACTTAAAATATGGTTCATGCCGAATTATGGACATGAACGACTCAATGCAAGATTTTCAATAACCATCGATAGAACTCAAATACTTGGAACTCAAGAACTTCAATGGTACTACTCATTTCAAGAATGCTCAACTCAGAGTTCATGCAGAATTATGAACATGAACTACTCAACTCAATGACTTAAAGATACTTCTCATCTCAAGACTGTTCGACTTATAATGTTCATACGGAATTATGAGCATGAAATATTCAACTCAAGGACTCAAAGATACTTCTCAAAATGGATTAGGAACTCAACACTTAAAGGCTTAGAACTCGAAGATACCACTTCTCTGAAGGATACTCAACTTACAACGTTCATGCAGAGTTATGGGCATGAAACAACTCGACTCGATGATCCACATAACAATATGGAACTCATGTATACGACTCTTCTCATTCTCTGAATTACTTCCTCAAAACTTAGTTCAAATCGATAGTTGATCTCAAGGATTCACAATTGAACTCAAAGGCTTTCTTGAACTCTACTCTTAACTCACTCTTGAATGTGAATTATGAATTCAAGAGTTATGTTTCATGGTATGAAGGATCTTGTATTGACAAAGTAGACTCATGAATACATTCTCCTCACTCTCATTCTCACTTACTCGAGTCTTGAAACAAGTTATTAGAAATTGTAGAAGACTCCTCAAAAGGACTTAAAGGACTTTCTTAGAATGTTGGAAAGAATTCTCAAAAACTTAACTCTTAATTGTACCTTGAAATTGAATTATGGATTCAAGGTTGTGATTTGTGATAGGAAAGATCTCATGATGTTTAGGATTGATTTTAGATAGCTAAACATGAGAAAAGATAAAAAATTCACTGCTTGGAAGCTAGTCCACGACGCGGAGATGCATTAAAATAATTGTTCGCGAAATAACTTTTGAGGCAGAGAGATCCGTGACCTCTCGACGATGTGAAGACAATTTTATGAAATGGGGAGGCAGGTCCGCGATGCAGAGCCAAGTGCCAGATTTGCCCAACTTTTTCCTTCTTCGTTTTCTAACCCCAATTCACCTAAACTCGATTCTTTTTCTCAATTCCTCCTTAGATTTAGATACCCAACATGAACACAAGAACCTACTCATAAACAACTATAAAATTGACATGATTTCATCAAGGAACTCAATAATCTCATCTAAAATCAAGAACTAAAGCCAATTTCAAGAACATCATACTTTCAACTTTCTAGAACAAACTTAACGTTGGAATTAACATGATTGGCGTGTGGGTGAACAAACCCAACACTATGGAAGCTTACATACCTGAAAGAACCATCTTCTTGTAGAACTTGAAGGAAAATCTTGAGAGATGAACCCTAGTCTTAGCGTTTCTTGAATTTCTTGAGCGTAGAATCTTTGGAGTGGATGAGAGGGTTTTGATTTATGAAAATTGATTTTCTACACATTTAGGGCAATTTAGATGACCTCCTAAGGGTTTTTAGGACTAAAATACCCTTAAAGAAATAATTAAAATGAGCTGGGAGTCGGAATCATTTTTCACCAGGCAGAGAGGTCCGTATTGGCTCCGTGTCGCAAAGCCATCGCGGAGCTGCTGTCAGGGTTGCGCGTCGTTAGTAAATCAGTCATAACTTTTTACTCAGAGCTCGGAATTTAGCAAACTCGGTGGCATTGGAAAGTGGACGCGAAGGGCTTCAATTTTATATCTTTTAGATCACCTAACTCATCTTGTACTAAGATTTATGGTCATTTGAAGGTGACCCAAAAGTTAAGAAAACTTAAGAATGACTTGAATGCTTTTCTCTTTAGTTCTTCTTGGAACTCAAGGTGCTACATCTAGTGACCATAATACTCAAGAAATTATAAATTCCTTGAAAAAATCTCACTCACTACGAAGAACGGTTCGAGTCTTAGGTCAAAAATTTTATGGGGTGTTACAAAACCCATTTACTTCATTCTTCCGAATTCCCCAAAAGAAATCAAATATCCTCTCAAAATATTCTCTCTCTAGAATCTTGTAGAAGAAGAAGAAGAATAAGGATTCAACTAGGGTTTCAAGGCATGTTTTCAATTCCTCCATTAAAGGCTAGCAATTGGACTTAAGGTATGGTAGTTTTGATCCATGGATACCTTCCATCCATGGAGTTCCTTCAATATCCCAAATTTTAAAAGATAGAAATCCCCAATTATTAGGGTTTGATTCAAATGTCGTGGGTTCCTTTAAAACTCAATTTAATTAATTGAATTGAGTTATATTAAGCATGAATTGATGATTTCTTATGGTTTTTATGAATTTACCCCATGAATCCATGTAATTCCCAATTTTCTCAATTGTGATCTTATGATGTGGGTCTTTGTTGATTAAAGAGGAATTTTATGAATTAATGCATGAAGTGATAGAATCACATGAATAATAATGAAATCCATGTCTAATGCTTGAATTCTTGTTGTAGTGATTGAAAGTAGGCTTTTAACCTTAAAAGAGCAAAGTATGAAATAAAGCATGTCTTTATGAAATCTATGAAATTGCTTTAAGGATACTTTGAGAGTAAAGTGTCAATGTTTATGATATTGTTGTTGTGTTGATTGAAAGGACATTCTTATGAACATATATGAATATGATGTGAAAGGTTTTCTCACATAATGAAGATGCAACTAGTTTACTCCATCAAGGGTGGTGTCACGGTTGATAATGGGTCCGAATCGGCCTTTGTGATGGATGTGAAGGATAGGCAAGGTCTTGATCCAATTTTTGTAGAATTGAAAGAGGTGGTGCTCAAAAGGTCTGTTGAGGCTTTCTCCCAATGGGGAGATGGTGTGCTTAGATATCAAGGTCATTTATGTGTTCCGGATGTTGATAACTTGAGGGAACAAAACTTGGCAGAAGCCCATAGTTCTAGGTATTCTATTCACCTGGGAGCCACCAAGATGTACATTGATTTGCTGGAGATCTATTGGTGGAATGGGATGAAGAAGGATATTGCGAGATTTGTGGCGAAATGTCCAAATTGCCAACAAGTCAAGTTTTAGCAGAAACTGGGAGGTTTATCCCAAGACATTGGTATTTCTACTTGGAAGTGGTAAGACGTGAATATGGACTTCATAGTAAGGTTTTAACGTACTCGGCGACAACATGACTCGATTTGGGTTATATTAGATAGAATGACGAAATCAGCTTATTTCCTTCTTGTTAAGGTTTCCTATTCGGCGGAGAACTATGCTAAGTTATGCTTTAGAAAAACTATGAGGCTACATGGAGCGCCTTTGTCAATTATTTCAGATCGTTGTACTCAATTCACTTCTCAAATTTGGAAGTTTTTCCAATAGGGTTTTGGCACTAAGGTTAAGCTTAGCACAATTTTTCATCCCCAAACCAATGGGCAAGCGGAGTGTACTATCCAATCTTTGGTAGACATGTTAAGAGCTTGTGTGATTGATTTTAAGGGTAATTGGGATGACCACTTCCCATTAATTGAATTTGCTTATAATAATAGCTATTACTCGAGTATTAGTATGGCTCCATTTGAAGCTCTGTATCGAAGAAGGGGTAGATCCCCTATAGGTTGGTTTGAGGTGGGTAAAGTTGCTTTGATAGGTCCCAAGTTAGTTCATGAGGCCATTGAAAAACTTCAACTCATTAGATAAAGGTTGAGAAGAAGGGATCTGGTAAGAGGTTTGGTAAGAAAGAGGTTTGGTAAGAAAGGGAAATATTGTCCCCGTTTGTAGTCCCATATCAGATTTTGAGTCGTGTTGGTTTGGTTGAATATGAGCTTGATTTGCCAAAAGAGTTGGCATCGGTGCATCTAGTTTTCCATGTCTCAATGTTGAAGAAATGTGTTGGTGATCCAACATCCATAGTTTCCTTAGAGGGTTTGGAAGTTAAATTGAATCTTTCTTATGAAGAGCTTTCGGTTGAGATTTTAGACCAGCAAGTCTAGAATTTGAGAAATAAGAAAGTTGCTCGTGAAAGTGTTATGGATGAATCATTTAGTTGAGAGTGCTACTTAGGAGGCTGAGGCCAATATGGTGTCCCGATATCCTCATCTCTTTCCATCTACTCCTACTCTAGCTTGAGGTAATGAGTTCCTCTTAGTTATTCTATGTTTTGGGAGTCATGTATTTCTTATGTGTTTCCATGATTTCCCTTATGTTATACATGTTCATTAAAAAGCTTAAGTTTTAAAAGAAATGATTTATATGAATTATTTTCCTCATGTTGTTGTGCATTGAGTATGAGTTGCCTATAGACTTCATGAGATGGTGGAAGAACATGCTTTAGATGTGCATTTTGAGAGTGAATTGCATATGAGCTCCATGAGACTGTGTTGAGCATGCTTTTAGCTTGGAGAAGGTAGTTCCTCCTTGAATATGAAAAATATTTAAATTTCATGCATATTGGGTTGTTAGATGTAGTTCCTACTTCATTTTGATGCATTGAGTATGTTTACCTTGGAGTTGATGTTTCCGCCTTGATTATGTGCATTTCGATGAGTGGCATGCATGACGGGCTGCAACTCTTGAGTCTTTTTTCATTTAAGATATGTCCAGAATCTCATTTGAGGATGAATGATCCCAAGGGGCAGATATTGTGACACCTTGTATCCGAACTAGGCCAAAGTAGTAGTTTTTTTTTAAAAAAACTTGCAGGTGCCATCCACGAGGTCCACAGACGGTCCGTAGGTGGAACCATGGATTGTAGGTGGGGTATTTGGATTGGCCATCCTCAGAAATTCTCTGGGACATGAAACACGATTGGACTTACGGACTGTAGGTGTGTCCTAAGTCTGTGGTCCAGGGGTCGTAGGTCAAGGAAAAAGTCTCTAAACTTACAGACGAATGTGCAGGACGGACTGTAGGTCCATCCACGGTCCATCGATAGGGATCCCGTGGGTCAGTAGCTTGCAGTTATTTTCAGTGGTAGTTGGGTTTTTTCCTAATTAATTAATTCCTATATTATGTCATTTGGCCTAAGTATAGGACCCCTATATAAACCCTTTTACCCCCAAATTAAACCCATTTACTTCATTCTTCCAAATTCCCTAAAAGAAATCAAATCTCCTCTCAAAATATTCTCTCTCTATAAACTTGAAGAAGAAGAAGAAGGATTCAACTAGGGTTTCAAGGCAAGGTTTCAATTCCTCCATTAAAGGCTAGCAATATGACTTAAGGTATGGTAGCTTTCCTCCATGGATACCTTCCATCCATGGAGTTCCTTCAAAATCTCAAATTTCAAAAGATAGATATCCCTAATTGTTTGGGTTTGATTCAAATGTCATGGGTTCCTTTCAAACTTGATTTAATTGATTGAATTGAGTTATATTAAGCATGACTTGATGATTTCTTATGGTTATTATGAAGTTCCCCCCATGACCCCATGTAATTCCCAAATTTCTCAATTGTGATCTTATGATGTGGGTCTTTGTTGATTAAAGGGGAATTATATGAATTAATGCATGAAGTGATAGAATCACATGAATTATAATTAAATCCATCTCTAATGCTTGAATTCTAGATGTGGTGATTGAAAGTAGGTTTTGAACCTTGAAAGGGCAAAGTATGAAATTATTTATGTCTTTATGAAATCTATGAAATTTCTTAAAGGACACTTTGAGAGTAAAGTGTCAATGTTTATGATATTGTTGTTGTGTTGATTGAAGGAACATTCTCATGAACACATATGAATATGATGTGAAAAGTTTTCTCACGTAATGAAAATTTTAAGGTTGAAAGGCTTTCTCACCTAATTGAATCTAAGATTTTCATGTAATCATGGACAGTGAAAGGTTTTCTCACGCATGATGTAAAGAGCTATCCTAATAAATTAACTTGGATTGGTTGTCAAGGACATCCTTCCATGAGACATGAGTAAAGATAAGACTTAATAAATACTCCGTGGGATTTATACTTAGCACTAAGTAGATATTATAGTGAGATAGAAGATCTCCCGATCGAAAGGCCGGGTTTCGAGAAGTAACTCTTGAGATTGAAGATCCCCTGATAGAAAGGCCGGTATTCTAGTAACAATATCCTTATCCCCTAAACTACATGCCCCCATCAGATATTTAGCTAGTGGGTCCACCTAAGCAAACAAACAATAGTTATACCTTAGGTAAGTAGGACAACCCTTTTCGGTGTGGGTAACACCGGGTGATCATGTTATAGCTCACATGGTCTCATGTCGGTTGAATCTAATTCCGACAATGACAAGACTATTAATGAACTAAGGTATTCTTAAAGAAGTATCCCGTAAGTGTTTAAAGGTTTTCAAGATGATACTAGCTTATGTTGACTATGATGTTATGACTTATGTTTCCAACTATCTTTCATATGATGTTTTAACTTGGCAAATTGCACATCATGAAATGAAATGTCCCTTTTAGAATGTTTTAAATATTTTTATGCATAGTTATCATACTTAGTGCAATTTTGTACTAGCGCATACTCTTGCCTACATTTTTCCCAAATGTAGGGTTCGACAGTCAGGGTCCTCAGTTTCGTGGCTAAGTGTTGATCTTGAGATTCTGAGCTTTAGTAAGTTATCATGCTTTGAGGATGGAGTTTATTGTTTAGTTCCATTTTTCATGTATTTCCCTTTTGGACATGATGTATGGTCTAGGCCAAATTTCAGTCGATTGTAATATATGGAGACAAAAGTCTAGACTTTTGCTTTCTTTTATGAAAAAGTTAAGACTTGAAATGTGTTTTACTTTTATTGTTCTATTTCTTATTTTATGAGTACTAAGTGGGTTTTATGGAATCCTTTGGGGTTCTATACGCTTTGTCACATCTAATGGGGTACCCCTAGGTTGTGACAGAATATACGAGAATAACTTTGACTAAAACTATATGAGCTAGTGGTTGTAATCCAACAAATTAAAATATTTCTAAATCAAACTTGAAAGATTAGGTTAATTAAAAGGTGAGTATATGTACGTTGTTTTAGTCACAAGTATGACTTGTTATTTGAAATTTTAGGAAAAATATTTTGAATCATAAATACTTAAAAGGTTGAGGTGTGCCTAATACACTATCCTTAGAAATATTTCATTTGGTTTAGCTGTGTCCTCTAGGATTAAGCATGCTTTTCTACTATCATACTAGGAGCTAGAATCTAACAAAGATTTTCAATAGAAAACCGAACACAACAACATGTGGAAGGAAGAATTTTTCTCTTTCACCCCCTTTCTATAATGACATTGTTGGTCATATTTGGAAATATTTGAAAAAATATTGTTCTGCCTCTCCCGATCTTAACCTCGAGTCCTTTCTTATTGAGTTGTGAAAGTGGGTTTCAAACTTTGAGTAAAAAATTGTGAATTTAGATTTGAGTTTGAAAGGATCAAGTTGTCAAAACATGGTTTTCAGTGTCTTTTTGAGTTTCGAGTTTTGAAATTATATTCTATCAATTCCATCAATCCCAAAATGTAGAAATTGGTCTATGAGGGTTTTCAGTTTCAACTTCGGCGTTCTTTTGAATATTTGAGGTCTTAAGTGAGAAATTTATTAAATTTTAGTCTTTGAGTTGAATTTAGACAACATTTATTGTTCAGATGCTTGGAACGAAATTCAGAGAGTGCATTGGATTTGGTGATGATTCTAGGCCTAAGTGAGGTCTTTATTGAATTTTTAGAGGTCTGGAGGTTAATTTGACCTTTTTAGGTGTTATTTTTATTTCTTGTGACTTTCAAGAGTATAGGGTCAAGGAGAACTCTTGTGTTTCAACTCTTTCATTGTATTTGAAACATCGAGTAGAGTCAATTTGTGTATATATGGGGTTCCTTACAAATATTGAGGGTCCTTTTGATGATTTAAAAGTTGTTTGTGTTTGCTGGTGTCTGCAAGCCAGCCAGTCGCCTAAGTGACCTTTGCTTAAGTGAAAGAGCCTTTGCTTTTGCGAGAGGTGTCATTTTTGTTGACTTTTACGAAACTGGGTCGATTTTGTGACATCAAAGAGGGGTTTTGGGATTTAAGCCCCATTTCTATTTTTGAGCTTGGTAAAATCTTTGGAGGCAAGTTTGAAATTATTTCACGTGCTAATTCATTTGGATAAGCTTTGGTGACCTAGAACTTCAATTCCCTTTGATCATTTATGCATTTTGACATCAAAATTTGGGATTTTAATTAGCAAATGACAGATTTTTCATGAACTGTAGTTCTAATCTAAAATTATGATTGTGAAATGATTTTAAGCCCTTTTTCGAAATAGATTTCACCAATGAGTTCCAGATGCCTTAGGTAGTGTTTTCAAGTAAAGATTTTTGGATTCAAACCTCAATATAGGAATTGGGATTTTGAGTTTATTAGCCCCTTTTTTTCAAAGAGTGTGATTTGTGTATTGTTATTTCTCGAATCTTATTCTGATTACTTTATTGAATTAGATTGTGTGGCCTTGGGCATTGTTCGGAATGAAAGACTTAAGTCATGGATTTACAATTTGATTGAATTAAGGCAAGTGATCTATTAAAATTTGTAATCTAGTAGAATTGTGTTTCCCTTCATTGTATGTTGGGGTGTAATGGGAATGATGTGATAGGCTTATTGTTCCACTTGACTAACCTTAATGAGTAAAAAGGAGATTACTGAAAAGGTTTCGTGTTGACCATAATTCAATGTGAATTGCCTTGTTGTGGTCCCTATTTGAATGATAGATGAAATACTTTGAATAACATGATTGTGGAATTTAATTGCTTGAATTATTTTCTCTTCCTGATGGTGTGAATTCACTTATGTGCATTGATTGTTGTAGACCATGATGAGACATGTGACTTTGAACTCAAAATAAAGCAAACATGGTGGCATTGGAAAAAGAATTTATAGACCTTTTGTAACACCTCAGATTCGAGAAAGGATAGAAAAGGAGTCAAGGGGGAAACTCACAAGCCAAAATCGGATCATGGAATCCTCCACGGAGCCCCACATGAGTCGTGAAGGGGACCACGGTCTGTTTAAGGGCTCGTGGTAAACTTCCCCCATACCTTCCTCACAAGGATCCCTCCCATGGAGGCCTTGACTGCCCATGGAGAGGGAGACAACTCGTGAAATAGCTCGTGGGAGCTTTGCACTGGTTGACATGGCCAGCATCCCTCCCACGGATGGGTCTCTTCCGAAAGCCAATGGTCTAAGGACCATGACTTCCATAACGACTCGTGGTCCCTTAGACGGCTCGTGAAGACAACCATATGGGGGTAGCATCAGCTTTAAGTTATGGTCTTTTGGGTCTTTTCCTGATTATTCTATCTTAATATTATGTCATTTTACCCTACTCTATAACTCCTATTTAAGTATTTTTACCCCCAAATTTCTCTAATTAAGATCATTCTCTCAAATTCTTAAAAGAAGATCAAGTCTTCCTCTTAAATAATTCTCTCTCTAGAAGTTGAAGAAGAAAGCTAGAGTTTACAGATCAAGCCTCCTAATCCTCAATTGAAGTCAAGCTTTTGGCACTAAGGTATGTTGGTTTTCATCCATGGAGACCTTTTCTCCATGGAATGCCCAAATTCTCCAATTTGTAAAGTGAGAAATCCCCATGTTATATGTTCTCTTAATTATTGATTTAATTTATTTTTTATGATCTTTCAAGCATGAATTGATATAATCCTATGATTTTATGATGAATCCCCATGGACCCATGCATATCCCATGTTTTTGAAGTGATGATGATCTAATGTGGGTTATGGAATTATGAAAGATGAATTTATGAAATCATGTATGTTCTCATGATATTGATGTAAATGTTTTAAAGATGCTTTGAGAGTGAAGTATCAATGATGTTGTTGTTGAATGGATTTATCATATACACATGAAATAATGAACCAATGATATGGAGCTAATCTAAAATTGAGGCAAGCGGTGGTTACCAATGTCCTCCAAAGACTAGGCAAGAGGCGATTACCCGTGCCCTAGAATGGAAAAACAATGGGTGACTACCCATGTCTTATGAAAGTTAAGTTAAGATAAGTCTAATGAACATTCCATGGAAGTTATGCTTAGAACAGACTGGACAAGTGACGATTAACCATGTCCCATAAACTATGTGCCAACATAGGACATGTATAGATAGACATTACCCAGGGGATCCACATAAGCTAGAAAATTCACAGTCTTACATTGGCAAGTAGGGCAACCCTTTTCGGTGTAGGAGACACCGGATTCCATGTTATTAGCTCACATGGTCTTACATATCGGTTAAGGCTACTTCCCACAAGTTATGACGTATTATGGTTACTTAAAGAAGTATCTAATATGGAACATAATGATGACTTTACTTGCATCGACCTTAGTCCTGAACTATGTTTTGAACCTCATGTCATGTATTTTACCTTGGTCCTTGCATATTATGAAATGTACCTTTTTAACATGTTTTATATGTTATTATGCATGGCAATCATACTTGGTACATGTTTGTACTAATGTATTCTATTGCCTACATTTCCCCAAATGTAGAGTCCGACATTCTGGGTTCTCTGTTTCGTGGCTAGAGGTTGTTGGAGAGATTTCGAGTTTGGTGAGTCTTGATGCTTCGAGGACCAAACTTTTATAGCTTTCAGTCATTTCTTGTTTTCAGAGTTTGTACGTGACACCAGGGTTACATCTCGGTCACTCTTGATGTATTAGATGACAAATGAGACTTTGTAGACTTCTGCTTTACTTTGATAAAAACTCTTAGACCTAAAATGTTTATTGGTCTCTTTGATTTTCTTATATCTTCTTATATTCATTCTAAGTGTTTTGTGTTGGGCCTATCAGGGTCCTATACGCCATGTTACACCTAGGGGGCACCTTGGGTCGTGACAAACTTGGATTCGATAGATCATGGGACACCTAATTCATTATGTTATAAGATATATGATGGCTGAATTTTACCTAAGTAGAATCATCTATCAAAACTTCATTAGTAAGGAAATTTTTAACTCAATTTTGTGCTAGGGAATTATTTTGATCTTAATTCATATGCAAATTCATTTCCACACTAAACAATTGACCTTTACACCTAAGAATAATTTATGAATCACCCGATATGACCTTACATGCAAATGAAGAATGGTTATGGACTTAGCTTAGTAATTTTAGGAATGTAATAGATATGCTAACCTATCAAATTCGACATATTGGACTCAAAAAAGTTGTTGAATTATTCTTATGAAGTCGCCTCGACAAAAGGTGGCTTCCAAACCCAAACTCCATTAGCCAAAATCTACAAGGGGACTTGAAATTAGGTGAAGAGTCTCGGGATCCACGCAAAAGGCCATTCTACACCAAACACAACATTTTGGAGCTAATCGTACTGATAGAATTCTCATCTGGGCATGTTTGGAAAGAATGTTGACCTAGGTCAAACTTAGGACAAAACTTCAAAGCTAAAATGCCTAATCACATAATTGCAATGAAAGCCTCCAGATCCATGCCAATCATGCTATTAGGTAAAAATGACCATTGTGGAGTGGTTGAAACCGACAAATTTTGATTATGAGGTTGACTTCCTAAACTTTTGATCAAAATCAACCATTCAAGGTTCAAAAGCTCTGAAAGACAGAACTTTACAAAAAACTAATTGAACAACCTGATGAACAAATTATTAGTCTCATCAAGTCGAAAATTACTTTGGGTCACTATTGAAATGCTCTAAATGACGAACATGAGGCATTAGCACAAAAATGACCTAGAGGGTCATTGAATAATCTTGTATTCCTTACACAGGATTCTACATACATCCTAACGAGTGAATAATTTATATGAGTCTTAGATGCCACAATATTGAATTTCACTGACAAAAGAGAGTTCCTTAGATGGTAAGAACCCCTAAATTCAAACCCTAAGTTTGTAAGTTTTAGTCACTAAGGGGGAAATAAGGTGGGGCCTCCTAGGTGACCAAGTGATCCTTCTTCTTCGAGAAACTGAAAGGGACTATCACTAGATAAAAATCATTAACAAAGTCCAACTGAGGTATTTAATATTATCCATGAACAAACCTCTATCACACACAATAGACACGGTGCAATAATTATTTTAGTGAATGAAAATTAAGCAAAAAGATATTATACTTTAAATAGGCTAACCAAGAAAGTCAAGTAATAAAAATTCTTGCTTTCTATCTTTCATTATCAATAATGATTGGAAGTGTGTTGAAAAATAAATTTACACATGTGGGATATATTGTTATACTAAGTCTTAAATTTCTTATAATGTGAAGCTCAAAAATATCTTCTAATAGGATATTTTAGGTTTGTGCAATTTCAGCATAAACTGCTTCTTTATTTGGTGTTTATTATCTTTATATAATTCTTGAAAAAAATAGTTTATTTTTGTAAAATATTGTAAATAATTCTTTAAATAGGTTAGAGTAAAATATAGTTCATAATACACCATATAAGTATTATATTTTATAATTTTATAAAATCTCATGCTATTTTATAAAATTGCCTAAAACATCATATCATATATCATATATAATATATCATACATCATATATATATATATATATATATACACATACACACACACACACATTATACAAAAAGTGGGAAAAATTCTAGGAAAAAGTTATATTATAGTTTTATCCCTACATTAACTCTAAATGTTATAAGTTATTTAACAAATTAAATATTAAATTGTATGATATCATATTAGTACATAAATCAACTACTATATAGCCTCTTCAATATACATTAATATTTGTATTAACTTTGTGTTGGAGTATATTCATAAATTTTTTGTTCAGTTCATCTTTCAATTGGAAATTTGAATATCTTTTTTGCCCTTCACAAAAAGAAAAAGATTGTAAAAACTTATATTATATTATTTTTAATTTATAAATACTTGTTTTCATGTGAATTATATTACATAAACTTTATTGGCACTAACTATCCATTATGTAAATATTTGTAACTCTCACTGATTATATTCATTGTGATTTTTACTCGGACCTCTCATCCTCATCTATGATCATAGATGGATTAATAACATATCCATGAAAACTCTTTGTGCTCCTCAATCTCAACCTATAAATATTCACCTTTGAAACAATATTGTACACATTTAAAATAGTCGAAAAAAATGAGAAAATCACTATGTTCTCTTTTCTTGCCTATTTTATTTGTTTCTTCAATGTTTATGCTTCATGTTGTTATTGTACAATTTTCTATTATTATTGGTTTGTTGTTTTGTGTATATTCTCCTAGCATCTGTAGTTTTAATGTCCTCATTTTAATATTATATATGTACAATATGTAGTATTTTTTTTACTTTATGAACTTTTAGTCAATTTTATAATTCAGGCTGAATTCCCTTTATTTGGAAGATATATATACTTTCTATCATATAAAATATGGATCTTCAAAAAATACATACCAATTGATTTGAAAAGGATAAAATATGTCATTCGTAATACAAAATTTACATGAAAGACTTTGGATAAATGTGCAACGTACATTTCCAAAACTAGTAAGTATAATAATAGACCAAGATATATTTAGATGACACCAATATAAATTAAATCTTTTCTGTTATCCCGATCCAAAATCTCCTTAAGCCATGATTACATCAACATTCAACTCAGTATGGGAATCAATTTTAATTTTCGTTCAAATTATGAAATAGTGAAAGCATACAAGAATATTGATAATAATGTATGGATATATTAACTACAAGTAAATATAATAAGAAAAACCAATAAAATACATAAGTTTAGAAGGAGATACCATCAAGGAATAGAAAGACACGTACAATCCCAAGAAGAAATTTCTAAGAAACATATATATATGTGTTAGCCTCTAGTACTCACGTCCACACATAAGAGTGTACCAAGTGTATCATAATACAAAAATAACATGTAGTCAATACGTCTCATATACGGATTCTAATAAAGTAGATGCAGACCTTTAGAAAACCTTTTTTTACCCATATTACTCATTTATATCTACAATACATAATATAATACAAAGTACATGATTATGTAACTAACTAATAGGTAAAATACATAATCATCATTTAACGATATTTTGCATAAGAACAATCCAACACTTAGATTTGAGTTTCATATAATTCACATATTCGTTTTGTTCATGTGGTATTGATTATTCTCTGAAAAGCATATACACATCAAATACGAATGCAACATGATCTAAACATGTATGGAACTCATTGGAATCTAAAAAAATCAAACTGACACATTCACATACCATGTATGGACTTGACCAAATGCTCAAAATATGAAAAAAAATGCCATAACATAAAATCAGCACTCAAGTCAAACATATGATCCATAATGTCCTAATTTTCATTCAATAATGTCGAATCGTATGGGGTCTCTTGTGCGCCAATTCGAGCATCCATAGAAGACCTAAATCTTCACACAGAACCTATTGTAATCTTCAAATAACTTATCCAATCTATTTTACAAAAAATAATTAAAACACACAGATTCAAGAACTCCAAAATTAATCTGAGCCCCTTGGAATGTGTCATTCTTGCCCACAAATCTTAAATCATCAAGTGAATCTACAAAAAGTGACAAATTAGGAAGGATGTTTTAGAACTCAAAATAATTGAATGAGTCGTTAGATCTATGTGTATTACAAAAATGAAAAAACCAATATTATGTAACTAAAAAAATAAAATCTTCTTTATGAAAAGAAAAAGTTATCTAGCAAACAAAATCTTCCAAATGAAAATATTTAGGATATAACTTTTTTTTTTATTTTTTATATTGTACACATGTTTGATAAATTTAATTCTACAAGAGTAATAATATTAATATAATTGTCTTCTTGTTTTGAATATTATTACGGAAATTTATAATTGTTTATTATTAAATTCAAAATATCATACTAATTATCATATTATATTAAAGTTGGAACGCTTTAAGTTTGACAATTAAACTAGACCAAATACATGATTTGATGTTACAACTTATAATTTTTCATGAGCTTTAAGTGTTAGTCCTTTTAGCTTTAAAATCCACGAAATATTGAATAATTCATTTGCCTTTAAGACAAATATTATATCAAGAATATTTAAGTGAAAAAATATAAATATACATTTTATAACATGATAAATAATAAAAGTTAATACAAACCAACAGAAAAAAGGATAGTTGTGTAGCTATCGTAGAGGAAAAGACAAATCAATTGCTTCCCTGCAATCATTTCTATTATACTCATTTGAATTGATTTCTCTTTTATTGCTAAAAAAATAAATATCTTTTTTTTTAGTTTTCCAACAAATTTCTATAATAGTTCCTTATGTTCTTCATTTTTTCATTCTTAATTCTTAATCTATGTCACGACCCAAATGGACATGATGACACTTGTCTATTCTCATCAAGACAAGTCAGCCTCAACACAACTAAAACAAATGAAAATGTGGAAATGCAGTAAAACAAAACAATTCATTCTAAAAAATACCCTAAAACTAATTAGTTGTCACGTGTACAAGCCACTAATGAAAATATTGAATTCGAAAGATAAATGCAAGTCTTTGTCTTTGTTTCTCAAATATAACACATCTTAAAAGAAAAGGAAAAAGGGTCCGATAGGACGACAAGAAGCTACCTTTCAAATCTTTCACGAGCCTCTGCTAACAGGAGAAGAAGATCACACGAGTCCGGACTCAAAACCTACACAAGTGTAGAAGCAAGGGGTGATAACCAACGACATAGTACCCAACAAGCAACCTACTTAAGAGAGCAACTAGATAAAATTGATCACCCTTGACTCTCCAACCGAACCTCCTAAGACTACAACCTATATAGAATTAGCCCAACCTAGCAGTTCTATAATACACGGTTCACAAGACCCAATATTCACATTCTGATAGGCACAATTCGACAATAAAACAAATCAAATAAGTCAATCTCAAAGTCAAATAGTTCAGTCACACACAACAAGTTCATCAATCTAAAGTAGTAAGCAAGTCACGCACAAGCATTAAATGCATCAAGTCACAATATTCATTCTTTTGCCTGAAATGACCTCAGCATCAGAATGCTCGCCATAGATAACCCTAACATCTTAAGACTCGCTGGTAAATACTTCGGCATCACAGCACTCGCCGGCAAAGACCTCGACATCATATCACTCGCCGGCAAATACCTCAGCAACATATCACTTACCGCCAAAAACCTAGATATCATATCACTCGCCGACAAAGACCTTGGCATCATATCACTTGCATATCTCGTAATGGTGTTCAACGATCAATGCACACAAGAAATATCACATCATATAAAAGAGACAATAAATTGCACAATTCAAGTCCACATTCATACTTTCAAGCATTTCATGAATCAATCAATAAGACCACAACAAGTTAATTTACTTCATCATGATCATCACATAGACTTTTTTATTTCGACCCCTTTTTACTCATTTAGATGTATCAAGTGGACAATTTAACCCTTTACCTCATCCCCATTCTACCAATACACATGCAACGAAGGAAGTATATGGATTAAACTAGAATTCATTTTTGCGGACATGGTAGAAGACTCTATGGAGTTATTCATGGACGACTTTTTAGTCGTAGGGGATTCATTTGAAGAATGCTTGCAACACTCAAGGCAACTACTCCAAAGATGCGTGGAAACAAACCTGGTTCTGAATTGGAAGAAATGCCACTTCATGGTGAAGGAAGGCATAGTTCTTGGGCACAAGGTGTCACAAAAAGGAGTGGAAGTCGATAAGGCAAAAATTGAGGTGATTGAGAAACTACCTCCATCGATTTCAGTTAAGGGTGTTCACAGCTTCTTGGGACATGCCGGTTTCTACCAGAGGTTCATCAAGGACTTCTCAAAAATTGCATACCCACTGTGCAAACTCTTAGAGAAGGAAGTTAAGTTTTATTTTGATTATGCTTGTATGGAGGCGTTTTGATGCTTGAAAAAAAATTAATATCCACCCCGGTCATTATCAGCCCTAATTGGTCTGAATCTTTCGAAGTGATGTGTGATGCTAGTGGCACGACATTGGGTGTGGTATTGGGGCAAAAACGCAACAAGATTTTTCACCTAATTTATTATGCAACCAAGACTCTAAATAGTGCTCAACGTAACTATACTGTTACTAAACAAGAGTTGCTTGCGGTAGTTTATGCATTTAAAAATTTTGGGCATACTTATTAGACACTAAAGCGATTGTTCATACTGACTGCACTCCGTTACTTGATGGAAAAGAAGGATGCAAAAGGTTGATAAGATGGGTGATACTATTCCAAGAATTTGACTTTGAGGTCAAAGATAGAAGAGGTTGCAAAAATCAGGTGGCGGACCACTTATCGAGGTTGGAGGGCAAGGAGAATGATGAGCTTGAGGTTGACATAGACGATTCCTGCCCTGATGAACAAGTGTTTGCAATATCCCTTGAATAAACACCTTGGTATGCAGATTTCACAAATTACATTGTGTGTGGACTAATGCCGGATGAGCTAAACTTCTACCAACAAAAGAGGTTTATTTCGACGTTAGAAAGTACTTTTGGGATGAACCATACTTGTTTCTAGAGTGTGCAGATCATATTATGAGAAGGTGTGTTCTGAAAGAAGAGGCGGTAGGAATTCTCCATGCTTGTCATGCATCTCCAGTTGGAGGCCACCATCGCAGTATGTGCATAGCCGCTAAAGTTCTCCAAAGTGGATATTACTAGCCATCCCTCTATAAGGATGCACATGAATTTGTAAATAAATGCGCTCAATGTTAGAAGCAAGGTGGAGTATCTAAAAGGCACGAGTTACACTTTATTCCTATTTTAGAATTGGAATTAATTGATGTTTGGGGAATCGATTTCATGGGCCCCTTTGTGAGGTCGTTTGGAAATAAGTATATCTTTGTGCTGTAGATTATGTTTCCAAATGGGTGGAGGTTGTTGCACTTCAAAACAATGAAGGAAAAAGCATCGTCCAATTTCTGAAATGCTACATCTTTGCGAGATTTGGCACTCCTAGGGAGATTATTAGTGTTGGGGGATCCCACTTTTGCAACAAGTGGTTTTTCGCTGCATTAAGCAAGTATGGGGTGAAACACAAAGTAGCAACCCCATATCATCCCCAAACAAGTGGCCAGGTTGAACTGTCAAACCGGGAGATCAAAAGCATCTTGGCCAAGACAGTAAATGCCAACAGAACCTATTGGTCTCAAAAGCTCAATGATGCTCTATGGGAATATTGGACCGCTACAAAACACCTATTGGGATGTCTCTGTATCAACTAGTTTTTGGTAAATCTTGCCATCTATCCGTTTAGTTGGAACACAAAGCGTTGTTGGCATTGAAAGCTTTAAATCTGGACCGGACAAAGACCTCAAGGCGGAGAATGGAACAGTTAAACGAATTGGATGAATTTAGATTCAAATTTTATGAAATTTCAGCCCTTTACAAGGAAAATATGAAGAAATGGCATGATTCTAAAATCCTTACGAGGGTGTTTAGAGTGGGAGACTAGGTGTTACTATACAATTCTCGACTTAGACTCTTTCTAGGATAGCTCAAGTCCAAATGGTTAAGACCATTTAGAGTTAAAAGAGTATTCACCAATGGTGCCAAAGAAGTTGAGGGTCAAGATGGACCTGCATTTAAGGTGAATGGGCAACGCTTAAAATTTTACTTTGGAGAATGCCAGGAGATTTCATTAATTGAGGTGGTGTACTTGGAAGATGCTTGAGAGTATTTCCATGTCGTGCCACAACGTTAAATAAGGTGCTTCTTCAAAGGCAACCCAAGTGTTAGTGTTTTAAATAAAGTGTGTTGATTTTGCAAGAGTAGGGATCATGAGCGAGATAAAAGTCTGCTTGGCGAGTCGCTGAACTATTTGGGTGAGCATGACTTGGTTTGCCTTATGAATCTAAAAAATTGAGACTTACACTATGGAACATTCTGCGGGATACCTTCACTAGTCGACGTATCACCGATGTGTTTAGGCGACCCAATTTTCCTCCTCCTTTCTAATCAAAGTGGACAACGCTCCTCAATAATTGACCGGCGATGCTTTAAGTTCATTATGCGGATCGCCGAGTTGTTTGGTGATCCACTACATCTCCACTGATTTACCTTCTCTGGGAGTGCAGGCTATTAGAACTAAGGGAGATCTTAAGAACATTAGGCGTAGCGCTGAAGCACTCGGTGATCGGTTCACTTCATCGCCAACTGGGCATTTAGTGAAGATTCCTGGTGACCCTGCTCTACTTATTTACACACTAGATTGTTTTCACTTATTCTCAATTTTTATTTATTGTTCATATTTAGTTTACTTGTGATAATACCCGCTCTCTACCCACATTGGGGACAATATTGACTATTTTTAGTGGGGATGTAGAGATTGCTCAGTGTCCTCAGCGAACCTCCTCCTTGTTTTGACAACACCCTTTGTTTGTGTGTAATATGGCTCTTCTTATGCAAATTTGAGTATTGGTTTAATCAATACTAATGTCTTAAATAGTGCTCTGCTCAAACAAAAATGAATGTGTGGCTACGACGAGACCGATTGAAGTCGCATAGACAATATGTGAACTCTTTGAGTCTCGTTGTGACTAGTCAATTATCGAATCGAGTCTCTTGTGATGAACATTGCACACTTGCAAAAGTGTGGAGTCTTGTTTGACTTAGGTGTCAATGCCTTGTTTGATGAGCTTATCGTGAACCATGTGTGATGACAATTAGAATATGCCCCATTGGTCTGGTTGACTAAGTGATGCAATTTCTTGAGATGATCTAAGGCAATTTTAAAGAGTGTGAACCAATTTGAAAGTATACATCTTTTGTGTCTTACCTTGTGAGTGTGTGAACCTCTTTTGAGCACCCTTTGCGCCTTGACCTTTCCTTGTAAGAAACTTGGTAACATTGTAACCTCTCCTTATCCATTACCCATAATCCTTATGATTTGTGGTTTATTTGAATAGTCAACTTAGGCCAAAAGACTAAGTTGGGGCTGTGGTGAAAAGAGAAGGCAAATCAAGTAAATGCAAAGAAGTCCCTCATGCCCATGTTTTGAGAAAAATGGAACCCTTCCATATAAAAAAAAGAAGAAAAGATTGGAAACGAAAAAGAAAGAAAAAGTCATGAAATAAAGTTGTGGAAATACAAAGAAAATGGGGAATCATGGAAGATGAATACGAGGTAACTTTTGAGATTAAATGAAAATGACAAAGAGAAGGAAAGAAGGTGTTGTTCACATCATAGTTCATGAGGATATTTAGCCTATAAGCCTAAATAACCATACTTTTACACTCATCCCAATTACAAGCCTTTAAAAGACCTTTCGAATCTTGAATGAGCTGAACCAAAAGTGAATTGGAAAATAAGGGCAAACCTATGGGTGAAATCATACATTGTGTTTATCTTTTTGAGTGTGAGTGTTGATCTTGATTCTGGAATATGTTTGTTGAGCTTGACCTTGCATTTGACGCAAGTATAGTGAGCTTGAGATTCTTTGATAATGGTGAGTCACAACTTGAAACTTTGAGTACAAGATTGATCCTGGCATGAGTAAGTTGAGAATTTTTGTGTGCATTCATGATTGAGTCTTGTCTAGCACTGTTCGAGACATCCTTTTTGAACTGCTAAACATGGGCTTTAGTAGAGGACAAGCAAAAGTTTAAGTTGGGGGTGTTGATGAGTCCACGATTTGGACTCATTTAGGGCTTCATTTTGATAAATTTAGTGTCCTGAAATGCCTATTTTGTCTTAATAATTGATGAAAACTCTTGAGTTTCAGGTATTTGGAGTTAGAGACAAAGCATCGACACTATTGGAAAAAAAGGAACAAAGAAAGCTTAAGGAATGACGAAAAGAAGACCTGATGATCGATGATATCGTTTGGTGAATCGCCAATATCATTCAGCGAATCGCCAAATCACCAAGATACAGCCTAAGATGCAGAATGCTAGAGCTAAAATGGGGGAAAATTCAGTGAGCAGCAACCATATTCGGCATATCGCCGATCTAGTTGGCGAAGGTCAACCAAGTCGCCAAATGTGCAAAAGAAGATGTAAAGAAGTGCTGATGGACGAGATAGAAGGATAATGGGTGAATCACGGAGTCATTTGGTGATCCCGACATAGATCGCCTAAAGTCACAATAACCAGACCAAGAAAAAGGAAAAATGAAGGCAAGATGTAGAGCAATCGATGATTCGTTGATCCGTCAGCGATACCCGACTTTCTTCGTCGAGTAGTCCTGAGCAGTGACATTTCAGACTTGTTTAAATTAGTTTTGGCTAGAGAGAGATTCATTCATAAATTGAGGAAAGAACTACTTAGAGAGAAAACACTACCGAAGGATTTAGTGAGTGATATTAGCAAGATTTTGACAGAGATTTTGTCAGACAGAAGATTATCAATTGAATTTCATCTATAATTCTCATTTTGTACCCAACTATAGGAGTGATAATTTATTTTGATCTTCTTATTTTTGAGATGAGTGACTAAAACCCTTTACATGGGGTTTTGATCATGAAGCCAATTGTTGAATTTACTTAGTGGGTGATTGTTGATTACGAAGAGTTGTGCTAATTTGAAATGGGTCTATGTTGTTGCTATGTTTCGAGATTGAATGGTGTTACTTCGTGTATCAATTTCAATATAGTGCACTTGCTCGAGAGAGAGGTGTGGAACCAAGGTGGCAATCTTAGCGTCCTTAGTAGTGGGTTTCCTTAGTTTCAGCTTGAGAGAGTGAAACAAGTGACCCTTCCTTTGTATCCAGCTCGAGAGATTGGATTTAATGAGGGTAAAGAGCTGGGTCTCGTTCGATCAGTGTTGAAGTTCAAGAGAATTCAACATAGAAAAGGTAATTGTTTGAGAGAAAGTTACTTTATATATGGTTCAACCTACCCACAACAAATTATCCCATTATGAGCAGTAATGTTTACCCATTTCGTTAAGATTCAATAATTGGCTGATCAATTCCCCAAGTTTTAGTCTAATATTTGACTGCTTGTGTTGAAGTGTAAGTTTGGATTGGTTGTTAAAACCTGTAATTTGAGATTTGAATATTAATTGTGCAAGAATTGTTTGATTGAAGAGATTGTCATTGTACTTTTATTATTGAATTTGAAGGAAGAAGTACTCCCTGTGGGACCGACCCCAACCCACGTAGTTGGGTTATTATATAGAAGAACGGTCATTGGCATTTAGTATTGGATGAAATGCCACTTGATACGTTAATCACTAACCTGTGAACATCTCTAGCCAATGGTCTCTCCTCCACACTAATAGCGGCAAGACTTCCTATGCTAGAAGACTTTTTACTCAAAGCATCGACCACCACATTGTCCTTCCCTAGGTTATAAAAGATAGCGATATCATAGTCCTTCAATAGTTCAAGCCATCTGCGCAACCTCAAGTTTAGATCCCTCTGACTGAAGATATACTGAAAACTTTGATAATTTGTGAAAACCTCACAACGAACTCCATATAGATAATGTCACCATCGGTTAAGCACAAACACTACGTCTGCCAACTCTAAATCATGGGTATGGTAGTTCCTATCATGGTTCTGCAACTTCCTAGAATCATAGGTAATTACCTTACCCATCTGCATGAGAACAACCCCTAGCCCGACTCTAGAGGCATCCCAATAAAATTGAATCCCACACCCTCATCTGGAAAAGTCGAAACAAGAGTCGATGTCAACAATGCCTTGAGCATTTGAAGTTGTTCTCAAATTCATCAGACCATTGGAATCTCACACTCTACATAGTTAATCTAGTCAAAGGATATGCTATGGTAGAGACGCTCGTAAAATCATCAGTAATAGCCTGCAAGTCCCGCAAAGCTTCGGATCTCATTAACTGATGTAGGTCTGGTCCAACCCTTCACTGCCTCAACCTAGGATGGATGAAACCCTCCTTGGATACGACGTGTCCCAAAAATGCCAGAATCAAGCCAAAACTCACACTTTGAGAATTGGCATAAAACTTCTCTTCCCTCAATCTCTGGAGCACCATCCTCAAATGACAATCATTGTCCTCCCCAATTTTGGTGTACACCAACATGTCATCAATGAACGCTATGTTCAACAACTCCGTGAACATAGAAGACATCACAAGAAACTCATTATGCCAATAACGATTCCTGAAAGTTGTCTTAGGGATATTCGATGCCCTAATATTCAGCTGATGATAACTGGATCTCAAGTCAATATTAGAAAGAAGAGATGCACTATAATGTTGATCAAACAAATCATCAATATTAGGAATAAGATAGTTGATCATCACTAGCACCTTTTTAAACTTCCAATAATCAATACACATCCTAATGGATACATCTATATTCCTCACAAACAACATATGAGCCCCCCATGGAGAAACACAAGAGCGAATATACCCCCTTATTCAACAAATCTAGCAATTAATCCTTCAATTTCTTCAACTAGGTCGGAGCCATACAATAAGTAGAAAATAGAGATTGGATTGATGCCAAGATTTAAGTTAATAGCAAAGTCAATATCCCTATTCGGAGGAACATCTGTAAGATCATTAAGAAACACATCTGCAAACTCTTGAACCATGAGAGGGGGCTCAACACTAGTATCCTGAATGAATGCCAAATAGGACAAACACCTTTTATCAACAAATCTCTTAGCTCTAACGAAGGAGTTTCCTTTGCTAGGGTAATAACCACTAGCACCTGTCCACTCAACTCTTAAAACACCCAGCATCGCTAAGGTCACAATCTTAGCATAAGAATAAAAAATATTATGATGCGGAGGGAGCCAATCCATACACAAGATAATTTTCACGCCCAAAACTAAAGGGGCGCAATTAGTTCCTAATGCCAAAACTCAAGCCCGAGCCGACCCTACTGAACCATTTGCTACTAGCATACGGCAGCCACAGGCAATCAAGAAAACAAACAAATATATCTCGGCTTAAAACTAAGCCCTCGACCGGCAAGGCCCCTGTCAACAGATCTACAAAAGAAATAGCTACTCCTAAGAGTTCATATAAAGAAATTGCCAACTAGCACAGAAGTCCTGATTGGGCTGTCAAGGCCACCATGATCCCGATACCAAAACTGAAAGCAGGTATATAACAAAACAATGAATCATAGAACTAACAAGTTTCAGCAAACCCACAAACTAGGCTAACATGGCCATAACGTAGCTATAAACCCCACACACTAGTCTGCAAGCCTCTAAGAGTAGTAAAGATTGGTGGGACATGGCCCCAGCCTACCCATAAAAATATATACAACAAAAGCTAACAAACCTCCAAACTCTGGCATCTCCGGAGGAAAGGGGCAAGCCAACCAGATAAAAGTCAATCCTGCTGCTGAGGAGGTCTACTCGGTTGTCTGTTGGGACCTACATGCATGAATACAGCACCCCCAGTCAATGGGGTGTCAGTACAAAATAATGTACAGAGTATGAAAGGCAATAGACTAATATACTGGAATAATTCGATAAATAAATCAAGGATATGATAAGTGTACTGACCTGCTCCTAAATCTAAACTTATCAAAAATAATAAAATAACAACCTAACCAAGCCCCCATAAGCTCGGCAAGTACAAACAGCAGACAAGACCACCTACTCAGGCCCCCATAACCCCGGAAGGTGCCAATCAGTCTATATACCCCTATCGGTAGTCCCCTAGCCCCGTAGGAAGTCACATAGCCCTCTTAGGCATTAATATAGCCCCGTAGGTAGCACATAGCTCTCTTAGGCATCAACATAGCTTATAGATAACTCATAGCCCTCTTAGGCAACAACATAGCCATGTAGGAAGTACATAGCCTTCTTAGGCATCAATATAGCCTTGTAGGCCACTCATAGCCCTTCTAGGTATCAATATAGCTCTGTGGGAAACTCATAGCCCTTTTACACATCCTTATAGCCTCGTAGATAGAACATATCCTTTCTAGGCATAGATCACATTTCTGCTGCTAACCACAATAGTCCCAAGGGTAACAATAACAATCCGATCACTAAAAGTGAGCAATCTAGTTATAAGCAACCTATACAAATAGCCTCTAAGTCCTATCCAACATTGGGACACCACTAACTGATTAAGAATCCCGATAAGGGAGGATTATATCAACTCGAGTAGCCAACAATTAACAATAATAGCTACAAGTATATCAAGGATAACAACCCAATTACATTGCTCCTAAGTTGTAAGGAAACATGCCGTAAGTAGGGAATAGCCTTAACATACAATTTTTTGCTAAATTCACGTGGCCTAACAACTTTTACTCATAACCCCTTTGATACTACAACAAGGCAGGACCATAATCAACACACAAAAATAGAAGATTCCGTGATAATCTGATAAAAGATATGTATTTCCGTTGCAAATAGCTATTTGCTGCTTACAAAAGCTAAAGGTGATGAAAGAAGGGTCTTACCTCGATCTTCAGTTCGTAATACGCTTCAAAACCTTCAAATATGTCCAAACCCTTGCTGTCCCAACACTAATGTGTTATATGTTATGAAATCGATAAAACAAATTATACCACGATGATGAGCCCACGCGTAGAACAAATTTCATCAAGGACTGAAGTCGAGAAAATCTATAACTTAGTTGATCCTAGAAATGGGTTCCTCTAACTTTTCTAGTTCTTAGGTAAAAAATGAAGAAAAGGTCAAAGAAGAAGATGTATACAAATTTTCACCGATCTAGGGCCCCACCTCACGTGCCTGCTTGCGCAGTCCCACGAAAATGTGAATATCTCTCTATTTTGAAGTTGTATGAACAAAAAGTTTGATGCATTGGAAACTAGACTTGTAGACCTTAGATTTCATAGGTTATAGGACCCATAAATATTTATATATTGGGAAAAAACCTCTGAGACATTTGACCCAAATATCAGAGAAATCTTTAAAGAGGAACTTATGGTAACTTTCACCAACGTTCATTTTGCCGCTTACCTAACTTCAAAACTTGTGATACAACCCTTGAAAACTTAAAATGTGACATACCACATCATTCTTAATTTATTACGCACCCTCCTAGTCTTTCCGTGAAGATACGAGTAATTTTATACGTTTCAATTAGGCGGGGTGTTACATCCTTCCCCCCTTAGAAACATTCGTCCTCAAATGAAAAATTTGAGTCACGCGGTTAAGTCCTTAGGAGTTGCCAAAATATCAGTAGATTATCCTTTGTAAATGTCACTAGCCAGGATCCTGAAAAGCAAAATTTCTAACCTAAGCGTCTCACACGATGACATAAATAGCTAAGCACTATAGCTCCACAATAACAGTGCGATCAAATATACAACCACAACAACAATAATAATAAGCAACAAAAAAAAAATCAAATAGGTATCTTACCTCATTGGCCTAATATAAACTGACATGCCATCACCCTAGGTATGAAACAAGTGAGGATATTTGGACCTCATGCCATCCTCAGCTTCCCAGGTCACCTCTTCTCTATTCTTGTTTCTCCACAATACTTTAACTGAAGCCACCTCTTTGGTCCTCAATTTACAGACTTGTCGATGTAATATGGCAACTGGAGTTTCCTCGTAGGAGAAATTCTTTATGATCTGAACATCCTCAATAAGGACAACCCGATAAGGGTTTACTACGCACTTCCGTAGCATCGATACATGGAAAACTGGATGAATAGATTCTAGCCTCGAAGGCAATTCTAACTCATAAGCCACTTGTCCTACCCTCCGAAGGATCCGGTATGGCCCAATGAATCTATGACTAAGCTTGCCTTTCTTACTAAATCTCATAACACCTTTCATAGGCGAGACTTTTATGAATACCCAATCATCGACACAAAACTCTAAGTCCTTTCATCGGACATCTGAGTATGACTTATGTCATCTTTGAGCTGTTGGCAACCTCTCTCAAATAAGCTTAACCTGCTCCACTGTTTGATGTACTAGGTCAGGTCCAATCAACCCTGACTCACTTACCTCGAACCTCCAATAGGGGATCTACATTTTCGCCCATACAAAGCCTCATAAGGTGCCATCCCGATGCTAGAATGATAACTATTATTGTATGCGAACTCAAAAAGAGGTAAGTGGTCATTCCAACTTCCATTAAAGTCCAACATGCATGCTCGTAGCTTGTCGAAATAGTGTGTTCAACTTGGCTATCTGTCTGTGGGTGAAAGGCGGTACTGAGACTAACTTGCATCCCTAATCCTTTCTGGAAAGACTTCGAGATGTTAGTGGTAAATTGTGCTCTTCGATATGAGATAATAGATATTGGGATGCTGTGCAACCTAACAATCTCTCGGATGTAAAGCCCTGCATAATCTTCAGCTGTGAAAGTAGTCTAGACTGGTAAGAAATGGGCTAATTTTGTTAGTCTGTCAACAATTACCCAAATAGAGTCAAACTTACGATGCGATCGAGGTAACCCTGTAACAAAATCCATATTAATTGCTGCCCACTTCCACAAAGGAATGGCTATCTCCTGGACTAGCCTAGTGGGCTTTTGGTTCTCAACCTTCACCTGTTGGCAGTTAGGACAATGTGCCACAAACTCAGCAAAGTCCTTTTTCATCCCATGCCACAAATAGATCTCCTTAATATCACGGTACATCTTCATCGAACCAGAGTGAATAGAATAGCAGGAATGATGTGCCTCTGCCATAATCTAATGTCGAAGCCCTACAACATTCAGAACACACATTCAACCCCTATATATAAGGGATCCATCTCCTGCTATATCAAATATTATAGAATGCTGATCCTGAGCCTTAGCTCTAAGCTGCGCAAATCTAGGATTTTACCTCCATAACTAGAGATGATACAGTTGTGTCCTAACTTGTGACCCCACTATCATCTGCCTCTAACAATCTAACTCCCAAGATAGCTAACTGATGAAGCTCTCATGCTAGCTTATGCTTCTCAACACTTAAATAGGATAAACTACCCATCGATCTTTGACTAAGGGCATCGACTACCACATTCACCTTTCCTAGATGATATAAAATATCCACGTCGTAGTTTTTGAGTAACTCCAGCCATCGAAGCTGTCATAGATTTAGCTCCTTTTATCTAAAGATATATTGAAAGCTTTTATGATCTGTGAAGATGTCAACATGAATGCCAAAAAAATAGTGTCTCTATATCTTTCATGCATGTACAATTGCGGTCAACTGTAATCGTGGGTCGGATAGTTCTTCCCTTGCTTCCTCAACTGCCTTGTAGTATATGTGATAACCTTACCATGTTGCATTAGAACACATCCCAACCCAACACCAGAAGCATCACAGTACACTGCATAGCCTTCTGAACCCTCTGGCAATGCTAGAACTGGTGCTGATGTCAACTTGTCCTTTAGCTCCTAGAAACTATGCTCGCAAGCCTCACTCCACTGGAACTTAGTGGCTTTTTGAGTCAGCTTCATTAATGGTGATGAAAGTGAAGAAAACCCCTCTACAAACCTTCTATAGTACCCAACTAACCCTAAGAAACTACGAACCTCAATCGGAGTCATATGTGTGGGCCAAGTTTTTCGGCCTCAATCTTTTGTTTATCAACTGCAATACCTGTGTCTGATACAATATGGCCTAAGAAAGCTACAGATTTCAACCAGAATCCACACTTAGAAAACTTTGCATAAAGTTCTTGATCTTGAAGAACCTGAAGGACTGCTCGCAGATGATTTGCATGCTCAACTTTTGAACGTGAATACACCAAACTATTATCAATAAATACAATTACAAACAAGTCTAGGTACGGTATGAATATACTATTTATCAGGTCCATGAACACTACTGGGGCATTAGTTAATCCAAAAGACATTACCAAGAACACAAAATGTCCATATCTGGTTCTAAAATCTGTCTTTGGAAAGTCTTTCTCCCAAACTCGTATCTGGTGGTATCTTGATCGTAAATCAATCTTTGAGAAGCACTCAGCACCTTGTAAATGATCAAATAAGTCATCGATCCTCGGAAGGGAATATTTCTTCTTTATAGTCGCCTATTCAGTTGTCGATAATCGATATACATTCTTAGTGAGCCATCTTTCTTCCTCACGAATAACACTGGTGCACCCCATAGTGAAGCACTAGGTCTGATAAAGCCGTTATCTAGCAAGTCTTTCAGCTGATCCTTCAACTCCTTTAGCTCAGTAGGAGCCATTCTATAAGGAGGGATAGATATGGGTTCTGTACGTGGTAGCATATAGATAGAAAAATCAATTTCTTGTTCTAGAGGGATACCAGGGAGCTTGTCTGGAAATACATCTAGAAACTCATTAACTACCAGAATAGACTGAAGAGTCGGTGGTTCTGCATCTATATCATCAACACAAAAAAGGTGATAAATACAATCCTTAGTGATCATCCTCCTCGCCTTATGATAGGAAATAAACCTACCTTTCAGCGTTGTTGTATCACCTTTCCATTCCAGAACTGCCTTGCCTAGAAAGTGGAATCTAACAATCTTTGTCCGACACTCAACATTAGCATAACAAGACGCTAACCAGTCCATACCTATAATGACATCGATATCGACCATCTCTAACTCTACCAGGTCTACAAATATCTGACGATCGATAATTTCTACTGTGCAACCTCAATAGGCTCTCCTATCAAAAATAGACACGCCAACTGGTGTATATATAGTAAAGGGTCGATCTATTGATTCTGCTACTATACATAACTTTCCCGTAATAAATAGGGTAACATAAGATAGAGTAGATCCAAGATCTATCAAAGCATAAACATAATAAGTGCAAACAGTTAATGCACCTGTCCCAACATCTAGTGATGACTCTTAGACCTGTCGGCCGTCTAGTGAATAAGTACATTGTTGGCCACTACCAGAACTAGATGTTTCCTCTCTGCCTCTTTCTCTGCCTCTACCTTCTGAAGTCTAGGGTCTACGCCTGCATCGTCTTTGATGAGGAGGAACCTCACGACTAGGTCGATCGCACTACCACCCTGACCTATGGTCAGGTTGTTCGTCCACCCATGCCCTTGTTGTCCACTAGAAAAACAACCTGTGGATCCCTGCCTGCACCTCCCAAAGTGTATCCTATTGCAGGTAGCGCAATGCGGCGATGCTGTCCTAGCCTGGCCTATGCCTCTTTACTGCTGAGAGCCTGATGCTCGTGAACATCACCTATGCCTGACTGCACCTGACGATCAAATCTACTACCTTGGAACTGCTGTGGTGGAGGTCTAGGTGGCCTACTAGAATATCAAAGTCTGGGACCACCTTGAAAATCTCCATGTGAACCAGCGGGCCTATTCCTTTTCTGTCTCTCTCTATCGACCCTCTCAATCAGAAATTATAGATGTCGACGATCTGCTATGCCTTGTGCAAAGGCTTGAATTCGCGAGATATCCTTATTATCATTTATTGCAACAGTAGAACAAGTGTCAATATAGTCTGAGTCAAGCCCTCCCACAAATCTACGCACCCTGTCATGCATCATATCAACAAATGCTGGTGCATATCCAGCCAATGAATCAAATATCAACCCGTAGTCTCGGACACTCATGCTGCCCTATCGGAGGTTCAGAAACTGATCCATACGGCCATCCCTAAAATCCTGAGGCAAATAGTGATCTATGAAAGCTTCTGCAAAGCTATGCTAAGTGGGTAGAGATGCATATTTTCCCCTAGATCTTTCCCAACTTTCGTACCAAAATACTGCAACATCACACAATTGAAATTCTGCCATCTCAACTGACTCAGTCGCTGAGGCATGCATGACTCTAAAGATCCTATGAAGTTGATCAACAAAGTGTTGAGGGTCCTCTCTGCGCTATGTCCCTGTAAGATGTGGAGGATTCATGGCAAGAAATTCACGAACTCTCGAACCTTCGGGCCCTTCAAAAGGTTCTGGAACATATGTGCAACTGGCTAGTGCTGTGCAGCTACTAACTGTGCTAACATACATACTGCACACTCGAGATCCTGGTCAGATGGAATAAGAGGACCTAGAAGTTGTACCGATGGTGGAGTCGGGGGTCCTATAGCCCTCGGAGGCTCTTGAAGCGGTGGAGAAGCTATAGGGGGCTGAGAAGATGTATCCCCCTGGGTCTCACTATAGGCTACCTCCACCTGTGGTATCTTGCCAGTGTCCTCGCCTGCAACTATATCTAGCCCCTGACTAGTTGTGGTTTGTCTGGTGTCAGCCATTTCTATCTGCATAAAAATATCAATTATGATCCAGAAACCTCAACCCTTAACACACCGCTCTATAGAATGAGGTGAGCAAAAGAAGGATAGTAATTCTAACATGCCCGATAGCTTCTTGCTTATCGAATGTGGTGCACCACACATTTATAATCAAGACTCTATTAGAAACGGCATGCAGACTCCCTAGGATACGACGTTGTTTTGATACCAAGTTTGTCACGCCCCAAACTCAAGGGGTGCAACTGCCTCCTAATGCCAAAACTCAGGCCCGAGCCGACCTTGCTGAACCATTTGCTACTAGCACATGGTAGCCACACGCAATCATGAAAACAAACAGGTATATCTCGACTTAAAATAAAGCCCTTGGCCGGCAAGGCCCTTGTCAATAGAACTACAAAAAAAACATCTAGTCCCAAGATTTCATATAAAGAAATTTCCAACTAGCACAAAAGTCCTGATTGATCGTCAAGGCCACCATGATCTCTATACCAAAACTGAAAGCACATACAAAACAAGATAATGTATCACACAACTAACAAGCTTCAACAAACCAACTAACTAGGCCAACATAGCCATAACGTAGCTATAAACACCACACACTAGTCTACAAGTCTCTAAGAGTAGTAAACCGTAAGCCTGGAAGGTGCCAATCAGTCTATATACCCCTATCGGTAGTCCCCTAGCCCCATAGGCAGTCACATAGCCCTCTTAGGCATTAATATAGCACCGTAGGCAGCACATAGCTCTCTTAGGCATTAACATAGCTTATAGACAACTCATAGACCTCTTAGGCAATAACATAGCCATGTAGGAAGCCTTCGTAGGCATCAATATAGACCTGTAGGCAACTCATAGCCATTCTATGCATCAATATAGCTCTGTGGGCAACTCATAGCCCTTTTACATATCCATATAGCCCCGTAGATAGAACATATCCTTTCTAGGCATATATCACATTCCTACTGCTAACCACAATCGCCCCAAGGGCAACAATAACAATCCAATCGCTAAAAGCGAGCAATCTAGTTATAAGCAACCTATACAAATAGCCTCTAAGTCCTATCCAATATTGGGACACTACTAACTGAATAAGAATCCCGATAAGGGAGGATTATATCAACTCGAGTAGCCAACAATCAACAATAACGGCTACCAGTATATCAAGGATAACAACCCAATTACATTGCTCCTAAGTTGTAAGGAAACATGCCGTAAGTAGAGAATAGCCTTAACATACAATTTTTTGCTAAATTCACGTGGCCTAACGACTTTTACTCATAACCCCTTCGATACTACAACAAGGCAGGACCATAATCAACACACAAAATAGAAGATACCACGGCAATATGATAAAATATATGTATTTCCGTCGCAAATTTCTATTTGACCTTTTAGGCATCCATATAGCCCCGTAGGCAGAACATAGCTCTTCTAGGCATAAATCACATTCCTGCAGCTAACCACAATAGCCCCAAGGGAAACGATAACAATCCAATCACTAAAAGCGAGCAATCTAGTTATAAGCAACCTATACAAATAGCCTCTAAGTCGTGTCCAACATAGGGATGCTACTAACTAAATAAGAATCTCGAGAAGGAAGGATTATATCAACTCAAGCAGCCAATAATTATCAGCAACGGTTACAAGTATATCAAGGATGACAACCTAATTACATTGCTCCTAAGCTTTAAGGAAACATATATGCTATAAGTAGGGAATAACCTTAACATACCTTTTTTCGCCGAATTCACATGGCCTAACGACTTTTACACATAACCCCCTCAATACTACAACAACGTAGGACCATAATCAACACACAAAAATAGAAGATACCACGGCAATATGATAAAATATATGTATTTCCGTCACAAATTTCTATTTGCTGCTTACAAAAGCTAGAGTCGCTGAAAGAAGGGTCTTACCTCAATCTTAAGTTCGTAATACGCCTCAAAAACTTCAAATATGTCCAAACCCTTGTTGTCCCAATACTAAAGTGTGATATGCTATGAAATCGATAAAACAAATTATACCACGATGATGAGCCCAACAAGTAGAACAACTTTCGTCAAGGACTGAAGTCAAGAAAATCTATACTTTGGTTGATCCTAGAAATGTATTTCTCTAATTTTTCTGGTTCTTAGCTAAAAAATGAAGAAAAGGTTGAAGAAGAAGATGTATATAAAGTTCCACTGACCTAGGGCCCCACCTCACGTGCCTGCTTGCGCAGTCCCACAAAAATGTGAATATCGCTTTGTTCTGAAGTTGTATGAACAAAAAGTTTGATGCGTTGGAAATTAGACTCGTAGACTTTTGATTTCAAAAATCGTAGGACTCAAAACTCTTTATATATTGGGAGAAAAGCTCCAAGACATTTGACCCAAATTTCAGAAAAATCTTTAAACTTACGGTAACTTTCACCAACTTTCATTTTGCCAGTTACCTAACTACACTTAAAATATGACATACCACATCATTCTTAATTTCTTACCCACCCTCCTGGTATTTCCGTGAAGACACGAGTAATTTTAAACGTTTCGAAAAGGCGGGGTGTTACAATAGTATCAAGGTCTACCATCCCCAAAATGATCAAGTCTATCCAAGTATCATACCCGACCAAAGAAACAAGACAGGATCAATACACTCAATCCACCACTAAGGATTCACCCACTTGTGTAGAAACATGAATAGGCACAAACATACAAGCAAATAACATATCAAACCCAATGCTGCTCCCAATTGCACACACAAGTGTATGCGGTCGTGCAAGTAATATAGCCTCTTTAAAAATGAGTTATTGTTCCCAAGGGACTTATGATCAACTTATATTCTCTAATTTAATTCCACAATTAGACAAAAGTACTTTAAGAGAGGTTGAATGTTATTTATTACGACTACGACTAATACAATAAATAAAGTAAGTAATGTGAACGACTTCAAATTGATTGTTTTAGACAATTCGAGGGCTGCAACATGCATTGGATTTCATGTATCATATCTCGGGTAATGAACTAATTTAGGTTATCAAGGTACTGAGCTATAGGGTTGATTATATGATTACGGTCTCCCGACCTCTAATCGCCTACTCCAATTAGTTGTCTAACTACATCATTAAGTAGGGATAGATAGTCCATATTGGCGAGCATTTATATTTCATCTTGTTTTATAACCAAGCTAAGCTAGTGTCCTTTCGGGCATCACTGCTAAACACAAATCAACTAAACTTAATGGAAGATCAAGGTTTCTATATTCTTTGGTCTATCTACCTTAGCATCATTCGAATTTAACACTAGACAAGAGGTTTATCTCTATGATGGCCAGTCAATAAATACTAAAACAAGAACATAGAAGTAACTTAAAAGCGATAACCATGAATTAATTTAAAACCATTAATACTCAATATAGTTTAGGTGCCCAACGCATAGAGGAAAAGACCAAATGACTTTGGACTTAAAAGTTGTCGGGGCTAATGCAAGGCTTGACCGACGGACCATGGATAGACCTACGACCCATCCTGTCACCTCATCATTTTTCTTTTGAGAGATGGATCTTTGGGTCACGATCCATGGATCTGGATCACTACCTGTGGTCTGACCTACAGACCGTAGGTCCGGCCGTGGATCGTGCTTTGTCTGACTTTTGTGGGGTTCTGGGAGGGAGTTGCAGGTGGGCAACCACGGACCCCACCTATGGTCCATGGGTCAACCAACGGTCCATATGTGGCCCCTCGTTGGTGGCACCTACAATTTCTGAAAATCTGCATTTTTACCTTTTCCACAACTAGGGTGTTACACTCTGCTATGGTGGTCTCTAGTAAAAATTTTCTGAACTCAAAATGAAGCGAACTTGGTGGCGTTGGATAAAGAATTCATTGACCTTTGTAACACCTTAGATTCGATAAATAATAAAAAGGGAGTCAAGGGGGAAACTCACAAGCCAAAATCGAATCATGGAACCGTCCACGGAGCCCCACACAAGTCGTGAAGGGGACCACGGTCCATTTAAGAGTTCGTGGTAAGCTTCCCCTATACCTTCTTGACAAGGATCCCTCCCATGGAGGCCTTGATGGCCCGTGTTGAGGGAGAAGGCTCGTGAAAGAGCTTTTGGGAGCTTGGCACTAGTTTCTATGACCAGCAACCCTCCCATAGAGGCCTTGATGGCCTCTTGTGGTGGTCGCCATCAAAGTGCCCCACTAGCATGGGTCTCTTTCCAAGCCACTGGTCCAAGGACCATGACTGCTATAACGGCTCGTAGTCCCTTAGATAGCTCGTGAAGACCACCATTTGGTGGTAGCGTCAACTTTAAGTAAGGGTCTTTTGGGTCTTTTCCTAATTATTCTATCTTCATACTATGTTATTTTACCCTGATCTAGAACTCCTATATAATTATTTTTACCTCCAAATTTCTCCAATTAAGTTCATTCTCTCAAATTCTTAAAATAAGATCAAGTCTTCCTCTCACATAATTCTCTCTCTACAAGTAGAAGAATAAAGCTAGAGTTTACAGATCAAGTAATCCTCCATTGAAGTCAAGGTTTCAGCACTAAAGTATGATGGTTTTCATCCATGGAGACCTTTCCTCTATGAAGTCCCCAAATTCTCCAATTTGTAAAGTTAGAAATCCATAATTGAGTTAGGGTTTTTCCTCCATGTTATGGGTTCTCTTAATTATTGATTTAATTGATTGTTTTATGATCTTTCAAGGATGAGTTGATATAATCCTATTATTTTTTAATGAATCCCCATGGACCCATGCGTATTCTATGTTTTTGAAGTTATGAAGATCTAATGTGGGTTATGGAATTATGAAAGATGAACTTATGAAATCATGCATGTTCACATGAAATTGATGTAAATGTTTTAAGGATGCTTTAAGAGTGAAGTATCAATGATGTTGTTGTTGTTGTGTTGTTGAAAGAATTTCTTATATGCACATGAAAGCATGAATGTGAAAGATTTTTCACATAATAAGCATTCCTAAGGTCGAAAGACTTTCTCTCCTAAAATGAACAAATGATAAGGAGCTAATCTAAAATTGAGGCAAGCGGCGATTACCCATGTCCTCCAAAGACTAGGCAAGAGGCGATTACCCATGCCCTAGGATGATAAGACAATGGGCAACTACTCATTTCTTATGAATGTTAAGTTAAGATGATTCTAATGAACATTCCGTGGAAGTTATACTTAGCACCGAGTGGTCAAGTGGTGATTACCCATGTCCCATATACTATGTGCCAATATAGGATGTGCCTAGATAGACATTAGTTAGAGGAGCCACGTAAGCTAGAAAGTTTGTAGTCTTACATTTGCAAGTAGGGCAACCCTTACCGATGAGACACCGGATTCCATGTTATTAGCTCACATGATCATACATGTTGGCTAAGGAAACTTCCTACAAGTTATGACGTATTATGGTTACTTAAAGAAGTATCTAATATGGAACGTAAGGATGACCTTACTTGCATCGACCTTACTCCTGAACTATGTTTTGAACCTTATGTCCTGTCTTTTACCTTGGTCTTCACATATTATGAAATGTCCCTTTTTAACATGTTTTATATGTTATTATACAAGGCTGTCATACATGGTACATATTTGTACTAACGCTTTCTCTTTCATACATTTCCCTGAATGTAGGGTCCAACATTCAGGGTTCTCATTTCGTGGCTAGAGGTTGTGTCACGACCCACACCATCGTGATTAGCACCCAGACTAACTCTCCAGTGGGAGAACCACTACTACAACCCAAACTAAGCAACTAAACAAAAACTAAGGCAATTAAGTTATGGAAACAAGTTAAATACTAAATAAATAAGGAGTTCCCATAAACTACAACAAAAGTCTAACAAACTAAACAATGCGGAAGAGCAACCTAGAACCTGAAAATCAATGTACCAAAACATCTAACAATGAAGCTAGTCTAAACAAGAAGGGATACAACCCCAACTAATGTACTAATAATAACTAATAGAACTGTTTAAGTCCGAAATGTGGACATAGATGAAAGGAAAACTCATGGTAGTCCAGAAGAATTGGCTCACCCTTGAATTCGTACAACGATCCCTAATCTCCTAAGTGAGGGCAGTTAGTAGCCACAGTGTACTTGTAGGATCACACGGCAATCCCACTAATTGCAACATAAGCAAGTCAAGACAACAATATAATCACATACATATATATCAACTTATTTATCAATATTTACGAACAACGAACAACTTCACATTTTTTATCAAATCATTGGTGCTTTCATGGAACCCAAACTCAAACAGTTAGCATATCGAAACATGATATTCGATCCCATAATTATGCCGGAACATGGCAACCGATCACATAGTTATGCCAAAACGTGGCAACCGATTCAAGTTAGTTATGTCGGAACATGGCAACCGATCAATTCAACACACCACAATCATAATCACATGTATATCATCAAGATCATACATTTAAGTCATGATTTCATTGCAATCATCATTCATCTATCTCATTTACAACAAGTGTTATCAAGATTGCAACATTCATAAATATACAAGTATCATAATGAAGCAAGAACAAACATACATCACACAATCACAGAATCACAACCATCTCCTACCTGGAAACAAGCTTGAAACCCTAAGTAACCTGATCCTTCCCTTTCCAGATTTGTTTCGCTTGTTCTTGGTCTTCAAACAATCAATATAATACAAAAATTAATATACAATCACTAATTGCCTGAATTACTAACCTAAGCGTCTCACACGATGACATAAATAGCTAAGCACTACAGTTCCACAATAATAGTGCGATGAAATATGCAACGAGAACAACAATAATAATAAGCAACAGAAAAAAATCAAATAGGTATCTTACCTCACTGGCCTAATATAAACTGATATGCCATCACCTACCTCACTGGCCTAATATAAACTGATATGCCATCACCTACCTCACTGGCCTAATATAAACTGATATGCCATCACCTTGGGTATGAAACAAGTGAGGATATTTGGACCTCATGCCATCCTCAGCTTCCCAGGTCACCTCTTCTCTATTCTTGTTTATCCACAATACTTTAACTGAAGCCACCTCTTTGGTCCTTAATTTACGGACCTATCGATGTAATATGGCAATTGGAGTTTTCTCGTAGGATAAATTCTTTGTGATCTGAACATCCTCAACTGGGATAACCTCAATAAGGGTTTACTACGCACTTCTGTAGCATTGATACATGGAAAATTGGATGAACAGATTCTAGCCCCGAAGGCAATTCTAACTCATAAGCCACTTGTTTTACCTTCCGAAGGATCCGGTATGGCCCAATGAATCTATGACTAAGCTTGCCTTTCTTACCAAATCTCATAACACCTTTCATAGTCGAGACTTTTATGAATACCCAGTCATCGACACAAAACTCTAAGTCCATTCGTTGCATATTTGAGTATGACTTATGTCGGATTTGAGCTGTTAGCCACTTCTCTCGAATAAGCTTAACCTGCTCCACTGTTTGATGTACTAGGTTAAGTTCAATCAACCCTGACTCACCTACGTCGAACCTCCGATGGGGGATCTACATTTTCGCCCATACAAAGCCTTATAAGGTGCCATCCCTATGCTAGAATGATAACTATTATTGTATGCGAACTGAATAAGGGGTAAGTGGTCATCCCAACTTCCATTAAAGTCCAACATGCATGCTCGTATTATGTTGTCAAGTGTTAAAATAGTGTGTTCCGCTTGGCCATCTGTCTGAGGGGGAAAGGCGGTACTGAGATTAACTTGCGTCCCTAATCTTTTCTGCAAAGACTTTGAGAAGTTAGTGGTAAATTATTCTCTTCAATCTAATATAATAGATATTGGGACGTCGTGCAACCTAACAATCTCTCGGATGTAATGCCCTGCATAATCTTTAGCTGTGAAAGTAGTCTTGATTGGTAAGAAATGGGCTAATTTTGTTAGTCTGTCAACAATTACCCAAATAGAGTCAAACATACGACGCAATCGAGGTAACCCTATAACAAAATTCATATTAATTGCTTCCCACTTCCACAAAGGAATGGCTATCTCCTGGACTAGCCTAATGGGCTTTTGGTTCTCAACCTTCACCTGTTGGCAGTTAGAACAGTGTGCCATAAACTCAGCAACATCCTTCTTCATCCCGTGCCACCAATAGATCTCCTTAATATCACGGTACATCTTCGTCGAACCAGAGTGAATAGAATAACTGGAATGATGTGCCTCTTCCATAATCTGATGTCGAAGCCCTACAACATTCAGAACACATAATCGACCCCTATATATTAGGGCTCCATCTCCTGCTATATCAAATGCTATAGACTGCTGATCCTGAGCCTTGTCTCTAAGCTGCTCTAATCTAGGATCCTCATATTGCCGTGCTTTTACCTCTATAACTAGAGATGATATAGTTATGTCCTGAATTGTGACCCCACTATCGTCTGCCTCTAACAATCTAACTCCCAAGCTAGCTAACTGATAAAGCTCTCATGCTAGCTAACGCTTCTCAACACTTAAATAGGATAAACTACCCATAGATCTTCGACTAAGGGCATCAGCTACCACATTCACCTTTCCTGGATGATATAAAATATCCACGTCGTAGTTTTTGAGTAACTCCAGCCATCACACCACAATCAGAATCATATGCATATCATCAAGATCATACATTTAAGCCATGATTTCATTGCAATCATCATTCATCTATCTCATTTACAACAAGTGTTATCAACATTGCAACATTCATAAATATACAAGTATCATAATGAAGCAAGAACAAACATACATCACACAATCACAAAATGACAACCATCACCTACCTCGAAACAAGTTTGAAACCCTAAGTAACTTGATCCTTCCCTTTACGGATTCGTTCCGCTTGTTCTTGGTCTACAAACAATCAATATAATACAGAAATTAATATACAATCACTAATTGCCTGCATTACTAATAATTCTATGAACCCTAGATCAAATCCATGATCCCAATTATCCAAATTAGGGTTGTTTCCACCATATAATCTATAACAAAGACCTCCCCCATCAATATTCACCCATTCTATTACATTATACGAATCGAAAAAATAGATTCAGGGAGTGAAAAGCTTACCTTTATCCTCAAGAGTGGTGAAAAATGTGTAGGAGTCGCCTGGGGTTCGTTCCTTAGCTCTAAAGGTCAAAAAGTGCATAATAACGTTATTTAGGGGTTTATTAACTACCTTAAGTTGCGTCGAGCCTGCAACAGCGGCCCTCATCCCGCTGTAGTGGCCCCACTAGAGTGGCTTGCACGAACCAGTAAGCTATTTAAAGAATTCCAAAATCCCCATTTCACAACACACCTCTAAACAACGACGTTCATAAAATACCCCTTATGCTAAGATCAATTCTGGGAGTTCTACTCGCCCGAATTCAACTATGTAAAGTCGTATGGATTCCTTAACGAGTTATCTAACCACTCATTTAATCAAAATCATAAATGATTCACCCGATTGTTACTAGATTTCCCTACACCTCAAAGACTCCGATTTCGTCCAAATCTGGACTAGGTTGGGAAAAATCCAAACACTATGAAAAAGTTTTTCGGCCCCAAAGTTTCTCCAGTTGGCTTTTCTTTAACGACGGGAACAGGTGGTTACAATAGATACCAATTTACCCATCACTTATCCCTGAGTGACAAAACTTAGGAAAATAGGCTAAGGAAAGAATGAAGTAGTACCTGAATCGACGAAAAATTAAGGATACTTGTCTCACATGTCCCTCTCAGTTTCCCAAGTAGCTTTCTCAACTGGACGATGCTTCCATTGAACTTTCATGGACCTAAGCTCCTTGGTCCACAACTTGCACATATCACAATCAAGAATTGCAATCGATTCCTCCTTGTATTGGAGGTCCTTGTCAAGCACAATTGAGTCCCACTTTTTGATATAATCCCCGTCCCCATGATATCTCTTCAACATGAACACATGAAATACCAGATGAACTCTCAATAAATTATGAGGTTAAGTCAGTCTATACTCTACGGGTCCCACACATTCAAGAATCTCTAATGGACCAATGTATCGCGGACTTAGTTTTCCTTTCTTACCAAATCTCATCTCCCCAGTCATGGGTGATACCTTAAGAAAAACATTCTCACCGATTTGAAATGCCATGTCTCTAACCTTATGATTCGCATACTTCTTCTGTCTACTCTGGGCTACTAGAAGCTTAGCTTGAATACTCATCACCTATCTTGAGCATCCTTCACTAAATCAACCCCCAAAGGTTTCACATCTCTAGCCTCAAACCATCCTATGGGTGATCTACATCCCCTCCCATAAAGTGCCTCAAATGGTGCCATATCAATTATGGAGTGATAATTATTATTATAGGAGAACTCACACAAAGGTATGAATTTATCCGAATGCCCTCTAAAATCTAGCACACATGCCCTCAACATGTCTTCTAATACATGAATAGTCCTCTCCGACTGCCTGTCTGTCTATGGATGAAAGGTTGTACTAAAAGTGAGTTGTGTGCCTAATTCATCATGCAATTTTCTCCAAAAATTGGATGCGAATTGAGTACCACAGTGTGAGATGAGAGAAACGGGCACCCCATGCAACCTCACTATCTCTTTCACATAAACTTTAGCTAATTGTTCAACATTATAATTTGTTCTTACTGGAATAAAATGGGCTGATTTGGTCAATCTATCAATCACTACCCAAATAGAATCAAGCTTTCCCAAAGTCTTGGGAAGACCAACCATAAAATCCATGGCTATTATTTCCTACATTCATCCCGAAATTGGCATTCTTTGAAGTAAATTGCCGGCCTTTAATGTTCATGCTTCAGTTGTTGACAATTTTGACACTTCGCCACAACATCGCTATGTCTTTCTTTATGCCTGGCCACCAATAAATTTGCTTCAAATCTCTATACATCTTTGTCACACCCGGATGAATAGAATATCGCAAACCATGAAACTCTGCCAACAATGTCTCAATCAAGTCATATACTCTAGGAACACAAATTCTCCCATTAAAATTGAGTATACCATCCGTATCAAGAGTGGTTTCTTGTGCCTTACCGTTCACAGTCTTCTTTCTAAGCTCCTCCAAATTGTCATCCTCAAATTGTTTGGCCTTGATCTCCTCAATGAATGTGGCCCTTACTTCAATACTAAGCTAACACCCCACCTCTTTCTGAAATGCCCAACTATATGAACTTAGACTCTAAGGTCTGAATTTCCGTAGCCATAGGTCGCTTGGATGCACTCAAGAAGCTAAACTACCCATACTCACCGCTTTTTGACTCAAAGCGTTTGCCACCACATTAGCCTTGCCCTGATGGTATTGAATGGTCACATCATAATCTTTAAGTAACTCCATCCACCTTCGCTGTCTCAAATTTTGATCCTTTTGACTGAACAGATGCTGCAAAGTACGATGATCGGTAAACACTTCACACTTAACACCATAGAGGTAACGCCGCCAGATCTTAAGAGCAAACACTACCACTGCAAACTCCGAATCATGTGTTGGACAATTCCTCTCATGCACCTTCAATTGACGTGAGGCAAAAGCTGTAACATTCTTATCCTACATCAACACAGCTCCCAAATCAGAATGTGAAGGATTAAAATAAATAATAAAATCCTTACCGTCAACCGGTAATGCTAGAATGGGTGCGGTGGTCAAAAAGGTTTTGAGCTTTTGGAAGCTCTCCTCACATTTTTAAGTCCATTAAAATGGTATCTCCTTTTTGGTCAAGTTAGTCAGGTGAGTGGCAATAGAAGTAAAATTTTTCACAAATTGACGATAGTAGCTAGAGAGCCCTACAAAACTCCTCACTTCCATCACAGAACTTGGTCGAACCCAATTTTTAACCGCCTCAATCTTTTGGGGATCTACCATTACCCATTCTTTTGAAACTACATGCCCCAAAATTGCAACCGATTTCAACCAAAATTCACACTTAGAAAATATAGCTTATAGATTTTGCTTCCCAAGAACACCCAAAACACTACGAAGATGGTTGGCATGCTCTTTCTCAGATTTAGAATAGACCAAACTATCATCAATAAAGACTATGACGAAAGAATCAAGAAATGGCTTGAACACCCCATTCATTAAACTCATAAAAGTTGCAGGCGCATTGGTCAAACTAAAAGACATAACCAAAAACTCATAGTGCCCATAGCGAGTTCTAAATGTCATCTTGGGCACATCCTTAGGCCTAATTTTCTATTGATGGTAACCGAATCTTTGATCAATCTTTGAGAAAACGGATGCACCTTGCAATTGGTCTAAAAGATCATCTATTCGAGGCAAGGGGTACTTGTTTCGAATAGTGACCCTATTCAATTGCTGATAATCTATACATATTCTTCATACTACCATCTTTTTTCTTAATAAACAAAACTGGACCACCCCATAAGGAAGCACTAGGATGAATAAATCCCCTATTTAGAAGCTCTTGGATTTGAGCCTTAAACTTTCTTAATTATGTCAGAGCAATGCGATTTGGAGGGATAGAAATGGGACGCACACCAGGCTCTAAATCAATCAAAAATCTATATCTCTATCCAGAGGCATACCAGGTAAATCATTAGGAAACATTTCTATAAATTTTGACACCACAGAAATAGACCCAATAGATGGAGCCTCAATCTCAACATCAATATGAGCCAAATAAGCCAAACAACCCTGCCCTATCAATTTCTTAGCCCGAATGGAGGATATGATCTTAGTTCGCTTAAGCTTGTACACCCATTCCAGCTCTAATTTTTCCATTCCCAAAATTTCTAGAGCTACGGACTTAGTATTACAATTAAGTACGGCATAATATAGGGACAACCAAGTCATACCTAAGATTATGTCAAAGTCAGTCATATCCAAAATCACCAAATCAGCCCAAGTATGAAAACCCATAAACAAATAGGACGTGCACGATAGACATAGGTAACTATGACTGACTCTTCAACAGGGTAGAAACATGGATAGGGGAATCAAGTATACCATAAATCATATCAAACTCTGAGGTGAATCGAATAGATACATAGGAATAAGTATAACCCGGATGAAATAACACATTAGCCATCGAGTCACAGACAAGAATAGTACTTATGAACACTGCGTCAGATGCCTCTGCCTCATTCTTGCCCGGAAATGCATAACACTGAGCCCTATCATCTTGATGAACCACTTCCCTACCTGGTTGCACATTACCTCTGCATGCATTAACATTTTCTCTACCTCCACGGCCTAGTTGATTACCTCATCACCCACCTTGTGGACATCCTCTACCATTATTACCATTCCCCGTGGGTACTAGTGCTTTAGACTGCTACTGAGAGGAATCTAACACACGTGGGTGGGGACAATCTCTCCTCATATGCCCAAGTTCTCCGCAGTTCTAACAAATAATATCAAAAGATGGTTTGCTGCCCGGTGAAGGCGTCTCCCTGGCTATCCTAAAAATTATGAGATGGAGTTTCTGAGTAACTACCTGCAAAGGCGGGCATCGCGGACTGAATTGGCTTGGCTACAAGTGTTGGCATGTCGAACCCCTTGGAATAAGAACCTTGAAAGTTACTGAGTTCTTCGCCCTTTTTGCCCATGCCTTAGCTTGACCATCTCGCCTCACACCCTCCACTTTATTAACATAGTTTATTACCTCATTAAAGCTCCTCCCTGCTCAAGTCATATGAACAGATAATACTTGCAACTCAGAATTTAGCCTCCTAATAAATAACCGGATTATCTCTTCCTCAATAGTCACCAATTGAGTAGCATATCTAGACAAAGCATGGAACTTGACCTCATATGCATCCATAGTCATACCATCTCGCTCCAAAGCCTTGAACTTATCCTTCTTCCGATCCCTCAAAGTCCTAGGCACATACTTTTCTAGAAACAAAGCAAGAAATTGGGTCTAAGTAGGTGGAGGTAAAGTACAAGATCTGCATTCCATATAAGCTCTCCACCACTCCTTAGCCTCACCTTGAAGTTGGAAAGACACAAACTCAACCCTATGCTGATGAACAATACCCAGTTTATGAAGCCTCTCATAGCAATAAAGAATGAACTCATAAGCATCCTCATTCTCAAAACCAAGAAACATAGGCGTCTTTAACTTCAGAAATTTAGTCAATATTTCGTGCTTATTACCAGTCATAACAGAACCCAACAAAGGACGGAAGAAAGCATCATTACCTCCAATCCCACCTACCTTGGGCGCAGTGCTAGCAACATGAGGATTTGTAGGAGTTTGAGTTGTTTGAGCAGAAAGAAGCACTCCAGGATCAACCAATCCCTTTTAGAACGACATGATCTGTTGAGCTAACATTGGATCCAAAGGACGAACACCTGTAGTTCTAGTCTGCACCTCTTCCTTTTGTCCCACATCCTCAACATCATCAACATCAACATTCTCCTCTTCAATCTCTTCATGATGAGCAGGAGGGTTATCATTCACAGGAGCATTCTCAACTAGAGCTCAATTTTCAACAGGCACTACTCTTCCACAACCTCTACCCCTAGCTCTTCCTTTACCCATGCCTCGACTGTAACCTCTCGCTGCAGATTCCTCAATCGGAGCATTGACGGGAGCTACAGGCCTGACGCCGTTGAATCTAGCATTAATCATCTATGGATAGAAGAGTGAAGGAGGTTACATAACAATTTGAATCGCCAGATACCAATTGGAATCAAGTTTTAGCACAAAAGAAGAGAAGAGAAAAATAGAGATTTCCTAAAGTCCTATAGCCTCTCGAAGAAAAGTAAAGGCATCCTCATACCGTTCTGTGAGCCTTTACTAGACTCATATTGGTACATCGAGATCAATGAACCTAGGCTCTAATACCAACAATGTCATGATCCAGATTGTCGTGATTGTCACCCACACTAACTCTCCGGTGGGAGAACCACTACAACAACCCAAACCAAGCAACTAAACCAAAACTAAGACAATTAAGTTATGGAAACAAGTTAAATACTAAAGAAATAAGTAGGGAGTTCCCATAAAATCCAATAAAAGTCTAAAAAACTAAACAATGTTGATGAGCAACCTAAAACCTAAAATTCAATGTACCAAAACATCTAACAATGAACCAAGTCAAAAAAAGAAGGGATACAACCCCAACTAATGTACTAATAACTAGTAGAACTGTCTAAATCTGAAATGTGGACATAGACGAAAGGAGAACTCGTGGCAGCTCAGAAGAATTGGCTCACCCTTGAATTCGAACGACGATCACTGATCTCCTAAACGAGGTCTATCAGTAGCCGCTTGAAGATGCCCTGTACTCAACAAAAATAAGAGCAATTGCAGTATCAATACAAAACCCAGTGTACAGGTAGGATCACGTGGCTATCCCACTAAGTGCAACATAAGCAAGTCAAGCCAACATTATAATCACATGCATATATATCAAGATATACAATATTATCAACATTATCAAACAACAAACAACTTCACATTTTTTATCAAGTCATTGGTCCTCTCATAGAACCCAAAGCCAAATAGTTAGCATACCGGAACTTGGTATCTGATCCCATAATTATACACAAACGTGGCAATCGATCCCGAAGTTATGTCAGAATATAGCAACCAATCCAAGTTAGTTATGCCAAAACATGGCAACCGATCCATTTAATACACCACAATCACAATCACAAGTATATCATCAAGATCATACATTTATGTCTTGATTTCATGGCAATCATCATTCATCTATCTCATTTACAACAAGTGTGATCAACATTGCAACATTCATACATATATAAGTATCATAATGAAGCAATAACAAACATACATCACACAATCATAGAATCACAACCATCACCTTCTTCGAAACACGATTAAAACCCTAAGAAACTTGATCCTTCCCTTTACGGATTCATTCCGCTTGTTCTTGGTCTACAAACAATCAATATAATATGGGAGTCAATAAATAATCACTAATTGCCCAAATTACAAACAATTCTATGAACCCTAGATCAAACCCATGATCCTAATTATCCAAATTAGGGTTGTTTCCACCATAGAATCTATAACAAAACCCTCCCCCATTAATATTCACCTATTCTATTATGTTCTACTGATCGAAAAATTGATGCGGGGAGTGAAAATCTTACCTTTAGCCTCAAGAATGGTTAAATGAGTAGGAGTCACTGGTTTGTTCCTTAGCTCAAAAAGATTAAAAGTGCATAATAAGGTCGTTTAGGGTTTATTAACGACCTTAAGTCACGTCGAGCCCGCCACAGTGGTTCTCATCCCGCTGTAGCGGCAAAAACCTCCGCCTGAGTGGCTTGCATGAAAAAGTGACCTATTTAAATAATTTCAAAATCCCCATTTCACAACACACGTCTAAACAATGAATCTGAGAAAATATCCCTTACGCTAAGATCGATTCCGGGAGTTCTACTTGCCCGAATTCAATTTCATAAAGTCGTACGTATTCTTTAACGAGTTATCTAATCACTAATGTAATCAAAATCATAAATGATTCACCTGATTGTCACCAGATTTTCCTACACCTCAATGACTTTGATTTCGTCCAAATCTGGACTAGTTTGGGAAAAATCCAAATACTACGAAAAAGTTTTCAGGCCCCAAATTATCTCCTGTTGGATTTTCTATAATGATGGGAATAGGTCGTTACAGGTTGGTGGAGAGACTTTGAGTTTGGTGACTCCTCATGCTTCGAGGACTAGGCTTTTATAGCTTTCAGTCATTTCTTGTTTTCAGACTTTGTACGTGATGACAGAGTTACATTCCGGTCACTCTTGATGTATTAGATGAAAAATGAGACTTTCTAGACTCCCACTTTACTTTGATAAAAACTCTCAGTTTTGAAATGTTTCTTGATCTCTTTGATTTTCATATATCTTGTTATGCATGCTAAGTGGCTTGTGTAGGGTCTCTCGGGGTCCTATATGCCATGTTACACCTAGGGGGTATCTTGGGTCGTGACAAACTTAGATTCGATAGGTGATGGGACACCTTATTCAATATGTGCTAAGATATATGATGATCTAATTTTAACTAAGTAGAATTATATATCAAAACTTTGTCGGTAAAGAAGTTTTCAACTCAACTTTGTGCTAGGGAATTCTAGTGACCTTAATTCGTATCCAAATTCATTTCCACAGAAAACAATTGACCTTTACACCTAAGAACAATTTATGAATCACCCTATACGACCTTACACGCAAATGAAGAATGGTTATGGCCTTAGCTTAGTAATTTTAGAAATGTTATGGATATGCTAACTTATCAAATTCGGCGTACCTGACTCAGCAAAGTGGTTGAATCATTCATATGAAGTCATCTCGACAAAAAGTGTCTTGCATACCCAAACTCCATTTGCCAAAATCTTCAAGGGGAGTCGAAATCAGGTGAAGAGTCTCGGGATCCATTCAAAGGGGCATTCTAGACTAAACACAACATTTTGGAGCTAAACCCACTTATAGAATTTTCATCTAGGAATGTTTGGAACAAATGTTGACCTAGGTCAAACTTAGGACAAACATAAAAGCTTTAATGCCTAATCACATAATTGCACTGAATGCCTCAAGATCCATTCCGATCATGGTACTAGGTAAAAATGCCCCTTGTTGAGGGGATGAAACTGATAGATTTTGATTAGGAGGTTGACTTCCTAAACATTTGATCAAAATCAACAATTCAAGGTTCAAAAGCACTAAAACACAGAACTTCATAAAAAACTAAATGAACGATCTGATGACTGAATTGTTAGTCTCACCAAGTCATATATTACTTGGGGTCACTATTAAAATGCTCTAAATGACTATAATGATGCATTAGCACAAAAAATGACCTAGAGGATCATTGAATAATCATGTATTCCTTACAAAGGATTCTACATACATCCTAACGAGTAATAATGTAACACCCCGTATCTGAAACAAACCAAATTGCATATTTCAGAAGCTATAGGTGCCACTTACGAGCACCACCTATGAACCATAGGGTGACCCACGGTCCGTGTTGGTGGTCTATGGTTCACACATGTAGCCTCTCCTAGAACTATGTCTGAAAATTTAGCTAAGTGTTGACCCAAGGCCGGACCTACGATCCTTAGGTCAAGTCATAGACCGTGGTCCATGTCCGTGGATCGATGCCTCAGAAGACCAGCTTCAGTTATGAATGACGGTTGACTATCATGGACCGCCATTCAATCTACGGTCTGTTAGTCCCGTCCGTAAATCACCCTGACAGCAGTTAAGTTAGGGGTCTTTTGGTTTTTTCCTTATTCATTTGACCCCTAAACTATGTCGTTTAGACCCTAAATTCTGAGGTTTTAGCCAATTTAAGCCTAGAAACATAACTAGAACTTACCTAATTTAAATCATTAATCAAACTTAGAAATAATTTAGAGTGTAAGAGGAGAAAAGAGGTCAAGAACCCTAGTTCAAGAACACATCAAGATTCCATCAATTCCAACCCCAAAATCAAAAGATTTCTCCGTAGAATTTATCACTATGTATGTGGGATTTCACTAGTGGGTTCCTTTTGCCCATTAGGTCCCTAGATCTCAGTCAGATTCTCGATTCCCTATTATCAACTAAACCTAGGGTTTCTTGAACTTCAACAGATTATCATCAATTAGTTATTTACATGTTCCAAATCAGATTACATGTTATTACTTTGTTTCTCGCATGAATTTTAGAACTCTAGTTATATATTTCTTTAGTTCTTGAATTACACATAATAGGTCAGATATTTCAATATTTCAGATATACTTGCCTCAGTCTTGAATGTGTCATTATTAGTATATTAATATGCATTCTCAGCTTGAATGTCAATTTTGAGCTTTCAGAATATTACAGAAATTCAATCATTATGTGTTAATTATTTAATCTATTGGGAGTAACATAATACCGAGTTGGACTAGTTTAAGTTACCCATACAGTCCCAGAAGTACAAGCCACATAGATTGTAAGTCCTCTCTGTGGGCATCATTTTAGTGATCACGCTAGCATGCATCTACATCTTTGGCCAGGTGTATTGGGTCCTCTTGATGAGGCGTATACATCGGACTCCATATTTAGTTCATGTGGTTTTATTACCGGTTATTAGTAGCTCTCACAAATTAGTCATACTCCATTACATTGACCACATTTCAGTAAAATCAGTATTCAACATCAGCATGTCTAAATTTTGTCAATCCATTCGGTTAGCTCAGTATTTAGTATCTATATCATGTTCAGCTTCTACTCTTTTCTTTATTGCTTGTTCAGTTATATGTTTATTTCAGCTTTACTCTATCCTTTATGTACTTTTCAAGTACTGACGCATACTCTGCGCTACATCTTCTCGTGATGTAGGTTTAGGTTCTCAACATCCAAATCACGCTATGATCAATCCCTGATCTCCAGTTCAGCAGCATCAGTGGTAAGTCCTCATTCTTTGAGGACAATAGTCATGTTATCTTTCAGTTTTCATTGTTTTAGTTTCAGTTTTACTAGACTTAGCTGGGGCATGTCCCAGCACTTCTAGTCAGTTAGAGGCTATTTTCAGACCTAGTTAGATTCAACATAGTATTTGAGTTTGATGTTCCTTTTGTATTAAACTCTTAGATTTGACAATTAGTTTTAGTATATGTGTATCCCCCATCATTTCAGATTCTCCTATAATTAGCTTTCGCATCAATTTTATTTCTCAGTTTATCTTTAGTATGTTCATGATTATGCTAGCAATGTTAGCTTGGGGTCACTTGTCATCCTAGGTCCTCTGTCCGCATCTCAAGGGTAGCTCGGGGGGTGACAAATAATTTTTAGATGTTGGCTTAGAGTGTAGCCAACCAAAACAATCAGCGAGTTCTAGGGCCATCAGATGCTAATGTTGGGTCAGCTACAGCTAGAGTGCGAGATTTTGTTAGGATGAATCCGCTAGAGTTCTTAGGATCACAGATTGGTGAAGATCCCCAAAACTTCATTGATGTGGTCAAGAAGATCTTTGAAGTGATGCAAGTAACTGGGAATGATTGAGTTGTGTTAGCATCTTACCATTTTAAGGTTGTGGCTTATATCGGGTATACTCAGTGGAAGGAGAACAAGGGTACAGATACAAATCCTATCACTTGGGATTGCTTTAGTGAGACCTTCCTAGAGAGGTTTTTCCCAAGAGAGCTAAGGGAGGCAAACACTCAAGAATTTATGAACTTAAGGCAAGGTAGCATGACATTCCAAGAGTATGGGTTCAAGTTTACCCAACTTTCCAGGTATGCTCCTCACATGGTTGCTGATTCCAGGGCTCAGATAAATAAGTTCCTATATGGAGTGTTAGACTTGGTGAATACAGAGTGTAGAAATGCTATGTTGCTAGAAAATATGAGCATCTCTAGGCTCATGGTTCATGCTCAGCAAGTCGAGGGTGATAAGCTTAAGGAACATGCGAAGGAGAACAAGAAGGCTTGGACTGGAAACTATAAGTATTCTCAATAAAAATTGGGTGGTGGAAATCGCTCACTGGGTCAGCAGAAAGTTTCAGCTCCAGCACCTTCATCAGTTAGTGTTCCGTCCTCCAATTTTAGACAAGATCGAAAAGGTAAGGCATCAGGCTCTAAATCTAATGGAAGTGTTTCAGGAACCAAAACCTACCCAAGTTTTCCTAATTGTGGTAAGAACCATCCGGGCGAGTGCCTTGAAGAAAACGAATGATGCTTTAGGTGTGGTCAGTCTGGTCACAACTTGAGGGATTGTCCTTCTAAATAGGGTTAAGGAGGAAATGGTAGAGCTCAGTCCACAACTTTAGCAGCCCTAAAAAGTCGCTCGACTCAGCAAGGTAACTCATCTGGTACAGGTTGTGGACATTGCCATACTAGGCTATATGCTCTCCAGGCTCTCCTGGATCAGGAGGATTCTCTTAATGTAGTCACTGGTACGTTACGAGTCTTTGATCTCGATGTTTATTCTTTGTTAGATCCAGGGGCTACTCTTTTCTTTATAACTCCTTATATAGTAGTTAAGTTTGATGTTAGTCCAGAAACTCTCTCAGAACCTTTCTCAATCTCTACTCTAGTCGGTGACCCAGTTATACTTGGAAGGGTATAGAGAAATTGCCCTATCACAGTCTCCTAGACAGTCACCTCAGCAGATCTTGTAGAGTTAGAAATGGTAGACTTCGATGCCATTCTAGGCATGGATTGATTACATTCGTGTTATTCCTCAGTTGATTGAAGAGCTAGGTTTGTTTAGTTTCAGTTTATAAACAAATCAATCTTAGAATGGAAGGGTAGTAGTTTAACACCTATGGGTCGATTCATTTCTTACCTTAAGGCTAGAAAGATGATCACTAAGGGTTATCTCTATCATCTAGTTCGGGTTAAGGATTCAATCTCTGAAACCCTAACTCTTGATTCAGTTATAGTGGTTAATGAGTTTCAAAAAGTTTTTCCAGAAGATCTTCTCGGAGTTCCTCCCGAAAGGGAAATCAACTTTGGAATTGATATACTTCTAGATACCCAACCTATTTCTATTCCTCCTTGTAGAATGGCTCCTGCTGAGCTTAAGGAATTGAAAGATCAGTTGAAAGACCTTCTAGATAAGGGCTTCATCAGACCTAATATTTCGCCATGGGGTGCACCAGTGTTGTTCTTAAAGAAGAAGGATGGTTCTCTCAGAATGTGCATCGACTATAGGCAGTTAAACAAAGTCACAGTCATGAATAAGTATCCCATCCCCGGGATTGATGACTTGTTTAACCAACTTCAGGGTGCTAGTCATTTCTCAAAGATAAACCTCAGATCGGGTTTTTATCAGCTTAAAGTCAGAGATAGTGAAATTTTTAAGACTCTTTCAGAACTCAGTATAGTCATTATGAATTTGTAGTAATGTCATTTGGACAAACTAATGCTCCTGCAGCTTTTATGGACTTGATGAACAGAGTGTTCAAGCAATACTTGGACTTGTTCGTTATCGTCTTTATTGATGATATCCTCATTTACTCTAGGAATGACGAGGAACATGCGAGTCACTTGAGAGTTGTACTGCAAACTCTCCAAGATTGCCAGTTATTTACTAAGTTTAGCAAGTGCGAGTTTTGGTTGCAGTTAGTTGCTTTCCTTAGGCATATAGTATACAGTGAAGGGATTCGAGTTGATTCCTAGAAAATAGAAGCAATGACACAATGGCCTAGACCGACCTCTCCTATAGATATCAGAAGTTTCTTAGGTCTAGCGGGTTATTACAGAAGGTTTGTGGAAGGAATTTCATCCATTGACTAAGTTGAATTAGAAAAAGGTCAAGTTTTAGTGGTCAGATGATTGTGATAAAAGCTTTGCAGAACTGAAAACTTTGTTGACTACAACTCCTGTTTTGACTCTACCAAAGGGTTTAGATGGTTATGTGATTTATTGTGATGCATCAAGAGTCGGCCTAGGTTATGTGTTGATGCAGTGAGGTAAGGTTATAGCTTATGCTTCTGGGCAACTTAAGGTGCATGAGAAGAACTATCCGACTTATGACCTCGAGCTTGCAGTAGTGGTGTTTGCACTCAATATTCGGAGGCACTACTTGTATGGTATTCATATAGATGTGTTCACAGACCATAAGAGCCTTCAGTATGTATTCAACCAGAAAGAGTTGAATCTTCGCCAGAGAAGATGGCTTGAGTTCCTCAAGGATTATGACATGAGTGTGCATTACCATCCTGGTAAGGCAAATGTAGTAGCAGATGCCCTTAGCAGACTATTTATGGTTAGTATAGCACATGTTGAGGAAGAAAGAAAAAAGCTAGCAAAGGATGTTCATGAGCTTGGTCGTTTTGGATTTCGTCTTATAAGCATATCATATGGTGGTGTGACAGTTCAAAATGGATCAAAGTCTTCATTGGTAGTGGAGGTTAAGGAAAAGCAAGACAGTGATCCGATATTGCTCGAACTAAAGGGTGCAGTCCATCAACAGAGAGTTGAGGTATTCTCCCAAGAGGGAGATGGTGTGCTTTGCTACCAGGGTCGATTATGTGTTCCTAATGTGGGCGAGTTGAGACACCAGGATCTTGCAGAAGCCCATAACTCCAGGAATTCTATTCATCCAGGCGCCACTAAGATGTACCGTGATCTGCGGGAAGTCTTTTGGTGGAATGGCATGAAGAGGGATATAGCAGATTTTGAGGCTAAATGCCCCAATTGTCAGCAAGTAAAGTTAGAACATCAGAAACTAGGGGGTATGACTCAAGAGATCGACATTCCTACTTTGAAGTGGGAAGTGATCAATATGTATTACATCACAGGTTTACCTCGTACTCGCAGACAACATGACTCCATTTTAGTGATAGTTGGCAGAGTCACTAAGTCTTCTCACTTTTTGGCAGTCAAGACTACAGATTCGGTAGAGGACTATGCCAAGCCTTACATTAATGAGGTAGTAAGGTTGAATGGGGTACCTTTGTCTGTCATCTCAAATAGAGGTCCTCAGTTTACCTCTCATTTCTGGAAATTATTTTAGAAAGGTCTTGGTACTCAAATTAATCTTAGCACAACATTTGATCCACAGACGGATGGTCAGGCAGAGCGTACCATACAGACCTTAGAGGAAATGTTGAGAGATTGTGTGATCGACTTTAAGGGTAGTTGGGATGATCACCTTCCTCTTAAAGAGTTTGCCTACAATAATAGCTAACATTCCAGCATTCAGATGGCCCCTTATGAGGCATTATATAGGCGTAGGTGTGCATCTCCTGTTGGTTGGTTTAAAGTAGGTGAAACAGCCTTGATAGGGCCAGACTTAGTCCTTTATACGATGGAGAAAGTGCAACTCATTACAGATAGACTTAAGACAGCCCAGAGCTGCCACAAGTCTTATGCAGATGTAAGGAGAAGGGATCTAGAGTTCCAAGTTGATGATTGGGTCTCCTTGAAAGTGTCACCTATGAAAGGGGTGATGAGATTTGGCAAGAAAGGGAAGCTCAGTCCTAGATAAGTAGGCCCTTACAAGATTCTGAAAAGGATGGGTAAAGTGGCGTATAAGTTAGAGTTGCCAGCAGAATTAGCAGCAGTGCATCCAGTCTATCACATTTCACTATTGAAGAAGTGTGGGTGACCCAGCATCTGTAGTGCCATTAGAGAGTGTGGCCGTGAAAGATAGTCTTTCGTATGAGGATGTACTAATTGAGATTCCTGATCATCATATTAGAAGATTGAGAAACAAAGAAGTCCCTTTAGTCAAGGTTTGGTGGATGATCCAGTCGGTAAAGGGACCTACTTAGGAAGCAGAAGCAGCCATGAAGTCCTAGTATACTCACCTCTTTCCTTCTGATTACACTCTAGCTTGAGGTATTAGTTCCTCTTTAATTTTTCAGTTATTCATGTGTAGAATCAATCTTAGTATCATGTTCCTTTAGTTTGTACTTGCATTTGCAGCGTATTTGCATGTTTTGGAACATAGTTCAGTCAGAAAATAGCTTCCAGTGTTTAGTGGTAGGGTTGCAGCTCATCCCCTCTATTTCAGCCAGTTTAGTGTTCATTTGAGGACAAATGTTTCCAAGGGGGAGATAATGTAACACCCCGTATCCGAAGAAAACCAAATTGCATATTTTAGAAGCTACGGGCACCATCTACGGACCGTAGGCTGACCCACAGTCCTTGGTTCACACTTCTAACCTCCCCCATAACTCTGCTTGAAAATTCAGCGAAGTGTTGACCCACGATCGGATCTACAGTCCGTAGGTCAGGTCACGGATCATGGTCCATGTCCGTGGATTGATGCCTCAGTGGCCCAGCTTTAGTTACAAATGACGGTTGACCATCACAAACCGCCATTCAATCGACGGTCTGTCAGTCTCATCCGTCAATCACTCCGATAGCAGTTAAGTTAGGGGTATTTTGGTCTTTTCCTTATTCCTTTGACCCATAAAATGCGTCATTTAGACCCTAAATTATGAGGTTTTAGTCAGCATCAGTGGTGAGTCCTCATTCTTCGAGGACAATAGTCATGTTATCTTACAGTTTTCATTGTTTTAGTTTCAGTTTTTCTAGACTTAGCTGGGGCATATCCCACCACTTCTACTCTGTTAGAGGCTATTTTCAGACATAGTCAGATTTAGCTTAGTATTTGAGTTTGATCTTCCTTTTGTATTAAACTCTCAGTTTTGATATTTAGTTTTAGTATATGGGTATCCCTCATCATTTCAGATTCACTTATTATTAACTTCTGCATCAGTTTTCTTTCTCAGTTTATATTTAGTATGCTCATAATTATGCCAGCAGGGTTAGCTGGGGGTCACTTGTGATCCTAGGTCCCATGTCCGCATCTCGGGGGTAGCTCAGGGCATGACAAATAATTTATATGAGTCTTAGATGCCACAATATTGAATGCCGCCGACAAAAGAGAGTTCCTCAGATGGTAAGCACCTCTAACATCAAACCCTAAGTTTGTAAGTTGTAGTCACCAAGAAGGAAATAAGGTGGGGCCTCCTAGGTGACCAAGTGATCCTTCTTCTTTGGGAAACTCAAAAGGACGATCAGTAGATAAACATCTTTAACAAAGTCCAACTGAGGTATTTAATATCATCCATGAACAGCCCTCTATCACACATAATAGACTCGGTGCAATAAGTATTTTAGGGAAAGATATATAAACAAATAGATATTATACTTTAAATCAGCTAACCAAGAAAGTCAAGTAATAAAAATTCATGCTTTCTATCTTTCATTATCAATAAAGATTGGAACTGTGTTGAAAAATAAATTTACACATGTGGGATATATTGTTTTACTAAGTCTTAAATTTCTTATAGTGTTAAGCTCAAAAATATCTTCTAATAGGATATTTTAGGTTTGTGCAATTTTAGCATAAACTGCTTCTTTCTTTGGTGTTTATTATATTTATATAATTCTTGAAAAAAATAGTTTATTTTTGTAAAATATTGTAAATAATTCGTTAATTAGGTTAGCGCAAAATATAGTTCATAATATACCGTATAACTAATATATTTTATAATTTTATAAAATCTCATGCTATTTTATAAAATTGCCATAAACATCATATCATATATCATATATCATATATATATATATATATATATACTAAAAGTGGGAAGAATTCTAGGAAAAAGTTATATAGAGTTTTAGCCCTACATTAAATTTAAATGTTATAAGTTATTTAACGAATTAAATATTAAATTGTAAGACATCATATTAGCACATCAATCAACTACTACAAAGCCTCTTCAGTATATACTAATATTTGTATTAACTTTATGTTGGTGTAAATTCATGAATTCTTTGTTCAGTTCATCTTCCTATTGGAAATTTGAATATTTTTTTTGCCCTTCACAAAAAGAAAAACACTGTACAAACCTATATTATATTTTTTTATTTATAAGTAATTGTTTTCGTGTGAATTATATTACATAAACTTTATTGGCACTAACTCTCCATTATGTAAATATTTGTAATTCTCACTAATTATATTCATTGTGATTTTTACTCGGGCCTCTCATCCTCATCTATGATCACATATGGATTAATAACATATCCATGACAACTCTTTCTGTTCGTCAAGCTCAACCCTTTAAATATTGACTTCTGAAATAATATTATACACACTTACAATACTGAAAAAAAATGAGAAAATCACTATGTTCTCTTTTCTTGCCTCTTTTATTTGTTTCTTTGATGTTTATGCTTCATGTTTTTATTGTACAACTTTCTATTATTATTTTGTTATAGTTATTATTAAGAATTAAAATTGTACAAGTCACAGTCTTTGTTTCTCAAGTAGAACAACGTTTTCAAGAAAGGGAAAAGAGAGCCCACCAGGATGACTAGCATCTACCACTCAAATCTTCCACGAACCTCGACTGATAGGAGAAGAAGGAGAAGAAGATCACACAGTCTATCCTCGGAACATACACAAATGTCGAAACAAGGGATGAGTACCAACAACATAGTACCCAACAAGAAACCCACTAAACATAAAAACTAGATAGAAAACAAACAATCCTAATTATCCAACCGAACCTCCTCAAACTACAACCTGCACAGAATCAGCCCAACCTATAAGTTCTAGAATACCCAACTCACAAGGTCCAATATTCACAGTCTGATAGCCACAATTCGACACCAAAAACAAATCAAAGAAGTCTATCTCAAAGTCAAGTAGTTCATTTACACTCAACAAGTTCATAAATTTCAAGTACCAAGCAAGTCACGCATAAGAATTAAATGCATCTAGTCACAATAATAAATCTCTTTTCGAAAAAGACCTCAACATCACAACGTTCGCAGGCAAAGACCTCGGCATCTCAACACTCAACGATAAAGACCTTAGCATCATAACACTCCCCGACAAAGACCTCAGCATCATATCACTCGCCGGCAAAGACCTCGGCATCATATCACTCGCATGTCTCATAACGGTGTTCAACAAACAATGCATATAAGCAATATCACAACAAATAGAAGAGACAACAAATTGCACAATTCAAATCCACATTCGTGCATTGAAGCATTTAATCAATTAATCAATAAAGGCACAATAAGGCCATTAACATCATCATGATCATCACATATTCTTTTTTATTTCAGTGCCCTTTTTATTCATTTTGATGTATCAAGTGGACAATTTAACCCTTCAGCTCATCTCCATTACTCCCAATACACAAGCAACAAATGAAGTATAAGAATTGAACTAGAATACAAGGTTTACGAAAACACTTGCCTCAAATCAATCAATGATCACTTCAAGAGTTGAGCCTTCCCCTTCCGATTCACTTCTAAAGCCAAAAAAATTATAAATAAACATGTATTCACAATCACCCATCAAAAACAACACTTTCCATGTCAATTATGTAAAGAAAAAGGTCAATCAACTCATAACCCAATATCAAAATAGAGATTTGAATCTAAAAAACAATACTTGAAAAAAATTTTAAGGCTTTAGGAACTCATTTGGGAAAAACATTTCGATAATGGACTTTAAATATGTTCATAAACTCACTTTTACTTAAAAACATAAGTTCATGAAGAACCCCCGATTTATCAACCCAAAAATCATGATTTAAACTCAAAAAATCAATAATAATAATTGATCATCGAAGATTTAGAGTTAAGAATAATTATCAAATATATTTCCCTCTAAAATATGGTCCCAATCGCATTCCCAAAGTTCCCAAAATTCAAAAATTGTGAAATGGAGTTGCAAGCCCGATTATTTGAAATGATCAGGTCTACCCAAGTATCATACCCGACCAAAGTAACAAGACAGGATCAATTCACTCAATCCACCACTAAGGATTCACCCACTTCTGTACAAATACGAATAGGCAAAAACATACAAGCAAATATCATTTCAAACCCAATGCTGCTCCCAATTGCACATGCAAGTGTATGCGGTCATGCAAGTAATATAGTTTCTTTAGAAATGAGTTATCCTTCCCAAGGGACTTATGATCAACTTATATTCTCTAACTTAATTCTACAATTAGAAAAAATTACTTTATGAGAGGTTGAATGTTATTTATTACGACTACGACTAATACAATAAATAAAGTAACTAATGTGAACGACTTCAATTTGATGTTTTAAGCAAGTAAGAGACAATTCGAGGGCTGCAACATGCATTGGATTTCATGTATCATATCTCAAGTAATGAACTAATTTAGGTTATCAAGTTACTGAGTTATAGGGTTGATTATATGATTATGGTTTCCTGACCTCTAATCGCCTACTCCAATTAGTTGTCTAACTATATCGTTAAGTAGGGATAGACAGTCCTTATTGGAGAGCATTTATATTTCAGCTTGTTTTATAACCAAGCTAGGTGTTCGTTCGGGAGTCACTCCTAAACACAAATCAACTAAACTTAATGGAAGATCAAGGTTTCTATATTCTTTGGTCTATCTACCTTAGCATCTCTCAAATTTAAGAATAGACAAGAGGTTTATCTCTATGATAGCCAGTCAATAAATACTAAGACAAGAATTAATTCAAAACCATTAATACTCAACATAATTTTGGTGCCCAACGCATAGAGGAAAAGTCCAAACGACTTTGGACTTAAAATTTGTCGAGGCCAATACAAGGCTTGACCGATGGATCGTGGATGGACCTACAGCCCCTTCTATCAGCTCATCATTTTTCTTTTGAGAGTCGAATCTTAGGGTCGCGATCCATGGATCTGGACCACTACCTATGGTCTGACCTACAGTCCGTAGTTCCGGCCATGGATCGTGCCTTGTCTGACTTTTGTGGGGTTCTGGGAAGGAGTTGCAGGTGGGCAACCACAGACCCCACCTATGGTTCATGGGTCAACCAATGGTCCATAGGTGGCCCCTCGTTGGTGGCACCTACAATTTCTGAAAAACTGAATTTTTACCTTTTTCACAACTAGGGTGTTACACTCTTCTATTGTGGTCTCTAGTAAAAATTTTCTTAATTCAAAATGAAGCAAACTTGGTGGCGTTGGATAAAGAAATCATTGACCTTTGTAACACCTCATATTCGACAAATAATAGAAAAGGAGTCAAGGGGGAAACTCACAAGCCAAAATCGGATCATGGAACCCTCAACGAAGCCCCACACAAGTCATGAAGGGGGCCACGGTCCGTTTAAGGGCTCGTGGTAAGCTTCCCCTATACGTTCCTGACAAGGATCCCTCCCATGGAGGCCTTGATGGCCCGTGTAGAAGGAGAAGGCTCGTGAAAGATCTTTTGGGAGCTTGGTACTAGTTGCCATGACCAGCAACCCTCCCACAGAGGCCTTGATGGCCTCTCATGGTGGTCGCTGTCAAAGTGCCCCACTAGCATGTGTCTTTTCCCAAGCCACTGGTCCAAGGACCACAAATGCTATAATGGCTCGTGGTCCCTTAGAGAGCTGGTGAAGACCACCATTTGGTGGTAGCGTCAACTTTAGGTCAGTGTCTTTTAGGTCTTTTCCTAATTATTCTATCTTCATACTACGTCGTTTTACCCTGATCTAGAACTACTATATTATTATTTTTACCTCCAATTTTCTCCAATTAAGATCATTCTCTCAAATTCTTAAAAGAAGATCAAGTCTTCCTCTCAAATAAGTCTCTCTCTACAACTTGCAAAAGAAAGCTAGAGTTTACAGATCAAGTAATCCTCCATTGAAGTCAAGGTTTCGGCAGTAAGGTATGTTGGTTTTCATCCATGCAGACCTTTCCTCTATGTAGTCCCCAAATTCTCGAATTTGTAAAGTTAGAATTCCCCAATTTAGTTAGGGCTTTTCCTCCATGTTATGGGTTCTCTTAATTATTGATTTAATTGATTGTTTTATGATCTTTCAAGCATGAGTTGATATAATCCTATGATTTTATAATGAATCCCCATGGACCCATGCATATTCTATGTTTTTGAAGTTATGAAGATCTAATGTTGGTTATGGAATTATGAAAGATGAATTTATGAAATCATGCATGTTCACATGAAATTGATGTAAATGTTTTAAGGATGCTTTAAGAGTGAAGTATCAATGATATTGTTGTTGTTGTGTTGTTGAAAGAATTTCTCATATGCACATGAAAGCATGAATGTGAAAGATTTTTCACATAATAAGGGTTCTTAAGGTCGAAAGACTTTCTCTCCTAAAATGAACAAATGATAAGGAGCTAATCTAAAATTGAGGCAAGCGGTGATTACCCATGTCCGCCAAAGACTAGGCAAGAGGTGATTAGCCATGCCCTAGGATGATAAGACAATGGGCAACTACTCATTTCCTATGAATGTTAAGTTAAGATGATTCTAATGAACATTTCGTAGAAGTTATACTTATCACCGAGTGGTCAAGTGGCGATTACCCATGTCCCATATACTGTGTGCCAACATAGGACGTGCCTAGATAGACATTAGCTAGAGGAGCCACATAAGCTAGAAAGTTTGTAGTCTTACATTGGCAAGTAGGCAACCCTTTCCGGTGAGAGAGACACCAGATTCCATGTTATTAGCTCACGTGATCTTACATGTTAGTTAAGGAAACTTCCTACAAGTTATGACGTATTATGGTTACTTAAAGAAGTATCTAATATGGAACATAAGGATGACTTTGCTTGCATCGACCTTACTCCTGAACTATGTTTTGAACATTATGTCCTGTCTTTTACCTTGGTCTTTGCATATTATGAAATGCCCCTTTTCAACATGTTTTATATGTTATTATGCAAGGCTATCATACATGGTACATGTTTGTACTAACGCTTTCTCTTTCCGACATTTCCCTAAATGTAGGGTCCGATATTCAAGGTTCTTGTTTCATGGCTAGAGGCTGTGTCACGACCCAAACCGTCGTTATTGGCACCCAGACTAACTCTCCAGTGGGAGAACCACTACTACAACCCAAACCAAGCAACTAAACCAAAACTAAGGCAATTAAGTTATGGAAACAAGTTAAATACTAAAGAAATAAGCAAGGATTTCCCATAAACTACAACGAAAGTCTAACAAACTAAACAATGCGGAAGAGTAACCTAGAACCTGAAAGTCAATGTACCAAAACATCTAACAATGAACCTAGTCTAAACAAGAAGGCATACAACCCCAACTAATGTACTAATAACTAATAGAATTGTCTCAGTTCGAAATGTGGACATAGATGAAAGGAGAACTCATGGCAGCCCAGAAGAATTGGCTTACCCTTGAATTTGAACAACGATCCCTAATCTCCTAAGTGAGGGCTATTCGTAGCCACTTAAAGATGCCATGTACTCAACAAAAATAAGAGCAAGTGCAGTATCAGTATACAACCACAGTGTACTTGTAGGATCACGTGGTTATCCCACTAAGTGCAACATAAGCAAGTCAAGACAACAATATAATCACATGCATATATATCAACATATTTATCAACATTTACGAACAATGAACAACTTCACATTTTTTATCAAATCATTGGCCCTCTCATGGAACCCAAACTCAAACAGCTAGCATATTAGAACATGATATTCAATCCCATAATTATGCCAGAACATGGCAACTGATCCCATAGTTATGCCAGAACATGGCAATCGATTTAAGTTAGTTATGTCGGAACGTGGCAACCGATCAATTCAACACACCACAATCAGAATCATATGTATATCATCAAGATCATACATTTAAGTCATGATTTCATTGCAATCATCATTCATCTATCTCATTTACAACAAGTGTTATCAACATTGCAACATTCATAAATATACAAGTATCATAATGAAGCAAGAACAAACATACATCACACAATTACAAAATGACAACCATCGCCTACCTCGAAACAAGTTTGAAACCCTAAGTAACTTGATCCTTCCCTTTACGGATTCGTTCCGCTTGTTCTTGGTCTACAAACAATCAATATAATATAGAAATTAATATACAATTACTAATTGCCTGCATTACTAACAATTCTATGAACCTTAGATCAAATCCATGATCCCAATTATCCAAATTAGGGTTGTTTCCACCATAGAATCTATAACAAAACCCTCCCCCATTAATATTCACCCATTCTATTACGTTATACGAATCAAAAAAACAGATTCAGGGAGTGAAAACCTTACCTTTAGCCTCAAGAATGGTGAAAATGTGTAGGAGTCACCTGGGGTTCGTTCCTTAGCTCTAAAGGTCAATAAGTGCATAAGAAGGTCGTTTAGGGGTTTTTAACGACCTTAAGTCGCGTCGAGCCCGCCATAGCGGCCCTCATCCCGCTATAGCGTCCCTGCTAGAGTGGCTTGCACGAACCAGTGAGCTATTTAAAGAATTCCAAAACCCCCATTTCACAACATACCTCTAAACAACGACGCTCATAAAATACCCCTTACGCTAAGATCGATTTCGAGAGTTCTACTCGCCCGAATTCAATTATGTAAAATCGTATGTATTCCTTACGAGTTATCTAACCACTCATGTAATCAAAATCATAAATGATTCACCCGATTGTTACCAGATTTCCCTACACCTCAAAGACTCCGATTTCGTCCAAATCTGGACTAGTTTGGGAAAAATCCAAACACTACAAAAAAGTTTTTCGGCCCCAAAGTTTCCCCCATTGGCTTTTCTTTAATGACGGGAACATGTTGTTACAATAGATATCAATTTACCCATCACTCATCCCCGAGTGACAAAACATAGGAAAATAGGCTAAGGAAAGAATGAAGCAGTACCTGAATCGATGAACAATTAAGGATACTTGTCTCGCATGTCCCTCTCGGTTTCCTAAGTAGCTTCCTCAAATGGACGATACTTCCATTGAACATTCATGGAACTAAGTTCCTTGGTCCTCAACTTGCACAAATCACGATCAAGAATTGTAATCAGTTCCTCCTCGTATTGGAGGTCCTTGTCTAACACAATTGAGTCCCACTTTATAATATAATCCTCGTCCCCATGATATCACTTCAACATGAACACATGAAATACCAGATGAACTCCTGATAAATTAGGAGGTAAAGTCAGTCTTATACACTACCGGTCCCACACATTCAAGAATCTCTAATGGACCAATGTATCGCGGACTTAGTTTTCCTTTCTTACCAAATCTCATAACCCCTTTCATGGGTGATACCTTAAGAAAAACATTCTCACCGGTTTGAAACACCATGTCTCTTACCTTATGATCCGCATACTTCTTCTATCTACTATGGGCTGCTAGAAGCTTATCTTGAATACTCCTCACCTTATCTTGAGCATCCTTCACTAAATCTACCCCAAAGGTTTCACATCTCTATCCTCAAACCATCCTATGGGTGATCTACATACCCTCCTATAGAGTGTCTAAAATGGTGCCATATTAACGCTGGAGTGATAACTTTTATTATAGGAGAACTCACACAAAGGTATGAATTTATCCCAATGCCCTCCAAAATCAAGCACACATGCCCTCAACATGTCTTCTAATACTTGAATAGTCCTCTCCGACTGCCCGTCTGTCTGTGGATGAAAGGTTGTACTAAAAGTGAGTTGTGTGCCCAATTCATCTTGCAATTTCCTCTAAATCTTGGATGTGAATTGTGTACCACGGTCTGAGATGAGAGAAACGGGCACCCCATGCAACCTCACTATCTCTTTCATATAAACTTTAGCAAATTGCTTAGCATTATAATTTGTTCTTACCGAAATAAAATGGGCTGACTTGGTCAATCTATCAACCATTACCCAAATAGAATCAAACTTTCCCAATGTCTTGGGAAGACCAACCACAAAATCCATGGCTATTACTTCCCACATTCGTCCCGAAATTGGCATTCTTTGAAGTAAACCTGCCGGCCTTTGATCTTCATACTTCACTTGTTGATAATTTTGACATTTTGCCACAACACCGCTATGTCTTTCTTCATGCCCGGCCACCAATAAATTTGCTTCAAATCTCCGTACATCTTTGTCACACTCGGATGAATAGAATATCACGAACCATTAGGCTCTACCAACAATGTCTTAATCAAGTCATATACTCTAGGAACACAGATTCTCCCATTAAAACTGAGTATACCATCCGTATCAAGAGTGATTTCTTGTGCTTTACTATTTGCAGTCTTCTTTCTAAGCTCCTCCAAATTCTCATCCTCAAATTATTTGGCCTTGATCTCCTCAATGAATGTGGCCCTTACTTCAATACTAGCTAACACCCCACCTCTTTCTGAGATGCCCAACTGTATGAACTTAGACTCTTAAGGTCTGAATTTTCATAGCCATAGGTCGCTTGGATGCACTAAAGAAGCTAAACTACCCATACTCACCGTTTTTCGACTCAAAGCGTCTGCCACCACATTAGCCTTGCCCGGATGGTATTAAATGGTCACATCATAATCTTTAAGTAACTCCATCCACCTTTGCTGTCTTAAATTTTGATCCTTTTGAGTGAACAGTTGTTGCAGAGTACAATGATCGGTAAACACTTCACACTTAACACCATAGAGGTAATGCCGCCATATCTTAAGAGCAAATACTACCACTGCAAACTCCAAATCATGTGTTGAATAATTTCTCTCCTGCACCTTCAATTGACGTGAGGCAAAAGCTATAACATTCTTATCCTGCATCAACACAGAACCCAAACCAGAATGTGAAGGATCACAATAAACAATAAAATCCTTACCTTCAACCGTTAATGCTAGAATGGGTGCGGTGGTCAAAAAGGTTTTAAGCTTTTGGAAGCTCTCCTCACATTTTTAAGTCCATTCAAATGATATCTCCTTTTTGGTCAAGTTAGCCAGCTGAGTGGCAATAGAAGCAAAATTTTTCACAAATCAACGATAGTAGCTAGAGAGCCCTACAAAACTCCTAACTTCTGTCACAGAACTTGGTCAAACCCAATGTTTAACCGCCTCAATCTTTTGGGGATCTACCATTACCCCTTCATTTGAAACTACATGCCCCAAAAATGCGACCGATTTCAACCAAAATTCACAGTTACAAAATTTAGCATATAGCTTTTGCTTCCCAAGAACACCCAAAACACTATGAAGATGGTTGGCATGCTCTTCCTCACATTTAAAATAGACCAAAATATCATCAATAAAGACTATGACGAAAGAATCAAGAAATGGATTGAACACCCCATTCATTAAACTCATAAAAGTTGCAGGAGCATTAGTCAAACTAAAAGAAATAACCAAAAACTCATAGTGCCCATATCGAGTTCTAAATGTCGTCTTGGGCACATCCTCAAGCATAATTTTCAATTGATGGTAACTGAATCTTAGATCAATCTTTGAGAAAACTGATGCACCTTGCAATTGGTCTAAAAGATCATCCATTCGAGGCAAGGGGTACTTGTTTCGAATAGTGACCCTATTTAAGTGCTGATAATCTATACATATTCTCATACTACCATCTTTTTTCTTAACAAACGAAACTGGACCTCCCCATAGGGATGCACTAGGATGAATAAATCCCATATCTAGAAGCTCTTGGATTTGAGCCTTAAGCTCTCTTAATTATGTCAGAGCAATGCGATATGGAGGGATAGAAATGGGACGCATACCAGGCTCTAAATCAATGCAAAAATCTATATCTCTATCTAGAGGCATACCAGGTAAATCATTAGGAATCATTTATATAAATTTTGACACTATAGGAATAAACCCAATGGATGGAGCCTCAATCTCAACATCCCTAGTATGAGCCAAATAAGCCAAACAACCCCACCTTATCAATTTCTTAGCCTAAATGGAGGATATGATCTTAGTTCCCTTAGGCTTGTACTCCTCTTCCCAATCTAATTTTCCAATTCCCAAAATTTTTAGAATTACGGACTTAGTATTACAATTAAGTACGGCATAATATAGGGACAACCAAGTCATACCTAAGATTAGTCAAAGTCAGTCATATGCAAAATCTCCAAATCAGCCCAAGTATGAAAACACAGAAACAAATAGGACGTGCACGATAGGCATAGGTAACTATGACTGACTCTCCAACTGGGGTAGAAATATGGATATGGGCATCAAGTATATCACAAATCATATAAAACTCTGAGGTGAATCGTACAGATGCATATGAATAAGTATAACCCGGATCAAATAACACATTAGCCATCCAGTCACATATAAGAATAGTACTTGTGATCACTGCGTCAGATGCCTCTACCTCATTCTTGCCTGGAAAGGCATAACACTGAGCCCTATCATCTTGACGAACCACTTCCCTACCTGGTTGCACATTACCTGTGCATGCATTATCATTTCCTCTACCTCCATGGCCTCGTTGATTGCTTCCTCGCCCATCTTGTGGTCATCCTCTACCATTATTACCATTCCCCATGTGTACAAGTGCTCTAGACTATTGCTGTGTGGAATCTAACACACGTGGGTGGGGACAATCTCTTCTCATATGCCCAGGTTCTCCACAGTTGTAACAAGTAATATAAAAACATAGTTTGCCGCCCGTTGAAGGCGCGACTCCCTGGCTATCCTAAAAATTATGAGATGGAGTTTCTGAGTAACTACCTGCAGAGGCAGGCATAGCGGAATGAATTGGCTTGGCTGCAAATGCTTGTCTTCCGAACCCCTTGGAATAAGAACCTTGAAAGTTACCTCAGTTCTTGGCCTTTTATGCCCATGCCTTAGCTTGACCGTCTCTCCTCACACCCTCCACTTTCTTAACATAGTCTATTACCTCATAAAGCTCCTCCCTGTAGAAGTCATATGAATAGATAATACTTGCAACTCATAATTTAGCCTCCTAATAAATAACCGGATTCTCTCTTCTTCAGTAGTCACCAATTGAGTATCATATCTAGAAAAAGCATGGAACTTGGCCTCATATGCAGCCACAGTCATACCACCTTGCTCCAAAGCCATGAACTCATCCTTCTTCCGATCCCTCAAAGTCCTAGGTACATACTTTTCTAGAAACAAAGCATGAAATTGGGTCTAAGTAGGTGGAGGTAAAGTAGAAGATCTGCATTCCATATAAGCTCTCAATCACTGCTTAGCCACACCTTGAAGTTGGAAAGACACAAACTCAACCCCATGCTGATGAACAATACCCAGTTTATGAAGCCTCTCATAGAAATCCAGAATGAACTTATAAGCATCCTCATTCTCAAAACTAAGAAACACAGTAGTCTTTAACTTCAGAAACATCGTCAAAATTTCGTGCTCATTACCAGTCATAACAGAACCCAACAAAGGATGGAAGAAAGCATCATTACCTCCAATCCCACCTACCTTGGGCGCAGTGCTAGCAACAGGAGGATTTGTAGGAATTTGAGTTGTTTGAGCAGAAGGAAGCACTCTAGGATCAACCAATCCCTTTAAGAATGACATGATCTATTGAGCTAACATTGGATCCAAAGGACGAACACCTGTAGTCCTAGTATGCACTTCTTCCTTTTGTCCCACATCCTCAACATCATCAACATCAACATTCTCCTCTTCAATCTCTTCATGATGAGCAGGAGGGTTATCATTCACAGGAGAATTCTCAACTAGAGCTCAATTTCTAACAGGCGCCACTCTTCCATGACCTCTACCTCTAGCTCTTCCTCTACCCATACCACGACCGCGACCTCTCGCTGCAGATTCCTCAATCGAAGCATTGATAGTAGCTATGGGCGTGACGTCGTTGAATCTAGTATTAACCATCTATGGATAGAAGAGTGAAGGATGTTACATAACAATTTGAATCACCAGATACCAATTGGAATCAAGTTATAGCACAAAAGGAGACAAGAGAAAAATAGAGATTTCCTATAGTCCTATAGCCTCTCCAAGAAAAGTAAAGGCGTCCTCATACCGTTACGTGAGCCTTTACTAGACTCATTTTGGTACATCTAGATCAATGAACCTAGGATCTAATACCAACTTTGTCATGATCCAGACTGTTGTGATTGGCATCCACACTAACTCTCCTCTGGGAAAACCACTACAACAACCCAAACCAAGCAACTAAACCAAAACTAAGGCAATTAAGTTATGGAAACAAGTTAAATACTAAAGAAATAAGTAGGGAGTTCCCATAAACTCCAACAAAACTCTAAAAAACTAAACAATGCTGAAGAGCAACCTAGAACCTGAAAGTCAATGTATCAAAACATCTAACAATGAACCAAGTCTAAAAAGGAAGGGATACAACCCCAACTAATGTACTAATAACTAGTAGAACTGTCTAAGTCTGAAATGTGGACATAGACGAAAGGAGAACTCACGGCAGCTCAGAAGAATTGGCTCACCCTTGAATTCGAACGACGATCACTGATCTCCCAAGTGAGGTCTATCAGTAGCACCTTGAATATGCCCTATACTCAACAAAAATAAGAGCAAGTGCAGTATCAGTATACAACCACAGTGTATAGGTAGGATCACGCGGCTATCCCATTAAGTGCAACATAAGCAAGTCAACACAACATTATAATCATATGCATATATATCAAGATATACAATATTATCAAAATTATCAAACAACGAACAACGTCACTTTTTTTTATCAAATCATTGGTCTTCTCATAGAACCCAAACCCAAATAGTTAGCATACCAGAACGTGGTATCCGATCCCATTATTATGCCAAAACATGGGTAATTGATCCCATAGTTATGGCAGAACGTGTCAACCGATCCAAGTTAGTTATGTCAGAACGTGGCAACCGATCCATTCAACACACCATAATCACAATCACAAGTATGTCATCAAGATCATACATTTAAGTCTTGATTTCATGGCAATCATCATTCATCTATCTCATTTACAACAAGTGTGATCAACATTGTAACATTCATACATATATAAGTAACAAACATATATCACACAATCATAGAATCACAACCATTACCTACTTTGAACATAATTAAAACCCTAAGAAACTTGATCCTTCCCTTTACGAATTCGTTCCGCTTGTTCTTGGTCTACAAATAATCAATATAATATAGGAGTTAATAACAATCACTAATTGCCCAAATTACAAACAATTCTATGAACCTTAGATCAAACCCATGATCCTAATTATCCAAATTAGGGTTTTTTCCACCATAGAATCTATAACAAAACCCTCCCCCATCGATATTCACCTATTCTATTACGTTGTACTAATCGAAAAATTGATGTGGGAAGTGAAAAACTTACCTTTAGCCTCAAGAATGGTGAAATGAGTAGGAGTCACCTGAGGTTCATTCCTTAGCACAAAAAGGTTAAAGGTGCATAATAAGGTCGCTTAGGGGTTTATTAACGACCTTAAGTCACGTCGAGCCCTCCATAGCGGCCGTTATCCTGCTTAGCGGACAAGCTAGAGCGGCAAAAACCTCTGCTAGAGTGGCTTGCATGAACAAGTGACCGGTTTAAAGAATTTCAAAATCCCCATTTCACAACACATGTCTAAACAACGACTCTGAGAAAATATCCCATACGCTAAGATCAATTCTAGGAGTTCTACTTGCCCGAATTCAATTTCATGAAGTCGTACGAATTCATTAACGAGTTATCTAACCACTCATGTAATCAAAATCATAAATGATTCACCTGATTGTTACCAGATTTCCCTACACCTCAATGACTTTGTTTTCGTCCAAATCTGGACAAGTTTGGGAAAAATCCAAATATTACGAAAAAGTTTTCAGGCCCCAAATTATCTCCTATTGGATTTTCTATAATGATGGGAATAGGTCATTACAGGTTGGTGGAGAGATTTGGAGTTTGGTGAGTCCTCATGCTTCGAGGACTAGGCTTTGTTTTCAGACTTTGTACGTGATGACAAGGTTACATTCCGGTCACTCTTGATGTATTAGATGACAAATGAGACTTTCTAGACTTCCACTTTACTTTGATAAAAACTTTCAGTTTTGAAATGTTTCTTGATCTCTTTGATTTTCTTATATCTTGTTATGCATGCTAAGTGGCTTGTGTAGGGTCTCTCGGGGTCCTATACGCTATGTTACACCTAGGGGATACCTTGGGTGGTGACAAACTTAGATTCAATAGGTGATGGGACACTTTATTCAGTATGTGCTAAGATATATGATGGTTGAATTTTACCTAAGTAGAATCATATATCGAAACTTTGTCGGTAAAGAAGTTTTCAACTCAACTTTGTGCTAGGAAATTCTAGTGACCTTAATTCGTATCCAAAGTCATTTCCATAGAAAATACTTGACATTTACACCTAAGAACAATTTATGAATCACCCTATACGACCTTACACACAAATGAAGAATGGTCATAGCCTTAGCTTAGTAATTTTAGAAATGTTATGGATATGCTAACTTATCAAATTTGGCGTATCAGACTCAACAAAGTGGTTGAATCATTCATATGAAGTGGTCTCAAGAAAAAGTGGCTTCCATATCCAAACTCCATTTGCCAAAATCTTAAAGGGGACTCAAAATCAGTTGAAGAGTCTTGGGATCTATGCAAAGGGACATTCTAGACCAAACACAACATTTTGGAGTTAAACGCACTGATAGAATTCTCATCTAGGAATGTTTGGAATGAATGTTGACCTAGGTCAAACTTAGGACAAAACTTAAAAGCTTTAATGCCTAATCACATAACTGCACTGAATGCCTCGAGATCTATGTCGATCATGGTACTAGCTGAAAATGATCCTTGTTGAGGGGATGAAACCGATAGATTTTGATTATGAGGTTGACTTCCTAAACATTTGATCAAAATCAACAATTCAAGGTTCAAAAGTACTAAAACATAGAACTTCACAAAAAACTAAATGAACGACCTGATGACCGAATTGTTAGTCTCACCAAGTCATAAATTACTTGGGGTCACTATTGAAATGCTCAAAATGACTAACATGATGCATTAGCACAAAAATGACCTAGAGGATCATTGAATAATCTTGTATTCCTTACAAAGGATTCTACATACATCATAACGAGTAATAATGTAACACCCCAAATTCGAAGCAAACCAAATTGCAGATTTCAGAAGCTACAGGTGCCACCTACGAGCACTACATATGAACTGTAGGGTGACCCATGGTCCGTGCTGGTGGTCTGTGGTTCACACCTGTAGCCTTCCCTAGAACTATGTCTGAAAATTCGGCTAAGTGTTGACCCAAGGCCGGACCTACGATCCTTAGGTCAGGTCACAGACCATGGTCTGTGTCCGTGGATCGATGCCTCAAAAGCCTAGCTTTAGTTATGAATGACGGTTGACCATCATGGACTGCCATTCAATCTACGGTCTGTCAGTCCCATCCGTCAATCACTCTGACAGTAGTTAAGTTGGGGGTCTATTAGTCTTTTCCTTATTCGTTTGACCCCTAAACTACGTCATTTAGACCCTAAATTATGAAGTTTTAGTTAATTTAAGCCTAGAAACATAACTAGAACTTACCTAAGTTAAATCATTAATCAAACTTAGAAAAAAATTAGAGCGTAAGAGGAGAAAAGAGGTGAAGAACCCTAGTTCAAAAACACATCAAGATTCCATCAGTTCCAGCCCCAAAATTGAAAGATTTCTCCATAGAATTTATCACCAGGTATGTGGGATTTCACTAGTGGGTTCCTTTCGCCCATTAGGTCCCTAGATCTCAGTCAGATTCTCGATTCCCGATTATCAACTAAACCTAAGGTTTCTTGAACTTCAGTAGATTATCATGAATTAGTTATTTACATGCTCCAAATCAGATTATCATGTTATTACTTTGTTTCTCGCATGAATTTCAGAACCCTAGTTATGTATTTCTTTTGTTCTTGAATTACACATGCTAGGTCAGATATTTCAAAATTTCAGATATACTTGCCTCAGTCTTGAATGTTTCATTATCAGTATATTAATATGCATTCTCAGTTTGCATGTCAATTTTGAGCTATCTAGTATATTACAGAAATTCAATCATAATGTGTTAATTATTTAATCTATTGGGAGTAGCATAATACCGAGTTGGACTAGTGTCAGTCACCCATATAGTCCCAGAACTACGAGATACATAGGTTGTAAGTCCCCTATGTGGGCATCATTTTAGTGATCACGCCAGCATGCATCTACACCTTTGGTCGGGTGTATTGGGTCCTCTCGATGGGGCGTATACATTGGACTCCATATTTAGCTCATGTGGTTTTATTATCAATTATTAATAGCTCCCACAAATCAGTCATACTCCATTGCATTGACCACATTTTAGTAAAATTAGTATTCAGCATTAGCATGTCTAAATTTGGTCATTCCATTCGGTTAGCTCAGTAGTCAGTATCTATATCATGTTTAGCTTATACTCTTTCTTTATTGCTTGTTCAGTTATATGTTTATTTCAGCTTAACTCTGCGCTACATCTTCTCGTGATGTAGGTTTAGGTTTTCAGTATCTAGATCACGCTTAGATCGGTCCCTGATCTCCAGTTCAGCAGCATCAGTGGTGAGTCCTCATTCTTCAAGGACAATAATCATGTTATCTTTCAGTTTTCATTGTTTTAGTTTTAGTTTTACTAGACTTAGCTGGGGCATGACCCAACACTTCTAGTCAGTTAGAGGCTATTTTCAGACGTAGTTAGATTCAACATAGTATTTGAGTTTTATGTTCCTTTTGTATTAAACTCTTAGATTTGACATATAGTTTTAGTAAATGGATATCCCCCATCATTTCAGATTCACTTATTATTAGCTTCCATATCAATTTTATTTCTCAGTTTATCTTTAGTATTTTCATGATTATGCTAGCAGGGTTAGGACTGGAAACTATGAGTATTCTCAACAAAAATTGGGTGGTGGAAATTGCTCACAGGGTCAGCAGAAATTTTCAACTCCAGCACCTTCATCATCTAGTGCTCCGTCCTCCAATTTCAGACAAGATCGGAAAGGTAAGGCATTAGGCTCTAAATCTACGGGAAGTGTTTCAGGAACCAAAACTTACCCAACTTTCCCTAAGTGTGGTAAGAACCATTCGAGCGAGTACTATGAAGAAAAGGAATGATGCTTTGGGTGTGGTCAGTCTGGTCACATCTTGAGGGATTGTCCTTCTAAATAGGGTAAAGGAGGAAAAAGTACAACTTAGTCCATAACTTCAACGACCCTAGAAAGTCGCTCAACTCAGCAAGGTAACTCATCTGGTACATGTGGTGGACAGCGCCAAAATAGGCTCTATGCTCTCCAGGCTCTCCTGGATCAGGGAATTCTCCTGATGTAGTCACTGGTACGTTACGAGTCTTTGATCTCGATGTTTATGCTTTGTTAGATCTAGGGGCTACTCTTTTCTTTGTAACTCCTTATATAGCAGTTAAGTTTGATGTTAGTCCAGAAACTCTCTCAAAACCTTTCTCAGTCTCTACTCTAGTCGGTGACCCAGTTATAGTTAGAAGGGTATACAGAAATTGCCCTGTCACAGTCTCCTAGAATGTCACCTCAGCAGATCTTATAGAGATAGAAATGGTAGACTTCGATGTCATTCTAGGCATGGATTGGTTACATTCATGTTATTCCTCGGTTGATTGAAGAGCTAGGTTTGTTCGTTTTCAGTTTCTAGACGAACAAATCTTTGAATGGAAGGGTAGTAGCTTAACGCCTATGGGTTGATTCATTTCATACCTTAAGACTAGAAAGATGATCTCTAAGGGTTATCTCTATCATCTAGTTTGGGTTAAGAATTCAAGCTCTGAAACCCCAACTCTTGAGTCAGTTCCAGTGGTTAATGAGTTTCTAGAAGTTTTTCCACAAGATCTTTTTGGAGTTTCTCCCAAAAGGAAAAGCGACTTTGGAATTGATCTACTTCTAGATACCCAGCCTATTTCTATTCCTCCTTACAGAATGGCTCTAACTGAGCTTAAGGAATTGAAAGATCAGTTGAAAGACCTTCTAGATAAGGGCTTCATAAGACCTAATATTTCACCATGGGGTGCACCAGTGTTGTTCGTAAAGAAGAAGGATGGTTCTCTCAGAATGTGCATCGACTATAGGCAGTTGAACAAGGTCACAGTTAAGAATAAGTATCCCATCCCCGGGATTGATGACTTGTTTAACCAACTTCAGGGTGTTAGTCATTTCTCAAAGATAGACCTCAGATTGGGTTATTATCAACTCAAAGTCAGAGATAGTGACATTTCAAAGACTCCTTCAGAACTCAGTATGGTCATTATGAATTTGTAGTAATGTCATTTGGACAAACCAATGCTCCTACAGCTTTTATGGACTTGATGAACAGAGTGTTCAAGCAGTACTTGGACTTGTTCGTTATCGTCTTTATTGATGATATCCTCATTTACTCTTGGAATAAGGAGGAACATGCGAGTCGCTTGAGAGTTGTACTGCAAACTCTCAAAGATTGCCAGTTATTTACTATGTTTAGCAAGTGCGAGTTTTGGCTGCAGTCAGTTGCTTTCCTTAGGCATATAGTATCCAGCCAAGGGATTCGAGTGGATTCCTAGAAAATAGAAGTAGTGAAACAATGGCCTAGACCTACCTCTCCTACAGATATCAGAAGTTTCTTAGGTCTAGCTAGTTATTACAAAAGGTTCGTGGAAGGAATTTCATCCATTGACTAAGTAGACTTAGAAAAAGGTCAAGTTTCAGTGGTCAGATAATTGTGAGAAAAGCTTTGCAGAACTAAAAACTTTGTTGACTACAACTCTTATTTTAACTCTACCAGAGGGTTCAGATGGTTATGTGATTTATTGTGATGCATCCAGAGTCGGCCTAGGTTGTGTGTTGATGTAGCGAGGTAAGGTTATAGCTTATGCTTCTAGACAGCTTAAGGTGAATAAGAAGAACTATCCAACTCATGACCTCGAGCTTGCAGCAGTGGTGTTTGCACTCAATATTCGGAGGCACTACTTATATGGTATTCATGTAGATGTGTTCACAGACCATAAGATCCTTCAGTATGTGTTCAACCAGATGAGTTGAATCTTTGCCAGAGAAGGTGGCTTGAGTTCCTCAAGGATTATGACATGATTATGCATTACCATCCTGGTAAGGCAAATGTAGTAGCAGATGCCCTTAGCAGACTATCTATGGTTAGTGGAGCACATGTTGAGAAAAAAAGAAAAGAGCTAGCAAAGGATGTTCACGGGCTTGCTCGTTCTAGAGTTCGTCTTATGACCATATTATATGGTGGTGTGACAGATCAAAATGGATCAAAGTTTTCATTGGTAGTGGAGGTTAAGGAAAAGCAAGACAGTGATCTGATATTGCTCGAACTCAAGGGTGGAGTCCATCAATAGAGAGTTGAGGTATTCTCCCAAGGGGGAGATGGTGTGCTTTGCTACCAGGGTTGATTATGTGTTCCTAATGTGGGTGAGTTGAGACAGCAGAATCTTGCAGAAGCCCACAACTCCAGGAATTCTATTCATCCAGGTGCCACTAGTATGTACCGTGATCTACGGGAAGTCTTTTAATGGAATGGCATGAAGAGGGATATAGAAGATTTTGTGGCTAAATGCCCTAATTGTCAGCAAGTAAAGTTAGAACATCAGAAACTAGGGGGTATGACTCAAGAGATCGACATTCCTACTATGAAGTGGGAAGTGATCAACATAGATTACATCACAGGTTTACCTCGTACTCGCAGACAACATGACTCCATTTGAGCGATAGCTGGCAGAGTCACTAAGTCTTCTCATTTTTTGGCAGTCAAGACTACAGATTCGGCAGAGGACTACGCCAAGCTTTACATTTAAGAGGTAGTTAGGTTGAATGGGGTACCTTTGTCTATCATCTCAGATAGAGGTCTTCAGTTTACCTCTCATTTCTGGAAATCATTTCAGAAATGTCTTGGTACTCAAGTTAATCTTAGCATAGCATTTGATGCACAAACGGATGGTAAGGCAAAGAATACCATTCAGACCTTAGAGGAAATGTTGAGAGCTTATGTGATTGACTTCAAGGGTAGTTGGGATGATCAGCTTCCTCTTAAAGAGTTCGCCTACAATAATAGCTATCATTCAAGCATTCAGATAGCCCCTTATGAGGCATTGTATGGGCGTAGATGTACATCTCCTGTTGGTTGGTTTAAATTAGGTGAAGCAGCCTCGATAGGGCCAGACTTAGTCCTTTATATGATGGAGAAAGTCAACTCATTACAGATAGACTTAAGATAGCCAGAGCCACCAGAAGCCTTATGCAGATGTAAGGAGAAGGGAACTAGAGTTCCAAGTTGATGATTGGGTGGTCTTCTTGAAAGTGTCACCTATGAAAGGGGTGATGAGATTTGGCAAGAAAGGGAAGCTCAGTCCTAGATATGTAGTCCCTTACAAGATTCTGAAAAGGATGGGTAAAGTGGCTTATGAGTTAGAGTTGCCAACAGAATTAGTAGTAGTGCATCCAGTCTTTCACATTTCACTATTGAAGAAGTGTGGGTGACCTAGCATCCGTAGTGCCATTAGAGAGTATGGCCGTGAAAGATAGTCTTTCGTATGAGGATGTACCAATTGAGATTCTTGATCATCATATTAGAAGATTGAGAAACAAAGAAGTCGCTTCAGTCAAGGTTTGGTGGATGAGCCAGTCCGTAGAGAGAGCTACATAGGAAGCAGAAGCAGCCATAAAGTCCACATATCCTCACCTCTTTCCTTCCTATTACACTCTAGCTTGAGGTATTAGTTCTTCTTCAAATTTTCAGTTATTCATGCGTAGAATCAGTCTTAGTATCATGTTCCTTCAATTTGTCCTTGTATTTGCAGCATATTTGCATGTTTTGGAACTTAGTTCAGTCAGAAAACAGCTTCCAATGTTTAGTGGTAGGGTTGCAGCTCATCCCCTCTATTTTAGCTAGTTTAGTGTTCATTTGAGGACAAATGTTTCCAAGGGGGAGATAATGTAACACCCCGTATCCGAAGCAAACCAAATTGCATATTTCAGAAGCTACAGGTGCCACCTACAGATCGTAGGGTGACCCACGATCCGTGGTTCACACTTGTAGCCTCCCCCAGAACTCTGCCTAAAAATTCAGCTAAGTGTTGACCCACGGTCGGACCTACGATCCGTAGGTCAGGTCACGGATCATGGTCCATGTCCGTATATCGATGCCTCAGAAGCCTAGCTTTAGTTACAAATGACGGTCGACCATCATAAACTGTCATTCAATCGACGGTTTGTCAGTCTCGTCCATCAATCACTCCGACAGCTGATAAGTCTGGGGTCTTTTAGTCTTTTCCTTATTCGTTTGACCCATAAACTACGTCGTTTAGACCCTAAATTATGTTGTTTTAGTTAGTTTAAGCCTAGAAAGATAACTAGAAATTACCTAAGTCAAATCATTAATCAAACTTAAAAAACATTTATAGAGTAAGAGGAGAAAAGAAGTCAAGAACCCTAGTTCAAGAATACAGCAAGATTTCATTAGTTCCAGCCCTAAAATCGAAAGATTTCTCTATGGAAATCATCACCAAGTATGTACGATTTCACTAGTGGGTTCCTTTCGCCCATTAGGTCCTTAGATCTCAGCCAGATTCTCAATTCCTTATTATCAACTAAACCTAGGGTTTTCTAGAACTTCAGCAGATTATCATGAATTAGTTATTTACATGTTCCAAATCAGATTATGTTATTACTTCGTTTCTTGCATGAATTTCAGAACCTTAGTTATGTATTTCTTTAGTTCTTGAATTACACATGCTAGGTCAGATATTTCAGTATTTCAGATATTTTTGCCTCAGTCTTGAATGTGTCATTATCAGTATTTTAATATGCATTCTCAGTTTGCAAGTCAGTTTTGAGCTATCTAGTATATTACAGAAATTCATTCATAATATGTTAATCATTTAATCTATTGGGGAGTAGCATAATACCGAGTTGGACTAGGGTCAGTCACCCATATAGTCCCAAAACTACGAGCCACGTAGGTTGTAAGTCCCCTCTGTGGGCATCATGTTAGTGATCACACTAGCATGCCTCTACACCTTTGGCCGAGTGTATTGGGTCATCTCGATGGGGCGTTTACATAGGACTCCACATTTAGCTCATGTGGTTTTATTATCGGTTATTAATAGCTCCCACAGTTCAGTCATACTCCAATGCATTGACCACATTTCAGTATAACCAGTATACAACATTAGCATGTCTAAATATGATCATTGCATTCGGTTAGCTCAGTATTCAGTATCTATATCTTGTTCAGATTATACTTTTGCTTTATTGCTTGTTCAATTATATGTTTATTTTAGCTTTACTCTATCCTGCATGCTCAGTACCTTTCAAATACTGACGCATACTCTGCGCTACATCTTCTCGTGATGTAGGTTCAGGTTCTCAGAATCCAGATCACGCTTAAATCGGTCCCCGATCTCCAGTTCAGTAGAATCACTGGTGAGTCCTCATTCTTCGAGGACAATAGTCATGTTATCTTTCAGTTTTCATTGTTTTAGTTTCAGTTTTTCTAGACTTAGCTGGGGCATGTCCCACCACTTCTAGTTAGTTAGAGGCTATTTTCAGACATAGTAAGAATTAGCTTAGTTTTTGAGTTTGATGTTCCTTTTGTATTAAAGTCTCAGTTTTGATATTTAGTTTTAGTATATGGGTATCCCTCATCATTTCAAATTCACTTATTATTAACTTTTGCATCAGTTTTCTTTCTCAATTTATCTTTAGTATGCTTATGATTATGCCAGCAGGGTTAGTTTGGGGTCACTTGTGATCCTAGGTCCCATGTCCACATCTCGGGGTTAGCTTGGGGTGTGACAAATAATTTGTATGAGTCTTAGATGCCATAATATTGAATGCCGCTGACAAAAGAGAGTTTCTCGTATGGTAAGCACCTCTAACTTAAAACCCTAAGTTTGTAAGTTTTAGTCACCACGGAGGAAATAAGGTGGGGCCTCCTAGGTGACCAAGTGATCCTTCTTCTTTGGGAAACTCAAAAGGACGATCACTAGATAAACATCTTTAACAAAGTCCAACTGAGGTATTTAATATCATCCATGGACAGCTCTCTATCACACACAATAGACACGGTGCAATAAGTATTTTAGGGAAAGATATATAAACAAATAGATAATATACTTTTAATCGGCTAACCAAGAAAGTCAAGTAATAAAAATTCATGCTTTCTATCTTTCATTATCAAAAAAGATTGGAACTGTGTTGAAAAATAAATTTACACATGTGGGATATATTGTTTTACTAAGTCTTAAATTTCTTATAATGTTAAGCTCAAAAATATCTTTAATAGGATATTTTAGGTTTGTGCAATTTTAGCATAAACTACTTCTTTCTTTGGTGTTTATTATATTTATATAATTCTTGAAAAAAATAGTTTATTTTTGTAAAATATTGTAAATAATTCGTTAATTAGGTTATCACAAAATATAGTTCATAATATACCATATAACTATTATATTTTATAAATTTATAAAATCTCATGCTATTTTATGAAATTGCCAAAAATATCATATCATATATCATGTATATGATATACCAAAAGTGGGAAGAACTCTAGGAAAAAGTTATATAGAGTTTTAGCCCTACATTAATTTAAATGTTATAAGTTATTTAACGAATTAAATATTAAATTGTAAGACATCATATTAGCACATCAATCAACTACTATAAAGCCTCTTCAGTATATACTAATATTTATATTAACTTTATGTTGGAGTAAATTCATGAATTCTTTGTTCAGTTCATCTTCCTATTGGAAATTTGAATATTTCTTTTGCCCTTCACAAAAAGAAAAAGACTGTACAAACCTATATTATATTTTTTTTATTTATAAGTAGTTGTTTTGGTGTGAATTATATTACATAAACTTTATTGGCACTAACTCTCCATTATGTAAATATTTGTAACTCTCACTAATTATATTCATTGTGATTTTTACTCGGACCTCATCCTCATCTATGATCACATATGGATTAATAACATATCCATGACAACTCTTTGTGTTCGTCAAGCACAACCCTTTAAATATTGACTTTTGAAAAAATATTATACACACTTACAATAGTAAAAAAAAAAGAGAAAATCACTATGTTCTCTTTTCTTGCCTCTTTTATTTGTTTCTTTGATGTTTCTGCTTCGTGTTGTTATTGTACAACTTTCTATTATTATTTTATTATAGTTATTATTAAGAATTTAAATTGTAGAAGTCACAGTCTTTGTTTCTCAAGTAGAACAATGTTTTCAAGAAAGGGAAAAGAGCGCGCTCACCAGGATGACTAGCATCTACCTCTCAAATCTTCCACGAACCTCGACTGATAGGAGAAAAAGGAGAAGAAGATCACACGGTCTATCCTTGGAACATACACAATTGTAGAAGCAAGGGGTGAGTAACAACAACATAGTACCCAACAAGCAACCCACTAAACATAAAAACTAGATGGAAAACAAACAGTCCTAATTATTCAACCGAACCTCCTCAAACTACAACCTGCACAGAATCAGCCCAACCTTTAAATTCTAGAATACACAGTTCACAATGTCCAATATTCACAGTCTGATAGCCACAATTCAACACCAAAAACAAATCAAATAAGTCTATCTTAAAGTCAAGTAGTTCATTTACACGCAACAAGTTCATAAATTTCAAGTACCAAGCAAGTCACGCATAAGAATTAAATGCATCTAGTCACAATAATAAATCTCTTTCCAAAAATGACCTCGGCATCACAACACTCGTAGGCAAAGACCTCGGTATCTCAACACTCAACGGTAAAGACCTCAGCATCATAACACTCTCCGACAAAGACCTCAGCATCATATCACTCGCCGGCAAAGACCTTAGCATCATATTACTCGCATGTCTCAAACAGTGTTCAACGAACAATGCACACAAGCAATATCACAACGCATAGAAGAGATAACAAATTGCACAATTCAAATCCACATTCGTGCATTCAAGCATTTAATCAATTAATCAATAAGGGCACAATAAGGCCATTAACATCGTTATGATCATCACATATTCTTTTTTATTTCGGTGCACTTTTTATTCATTTTGATGTATCAAGTGGACAGTTTAACCCTTCAGCTCATCTCCATTATTCCCAATACACAAGCAACAAATGAAGTATAAGAATTGAACTAGAATACAAGGTTTAGGAAAACACTTGCCTCAAATCAATCAATGATCACTTCAAGAATTGAGCCTTCCCCTTCTGATTCACTTCCAAAGCCAAAAAAAATTAAAAATAATCAAGTATTCACAATCACCCATGTAAAACAACACTTCCCACGTCAATTATGTAAAGAAACAGGTCAATCAACTCATAACCCAATATCAAAATGGAGGTTTCAATCTGAAAAACAATACTTGAAAAAAATGTTTATGGCATTAGGAACTCATTTGGGAAAAACATTTCGATAATGGACTTTAAATATGTTCATAAAATCACTTTTACTTCAGAACATAAGTTCATGAAGAACGCCCGATTTATCAACCCAAAATCATGATTTAAACTCAAAAAATCTATAATAATAATTGATAATCGAAGATTTAAAGTTAAGATTAATTAACAAAAATATTTCCCTCTATAATCTGGTCCCAATTGCCTTCCCAAAGTTCCCAAAACTCAAAAATTGTGAAATGGAGTTGAAAGCTCGATTATTTGAAAACATTCTGCCTAGGTCACAAATGCTCATCGCGATCGCAACCCAAAGTCACACGATAGTTATGAGTAAGGTTAGTAAGCTCATTTAGGTTGAACATCGCGATTGTGATTCACTCAAAGATGACGCTACACGGTCATAATGAGGGAGCCTCGCGATCACAATTACCAACGTGGTCATGCATCAGAACAAGAAACTAGCCAACACAAAATCATCAAAAGGACCCTCGAGATTCGTTTGAAACTCCACACACATAAACCATATATACAAATCAATTATACTTTATGTTCCATACTTAATGAAACTGTCAAAACATGAATCCAAATTTTCCTTGACCTGACATCCATGAAACCACAAGAAACTAACTCAATGCGTAAAAAGGCTAAAACAAACTCGGGATCTCTCAAAAATCATCAATACCTCACCTAGGCCTAAAATCATACCCTAAATCCAACGGAACTTTCGACATTGTGATATGAGCATCTGAACTCTAAATGTTGACCAATGTCAACTTAAAGGCTAAATTTCAAGAATTTCACAACTTAGGACCTCAAATCCTCAAAAAGACTCGCAATCTGAAAGCAACAACTCTCATGTATCAAATTTCACATTTCAAGACTGATGGAATCGACAAAATTCTATTCCGATACTAGAAACTCCAAAAGATCCCAAAAATAATTTTTTAACAACTTAGCTTTTAATACTCATCAACTTACAAAAATCTCAACTTTTAACCCAAAGTTCCAAACCAACTTTTAAAACTCTAACTTGAAAGACTCAGAGTCAATAACGGGAGGCTAAAACGGTAATTTTACAAAATTTTCAAAAAATGACCGATAGAGTTATAACAATCTATTTGCAAAAAATAGGAGGTAAATTAACAATTTTTTGGTTCCATTGTGGCAACAAAACCATATCCATATAAAAAATCAGGTACATTAATGTTTTTTCTCTATTACTTCCGCATTCATTCACAACTTTTGATGTACACAATTTCTTCCTTTATAATTGGACACAAAATGTTTCTCTACAACACTTTTTTATTTCATCTTCGTATAATTCTTATGAAATTTTTTATCTATCATTTATTATTGCTTAATCTGATTAATATATTATTTTGCTTAACATTTTTCATTTTGTATGCTATGATGACATGTATATTTTATTATTTTTAAGTTAATGAGTTGATATCCCAAATGTTTTCTTTACATGATTTCGGAGTATATAAATTTTATACAATAATAAGTATTAGACGTACAAGGAACGTTCCCAGAACTAGTAATAAAAATTTATGCAACAAATCTTCAAACCTCACTAATTAATGACATGTGATATAATTATGTGGTGGAAAATGGTTCAACTAACTATCTTTTTACACCTAACTAAATTCTATATAAAGTCTATAAGTTTTAAATATTTTCTCACCCATTTTCTTTTCAAAACTTATAATTGTTATTCTGGGAAATAAAGATGGGGGTGAAAGGAAAATTAATTGCTTCAGTGGAGGTGAAGTGTGGAGGGCATTTGGTGCATGATCTTTTTCACATGAATACTCATCAAATAGCTAATATAACTCCCAAAAATATCAATAGTTTTGAGATTCATGAAGGTGAAAGCATAAAAGTTGGTTCGATTGTAAGCTGGAATTATAATGAGGGTAACACATATTTTTATGCTCTTTCTAGCTCTCAATAGGATTTACATACATTGATTTTCTATATTTAGGTGTATTACTTCTATTTGGCATTGCTACTAAAAACTGCTTATTTTCTAGAAGTGTGTTTTTTTAAAATAGCTTTTCTGTAAAGTGCTTTTCAAAAAAATCAATATATGTTTTGCAAATTCATTTGAAAAGTGCTTTTGATAAGCAGTTTGTGTTTGATTATCTTTTTAAAAAAAGTGTTTTTGAGAGTCAAATTACGAAAAAGGGCAAGTATCAAGGTGCTTTTAAGATTATTTTTAGAGAGAAACTATTTTAAATATCTATTACATAACTTTAATTATATTTTTATTTTAATTAAATTAAAATGTACATATTCAAATTATTAATCAATATTATACATAGATAAATAAATAAATAAATTGTTAATATAATGTTAACATGATGAGTTATATATAATTAAAATATGAAGCAAATAAACTTAAAAACTATTCCATAAATAAAATGACAACATAAGAAAAACTTACCAAAAAAATAAATAAAGTTCTTCATACATCACAATCGTTTTCAATGATTTCATCCCTAATTTTATCACACAATATATCCATAGTAGTAGCCGATCTATCTTGTATTTCTGAAGGTATCTTTGAAGGCCCCCATCTTCTTCTATGATTTCTATAATAATATGTAAACTAAGAAAAGGATTTTTTTATTTGTTACCTTTCTAGAGAGGTTGAAATCTTTTATTACTTTTAATAAATCTTACAAAAGTATTGTTGAAAAATATTGAAAAGTATAATATTTTTGTTATTTTTTACCTTTTTTAATACAATCTTTAGCTATTACCTTTTCTATGTTATACTCTCCTCAAATTAAAAAAATTTCAAATCAGAAAAAAATATATTTAAATGACGAAAAGGAATTTTTTTTATTTGTAACATTTTCAGGGGAGTTGAAATCTTTAATTATTATTTTTTAAAATTTTAGAAAAGTATTCTAGATAAATATTGAGAAGAAGAATCTTTTTGTTATTTGTTACCTTTTTTTTTGGAGTCAATGTTTAACTATTATTTTTTTTCATAATCCTCTAAAGTTAAAATATATATACATAAAATTAAAATAAGATAATACGTAAATTAAGAGAAGAAATTTGTTTATTTGTTACTTTTTTTAGGAGGGCTGAAATCTTTAATTGTTACTTTTTTTTCTTTTTAATCTTGCAAGATATTATTATTACCTATTTCTAAAATACGTAAAATAATATATAAAATAGAAATAATAATAGATAAAAATAAATAAAATAAAAAGTTTACCATATAAAAATAAAAAATAAAATTCTTGAATGAAACTTAACAAAACTCATGAAATATGTTAATTAATTAATAAGATATATATTGGTAAATATGTAAATATGTAAAGGGATATTTTAGTCATCAAAAAAAATAATTTTTTACTTGTGCTTTTGTTAAGAAACGGCAATTTTTAGCTTCTTCTTAAACACAAAAAAACTAATTCTGCTTCTATTTATAAGCACTTTTGAGGGTTTGCCAAACACTTGATTTTTCAAAAAAATGTATATTTCTTTAAACAAAAAACAATTTTGGCCTCCCAACAAAAGGTCAAACAGACTTTAGTATGAAAGGTATATTTCAAGAAAATTATCTTCTAGAAAGAGTAATTAGATGGTGTTTTATTATTATAAATATATTTTAAGTAAAGTCATTTGCTTCAAGAAAAAAAAAAGTGCTTTCACTCTTGGTTGAAAGTAATTTCTTAATTAAAATTATCTTTACTTTAAAATTGTTTTATTTTTTTAACTAACAGTTAGACATTACTTACTAATATTTAGCTGCTCAATAGATTCATCTTATTAAAACATTCTATGATTTTTCAATATTATTATTAATTTTTAATAGTGTATGATTTTGGTAATATTTCTTTCCATCAATCAAAATATTAAAATATATTTTGCAGAAAACAATATTTCTGTGGAATATTACTTCTATTATAGTAAACATGATAAAATTAAATTAATAGTTTTCCTTACTAATTAACGCATTCTCCACAATCTCAGTTCTTTTGAGAATTTAAAGATGACTCTATTTAGAGAACGTAGACAATCAAATATTTATGAGCATTAGATAGTTTCGTAGTAAGTGAAAATGAAAATCCTGAAAAAAATAATTAAACATAATAAAGATGTTATTTGGTAAACGTTTAAATCATTGATGTGGATTTGAACAGTTCAAATTAAGAATAACATTTTTTATGTTGATAATTATAGTTGGAAAAAAGAAGTTAAGTTATTGAAGCAATCGATCCTCACAAAAAATCAATTTGTTGGAAAATTATGGAAGGAGATATACTAGAGATGTATAGTTCGTTTACCATTGTAACATCTCATCAACCTCAATGGACTACATGGACATTTGAGTATGAAAAGAAAACTGAATACATTTCAGAGCCCCTCATTTTATTAGGTATAGTCCTAGACATGACCAAGGATCTAGAGGGTCACCTTCTCAAGAATTAGAAGATCTATGTTATTGTTCTTCTTATTATTATTATTATTACTATATATATATATATATATATATATATATATATATATATATAAAATTGTCTGTGTGTGTCTATAACCGTATACTTATCTATGTGCATTTGTGTTTGTATATATGATGAATAATTTGCAATATTAGCTAGTTTCAACTAGCGTGTGAAATAAATAATGTATTGTTTGAAGAATAAATTATATATGGCAATATCTTTCTATGGATATATTTCCAATGACCAATATATGTAAGGTATTTTGCATTTTGTTATAACAACTCAAGCCTTTATTTATTATTTTGGAATATAGGGACTCAGATGAGTTTCAACATCATGTTGGAACTTTATAATATTCAATATTTTTATAAGTACAAGTATTCATTACCGTTGAGGTCCATGTAGCATGATCACAATTAACTAGATGCTTTAAAGTCTCAATGTTTATTTATTCATTGGTGAATATATCAATTTTTTTGAAGTTTCAAAATGGTATTAAAGTAAAAAGTGAATATGTTACACTCCGTATCCGAACTAAGCCAAAATACAAGTTTTAAAAAAAAAAAACTTGCAAGTGCCATCCACGAGGACCACAGACGGTCCGTAGGTGGAACCATGGACTGTAGGTGGGGTTCGTGGATTGGCCATCCTCAGAAATTCTACAGGACATGAACCACGACTAGACTTACGGACAGTAGATGGGTCCATGGTCCATCGCCCACGTTTGATAGGTCAAGGAAAAAGTCTCTGAACATAGTGAAAGATGTGCAGAACGGACCGTAGGTCCATCCACGGTCCGTTGGTGGGGTCTTGTGGGTCAGCAGCTGGCAGTTATTTTCAAGGGTAGTTGGGTCTTTTCCTAATTAATTAATTCCTATACTATGTCATTTTTCCTAAGTCTAGGACCCCTATATAAACCTTTTTACCCCCAAGTTAAACCTGTCCGACCCAAGTCTACACCCTGAACGTGACCGGCAGTCAAGAACTATTGTTGGTCCCCAAGCGAACCCTCATCTTGGCTGACTACAAGTGGAAGACTAACTTAAGCATGTAAAAGCTTAAAAACTAAATAAATATTCATGAAACTTAAATAGAAAGCATTAACTTAGAAGAAAACTTTGAATAAAAATAAATTGTTCAACTCACCATAAAATAGGCAACTTAAGTCTTTAAAACATTTAATAAAATAAATGAATAATACAGACTTCTCAACTATACTGACTATCTATGAAGCCTCTAACTGATAAAGATGGAAGTCGGGACAAGACCCACGACATCCTGACTAAACTGAAAAGTAAATGAAATCCTCCAGAAATAAGGAGGCTCACCATAGCTAACTCGAACTCTCGGATGTATCAACGAAGCTCCTATTGATGATCCTGAATACCTATATTTGCATCATAAGAAGATGCAGGCCAAATGGCTCAGTGCATGGAATGTACGAGCATTTATGGGGAATCCTAAAATATAAATATAAACTTGAAAAGAATCTGAAATAAACACTTACATTGGCTTTACTCAACTCCTGAATAACTACATTTCAATATAAATAAGTTTAAAAACATATGCAATATAAAGAAAAGTTGTTTAAAACATGATGTCAACTCTGTGTGTATGCAAAGATACAAATAGCTCTGAGATGTATGTAAAAATACAAATAAACTGATGTATATAAAAATACAAAGTGCTACTGTGGGAGTTTCTCTAAATGACAACCATTACATAAAAGCTATTGTGATGATACAATGATCTCCCTCACGCTGCCAGCGCATCCTATACCCTGCTACATGTATAGGGCCTGAATTACTAAAGTGGATCCACTAGTCTATGCGAAAAGTATTCATCCAAAAAGTATGACCCTTTTCTACCTATGATGAATACATGGTTTATGGTGGCTCGGGATTTTCTGAACCCTCCCCCATATCGGTGCCCAATACTACTCATAAAATATACTAGCTCTTTATGTTTTAAAAACATACTTCTTTCTGTGATTTGAGATTAGTGCTCAAAAACTTATCTCAAAGGCTATCTTGGAAATCAAAGTATCCCTTCTTGATTTATTTAGAAAGCGATTACTCTTTTCTGAAAACTAGTGCGAAGGCTCTTAGGAAATCTCAGCTTCCGTTCTTATTTAAATGTGAAAACATTTTAAATTTCTTTGGGAATACATAGTCCCCATATACTTTTTGAAGAAAAGAACTTCAACTTTACTCTTTACTGAACTCAAAACTTAAGTCTTAAAACAAAGTTAAAACATTTGTAAAAGACTTCTTAAAATATGGTTCATGCCGAATTATGGACATGAACGACTCAATGCAAGGTTTTCAATAACCATAGATAGAACTCAAGTACTTGGAACTCAAGAACTTCAATGGTACTACTCATTTCAAGAATGCTCAACTCAGAGTTCATGCAGAATTATGAACATGAACTACTCAAGACTGTTCGACTTATAATATTCATGTGGAATTATGAGCATGAAATATTCAACTCAAGGACTCAAAGATACTTCTCAAAATGGATTAGGAACTCAACACTTTTAGGCTTAGAACTCGAAGATACCACTTCTCTGAAGGATACTCAATTGACAACGTTCATGCGGAGTTATGGGCATAAAACAACTTGACTCGATGATCCACATAACAATATGGAACTCATGTATACGACTCTTCTCATTCTCTGAATTACTTCTTCAAAACTTAGTTCAAATCGATAGTTGATCTCAAGGATTCACAATTGAACTCAAAGGCTTTCTTGAACTTTACTCTTAACTCTCTCTTGAATGTGAATTATGAATTCAAGATTTATGTTTCATGGTATGAAGGATCTTGTATTGATAAAGTAGACTCATGAATACATTCTCCTCACTCCTCAAAAGGACTTAAAGGACTTTCTTAGAATGTTGGAAAGAATTCTCAAAAACTTAACTCTTAATTGTACCTTGAACTTGAATTATGGATTCAAGGTTGTGATTTGTGATAGGAAAGCTCTCATGATGTTTAGGATTGATTTTAGATAGCTAAACATGAGAAAAGATAAAAAAATTCACTGTTTGGAAGCTAGTCCGCGACGTGGAGATGCATTAAAATAATTGTTCGCAAAATAACTTTTGAGGCAGAGAGGTCCGGCACCTCTCCACGATGTGAAGACAACTTTATGAAATGGGGAGGCAGGTCCATGATGCAAAGCCAAGTCCCAGATTTGCCCAATTTTTTCCTTCTTCGTTTTCTAACCCCAATTCACCTAAACTCGATTTTTTTTCTCAATTCCTCCTTAGATTTAGATACCCAACACATGAACAGAAGAACCTACTCTTAAACAACTATAAAATTGACATGATTTCATCAAGGAGCTCAATAATCTCATCTAAAATCAAGAACTAAAGCCAATTTCAAGAACATCATACTTTCAACTTTCTAGAACAAACTTAACGCTGAAATTAACATGATTGGCATGTAGGTGAACAAACCCAACACTATGGAAGCTTACATACCTAAAAGAACCATCTTGTTGTAGAACTTGAAGGAAAATCTTGAGAGATGAACCCTAGCCTTAGCATTTCATGAATTTCTTGAGCGTAGAATCTTTGGAGTGGATGAGAGGGTTTTGATTTATGAAAATTGATTTTCTACACATTTAGGGAAATTTAGATGACCTCCTCAGGGTTTTTAGGACTAAAATACCCTTAAAGAAATAATTAAAATGAGCTGGGAGTCGGAATCATTTTTCACCAGGCAGTGAGGTCCGTATTGGCTCCGTGTAGCAGAGCCATCGCGGAGCTGCCAACAGGGTTGCGCGTCGTTAGTAAATCAGTCATAACTTTTTACTCAGAGCTTAGAATTTAGCATACTCTATGGCGTTGGAAAGAGGACTCGAAGGGCTTTAATTTTATATCTTTTATATCACCTAACTCATCTTGTACTAATAGTTATGGTCATTTGAAGGTGACCCAAAAGTTAAGAAAACTTAAGAATGACTTGAATGCTTTTCTCTTTAGTTCTTCTTGGAACTCAAGGTGCAACATCTAGTGACCTTAACACTCAAGAAATTATAAATTCCTTTAAAAAATCTCACTCACTACGAAGAACGGTTCGAGTCTTAGCTTAAAAATTTTATGGGGTGTTACAAAACCCATTTACTTCATTCTTCCAAATTCCCCAAAATAAATCAAATATCCTCTCAAAATATTCTATCTCTAGAATCTTGAAGAAGAAGAAGAAGAATAAGGATTCAACTAGGGTTTCAAGGCATGTTTTCAATTCTTCCATTAAAGGCTAGCAATTCAACTTAAGGTATGGTAGTTTTCATCCATGGATACCTTCCATCCATGGAGTTCCTTCTATATCCCAAATTTCAAAAGATAGAAATCCCCAATTGTTAGGGTTTGATTCAAATGTCACGGGTTCCTTTAAAACTCAATTTAATTAATTGAATTGAGTTATATTAAGCATGAATTGATGATTTCTTATGGTTTTTATGAATTTACCCCATGAATCCATGTAATTCCCAAATTTCTCAATTGTGATCTTATGGTGTGGGTCTTTGTTGATTAAAGAGGAATTTTATGAATTAATGCATGAAGTGATAGAATTACATGAATAATATTGAAATCCATGTCTAATGCTTGAATTCTAGATGTAGTGATTGAAAGTAGGTTTTTAACCTTGAAAGAGCAAAGTATGAAATAAAGCATGTCTTTATGAAATCTTTGAAATTGCTTTAAGGACAGTGAGAGTAAAGTGTCAATGTTTATGATATTGTTGTTGTGTTGATTGAAAGGACATTCTTATGAACATATATGAATATGATGTGAAAGGTTTTCTCACATAATGAAGATTCAACTAGTTTACTCCATCAAGGGTGGTGTTATGGTTGATAATGGGTCCGAATCGTCCTTTGTGATGGATGTGAAGGATAGGCAAGGTCTTGATCCAATTTTTGTAGAATTGAAAGAGGTGGTGCTCAAAAGTCTGTTGAGGCTTTCTCCCAAGGGGGAGATGGTGTGCTTAGATATCAAGGTCATTTATGTGTTCCGGATGTTGATAACTTGAAGGAACAGATCTTGGCAGAAGCCAATAGTTCTAGGTATTTTATTCACCCGGGAGCCACCAAGATGTACTGTGATTTGCTGGAGATCTATTGGTGGAATGGGATGAAGAAGGATATTGCGGGATTTGTGGCTAAATGTCCAAATTGCCAACAAGTCAAGGTTTAGCAGAAATCGGGAGGTTTATCTCAAGACATTGGTATTTCTACTTGGAAGTGATAAGATGTGAATATGGACTTCATAGTAAGATTTTCACGTACTCGGCGACAACATGACTCGATTTGGGTTATATTCCATCGGATGACGAAATCAGCTCATTTCCTTCTTGTTAAGGTTTCCAATCCGGCGGAGAACTATGCTAAGTTTAGAGAAACTATGAGGCTACATGGAGTGCCTTTGTCAATTATTTCAGATCGTTGTACTCAATTCACTTCTCAATTTTGGAAGTTTTTCCAAAAAGGTCTTGGCACTAAGGCTAAGCTTAGCACAATATTTCATCCCCAAACCTATGGGCAAGCAGAGCGTACTATCCAATCTTTGGTAGATATGTTAAGAGCTTGTGTGATTGATTTTAAGGGTAATTGGGATGACCACTTCCCAGTAATTGAATTTGCTTATAATAATAGCTATTACTCGAGTATTAGTATGGCTCCATTTGAGGCTCTGTATCGAAGAAGGGGTAGATCCCCTATAGATTCGTTTGAGGTGGGTGAAGTTGCTTTGATAGGTCCTGAGTTAGTTCATAAGGCCATTGAAAAACTTCAACTCATTAGAGAAAGGTTAAGAATGACTCAAAGTCAGAAAAAGTCATATGCTGAGGTAAGAAGAAGGGATCTGGATTTTGATGTTCTTGATTGGGTTTACTTAAAAATCTCACCCATGAAATGTGTAAAGAGGTTTGGTAAGAAAGGGAAACATAGTCCCCGTTTGTAGTCCCATATAAGATTTTGAGGCATGTTGGTAAGGTTGAATATGAGCTTGATTTGCCAAATGAGTTGGCATCGGTGCATCCGGTTTTCCATGTCTCAATGTTGAAGAAATGTGTTGGTGATCCAACACCCATAGTTTCCTTAGAGGGTTTGGAAGTTAAATAGAATCTTTCTTATGAAGAGCTTTCGATTGAGATTTTAGACCAACAAGTCTAGAATTTGAGAAATAAGGAAGTTGCTTTGTGAAAGTGTTAGGGGGGAATCATTTAGTTGAGAGTGCTACTTAGGAGGCCGAGGCCAATATGATGTCCCGATAGCCTCATCTCTTTCCTTCTACTCCTATTCTAGCTTGAGGTAATGAGTTCCTCTTGGTTATTCTATTTTTTGGGAGTCATGTTTTTTTTATGTGTTTCCATGATTTCCCTTATGTTATGCATGTTCATTAAAAAGCTTAAGTTCTAAAAGAAATGATTTATATGAATTAGTATCCTTATGTTGTTGTGCATTGAGTATGAGTTGCCTATAGACTTCATGAGATGGTGGATGAACATGCTTTAGATGTGCATTTTGAGAGTGAATTGCATATGAGCTCCATGAGATTGTGTTAAGCATGCTTTTAGCTTGGAGAAGGTAGTTCCTCCTTGAATATCAAAAATGATGAAATTTCATGCATACTGTGTTGTTAGATGTAGTTCCTACTTCATTTTGATGCATTGAATATGTTTACCTTGGAGTTGATGTTTCTTCCTTGATTATGTGCATTTCGATGAGTGGCATGCATGATGGGCTGCAAGTCTTGAGTCTTTTTTCATTTAAGATTTGTCTAGAATCTCATTTCAGGATGAATGATCCCAAGGAGCAGATATTGTGACACTCTGTATCCGAACTAGGCCAAAGTAGTAGTTTTTTTTTCAAAAAAACTTGAAGGTGCCATCCACGAGGTCCACAGACGGTCCGTAGGTGGAACCATGGACTGTAGGTGGGGTATTTGGATTGGCCATCCTCAAAAATTCTCCGGGACATGAAACACGATTGGACGTACGGACTATAGGTGTGTCCTAGGTCTGTGGTCCAGGGGTCGTAGGTCAAGGAAAAAGTCTTTGAACTTAAAGACGGATGTGCAGGACGGCCCGTAGGTCCATCCACGGTCCGTCGGTGGGGGTCTCGTGGGTCAGTAGCTTGCAGTTATTTTCAGTAGTAGTTGGATTTTTTCCTAATTAATTAATTCATATACTATGTCATTTGGCCTAAGTCTAGGACCCCTATATAAGCCCTTTTACCCCCAAATTAAACTCATTTACTTCATTCTTCCAAATTCCCCAAAAGAAATCAAATCTCCTCTCAAAATATTCTCTGTCTATAAACTTGAAGAAGAAGAAGAAGGATTCAACTAGGGTTTCAAGGCAAGGTTTCAATTCCTCCATTAAAGGCTAGCAGTCTGACTTAAGGTATGGTAGCTTTCCTCCATGGATACCTTCCATCCATGGAGTTCCTTCAAACTCTCAAATTTCAAAAGATAGAAATCCCTAATTGTTTCGGTTTGATTCAAATGTCATGGGTTCCTTTCAAACTTGATTTAACTGATTGAATTGAGTTATATTAAGCATGACTTGATGATTTCTTATGGTTATTATGAAGCTTCCCCCATGAACCCATGTAATTCCCAAATTTCTCAATTGTGATCTTATGATGTGGATCTTTGTTGATAAAAGGGGAATTTTATGAATTAATGCATGAAGTGATAGAATCACATGAATTATAATTAAATCCATCTCTAATGCTTGAATTCTAGATGTGGTGATTGAAAGTAGGTTTTTAACCTTGAAAGAGCAAAGTATGAAATTATTTATGTCTTTATGAAATCTATGAAATTTCTTAAAGGACACTTTGAGAGTTAAGTGTCAATGTTTATGATATTGTTGTTGTGCTAATTGAAGGAACATTCTCATGAACACATATGAATATGATGTGAAAAGTTTTCTCACGTAATGAAAATTCTAAGGTTGAAAGGCTTTCTCACCTAATTGAATCTAAGATTTTCATGTAATCATGGACAGTGAAAGGTTTTCTCACGCATGATGTAAAGAGCTATCCTAATAAATTAACTTGGATTGGTTGTCAAGGACTTCCTTCCATGAGACATGAGTAAAGATAAGACTTAATAAATACTCCATGGGATTTATGCTTAGCACTAAGTAGATATTATATTGAGATAGAAGCTCTCCCGATCAAAAGGCCGGGTTTCGAGAAGTAACTCTTGAGATTGAAGCTCTCCTGATAGAAAGGCCAGTTTTCTAGTAACAATATACTTATCCCCTAAACTACATGCCCCCATCAGATATTTAGCTAGAGGATCCACCTAAGCAAACAAACAATGGTTCTACCTTAGGTAAGTAGGACAACCCTTTTTAGTGTGGGTAACACCGGGTGATCATGTTATAGCTCACATGGTCTCATGTCAGTTGAATCTAATTCCCACAATGACAAGACTAATAATGAACTAAGGTATTCTTAAAGAAGTATCCCGTAAGTGTTTAAAGGTTTTCAAGATGATACTAGCTTATGTTGACTATGATGTTATGACTTATGTTTCCAACTATCTTTCATATGATGTTTTAACTTGGCAAATTGCACATCATGAAATGAAATGTCCCTTTTAGCATGTTTTAAATGTTTTTATGCATAGTTATCATACTTAGTGCAATTTTGTACTATCGCATACTCTTGCGTACATTTTTCCCAAATGTAGGGTCCGACAGTCAGGGTCGTCAGTTTCGTGGCTAAGTGTTGATTTTGAGATTCTGAGCTTTAGTAAGTTATCATGCTTTCAGGATGGATTTTATTGTTTAGTTCCTTTTTTCATGTATTTCCCTTTTGGACATGATGTATGGTCTAGGCCAAATTTCATTTGATTGTAATAGATGGAGACAAGAGTCTAGACTTCTGCTTTCTTTTATGAAAAAGTTTTTAGACTTGAAATGTGTTTTACTTTTATTGGTCTATTTCTTATTTTGTGAGTACTAAGTGGCTTTTATGGAATCCTTTGGGGTTCTATACGCTTTGTCACATCTAAGGGGGTACCCCTAGGTTGTGACAGAATATACGATAATAACTTTGACTAAACTATATGAGCTAGTGGTTGTAATCCAACAAATTAAAATATTTCTAAATCAAACTTGAAATATTAGGTTAATTAAAAGGTAAGTATATGTAGGCTGTTTTAGTCACAAGTATGACTTGTTATTTGAAATTTTAGGAAAAATATTTTGAATCATAAATACTTAAAAGGTTGAGGTGTGCCTAATACACTATCCTTAGAAATATTTCATTTGGTTTAGTTGTGTCCTCTAGGATTAAGCATGCTTTTCTACTATAATACTAGGAGCTAGAATCTAACAAAGATTTTCAATAGAAAACCAAACACAACAACATGTGGAAGGAAGAATTTTTCTTTTTCACCCCCTTTGTGTAATGACATGGTTGGTCATATTTGGAAATATTTGAAAAAATATTGTTCTGCCTCTCCCGATCTTAACCTCGAGTCCTTTCTTATTGAGTTGTGAAAGTGGGTTTCAAACTTTGAGTAAAAAATTGTGAATTTAGATTTGAGTTTGAAAGGCTCAAGTTGTCAAAACATGGTTTTCAGTGTCTTTTTGAGTTTCGAGTTTTGAAATTATATTCTATAAATTCCATCAATCCCAAAATGTAGAAATTGGTCTATGAGGGTTTTCAGTTTCAAATTCGGAGTCCTTTTGAATATTTGAGGTCTTAAGTGAGAAATTTATTAAATTTTAGTCTTTGAGTTGAATTTAGACAACATTTATTATTCATATGCTCGAAATGAAATTTAGAGAGTGTATTGGATTTGGTGATGATACTAGGCCTAAGTGAGGTCTTGATTGAATTTTTAGAGGTCTGGAGGTTAATTTGACCTTTTTAGGTGTTATTGTTATTTCTTGTGACTTTCAATAGTTTAGGGTCAAGGAGAACTCTTGTGTTTCAACTCTTTCATTGTATCTGAAACATTGAGTATAGTCAATTTGCGTATATGTTCTGTATATATGGGGTTCCTTACAAATCTTGAGGGTCCTTTTGATGATTTAAAAGTTGTTTGTGTTTGCTGGTGTCTGCAAGCCGGCCAGTCGCCTAAGCGACCTTTGCTTAAGTGAAAGAGCCTTTGCTTTTACGAGAGGTGTTATTTCTGTTGGGTTCACTTTTACGAACCTGGGTCGGTTTTGTGACATCAAAGAGGGGTTTTGTGGTTTAAGCCCCATTTCTATTTTTGACCTTGGTAAAATCTTTGGAGGCAAGTTTGAAATTATTTCACGTGCTAATTCATTTGGATAAGCTTTGGTGACCCTAGAACTTCAATTCCCTTTGATCATTTATGGATTTTGACATCAAAATTTGGGATTTTAATTAGCAAATGACAAGATTTTTCATGAATTATAGTTCTAATCTAAAATTGTGATTGTGAAATGATTTTAAGCCCTTTTTTGAAATAGATTTCACCAATGAGTTCCAGATGCTTTAGGTAGTGTTTTCAAGTAAAGATTTTTGGATTCAAACCTCAATATAGGAATTGGGATTTTGAGTTTATTGGCCCCTTTTTTTTAAAGAGTGTGATTTGTGTATTGTTATTTCTCGAATCTTATTCTGATTAATTTATTGAATTAGATTGGGTGGCCTTGGGCGTTGTTCGGAAGGAAAGACTTAAGTGATGGATTTACTATTTGATTGAATTAAGGAAAGTGATCTATTAAAATTCGTAATCTAGTAGAATCGTGTTTCCTTTCATTGTATGTTGGGGTGTAATGGGAATGATGTGATAGGCTTATTATTCCACTTGACTAACCTTAATGAGTAAAAAGGAGATTACTGAAAAGGTTTCATGTTGACCATAATTCATTGTGAATTGCCTTGTTGTGGTCCCTATTTGATTGATTGATGAAATACTTTGAATAACATGATTGTGGAATTTAATTGCTTGAATTATTTTCACTTCCTGATGGTGTGAATTCACTTATGTGCATTTATTGTTGTACACCATGATGAGACATGTGACTTTGAACTCAAAACGAAGCAAACTTGGAGGCATTGGAAAAAGAATTCATAGACCTTTTGTAACACCTCGGATTCGAGAAAGGATAGAAAACGAGTCAAGGGGGAAACTCACAAGCCATAATTGGATCATGGAATCCTCCACAGAGCCCCACACGAGTCGTGAAGGGGACCACGGTCTGTTTAAGGGCTCGTGGTAAATTTCCCCCATACCTTCCTCACAAGGACCCTTCCCATGGAGGCCTTGACGGCCCATGGAGAGGGAGACGACTCGTGAAATAGCTTGTGGGAGCTTTGCACTGGTTGACATGGCCAGCATCCCTCCTACGGAGGCCTTGATAGCCGCCCGTGGTGAGCATAATGGGCTATGGTGGTCACCGTGAAAGTGCCCCACCAGCATGGGTCTCCAATTTGTAAAGTTAGAAATCCGCACGTTACAGGTTCTCTTAATTATTGATTTAATTTATTTTTTATGATCTTTCAAGTATGAATTGATATAATCCTATGATTTTATGATGAATGCCCATGGACCCATGCATATCCCATGTTTTTGAAGTTATGATGATCTAATGTGGGTTATGGAATTATGAAAGATGAATTTATGAAATCATGTATGTTCTCATGATATTGATGTAAATGTTTTAAAGATGCTTTGAGAGTGAAGTATCAATGATATTGTTGTTGAATGGATTTCTCATATACACATGAAATAATGAACCAATGATATGGAGCTAATCTAAAATTGAGGCAAGCGGCGGTTACCAATGTCCTCCAAAGACTAGGCAAGAGGCGATTACCCATGCCCTAGAATGAAAAAACAATGGGTGACTACCCATGTCTTATGAAAGTTAAGTTAAGATGAGTCTAATGAACATTCCATGGAAGTTATGCTTAGAACAAACTGGACAAGTGACGATTAGCCATGTCCCATAAACTATGTGCCAATATAGGACGTGTCTAGATAGACATTACCCAGAGGATCCATGTAAGCTAGAAAATTCACAGTCTTACATTGGCAAGTAGGGCAACCCTATTAGGTGTGGGAGACACCGGATTCCATGTTATTAGCTCACATGGTCTTACATGTCGGTTAAGGCTACTTCCCATAAGTTATGACGTATTATGGTTACTTAAAGAAGTATCTAATATGGAACATAATGATGACTTTACTTGCATCAACCTTAGTCCTGAACTATGTTTTGAACCTCATGTCATGTGTTTTACCTTGGTCCTTGCATTTTATGAAATGTGCCTTTTTAACATGTTTTATATGTTATTATGCATGGCAATCATACTTGGTACATGTTTGTACTAGTGTATTCTATTGCCTACATTTCCCCAAATGTAGAGTCCGACATTCAGGGTTCTCTGTTTCGTGGCTAGAGGTTGTTGGAGAGATTTCGAGTTTGGTGAGTCCTGATGCTTCGAGGACCAAACTTTTATAGCTTTCAGTCATTTCTTGTTTTCAGAGTTTGTACGTGACACCAGGGCTACATCCCGGTCACTCCTGATGTATTAGATGCAAATGAGACTTTGTAGACTTCTCCTTTACTTTGATAAAAACTCTTAGACCTAAAATGTTTATTGATCTCTTTGATTTTCTTATATCTTCTTATATTCATTCTAAGTGTTTTGTGTTGGGCCTCTGAGGGTCCTATACGCCATGTTACACCTAGGGGGTACCTTGGGTCATGACAAACTTGGATTCGATAGATCATGGGACACCTAATTCATTATGTTCTAAGATATATGATGGCTGAATTTTACCTAAGTAGAATCATCTATCAAAACTTCATTAGTGAGGAAGTTTTTACTCAATTTTGTGCTAGGGAATTCTTTTGATCTTAATTCATATGCAAATTCATTTCCACACTAAACAATTGACCTTTACACCTAAGAATAATTTATGAATCACCCGATATGACCTTACATGCAAATGAAGAATGGTTATGGCCTTAGCTTAGTAATTTTAGGAATGTAATAGATATGCTAACCTTTCAAATTCGACATATTGGACTCAAAAAAGTTGTTGAATCATTCTTATGAAGTCACCTCGACAAAAGGTGGCTTCCAAACCCAAACTCCATTAGCCAAAATCTACAAGGGGACTTGAAATTAGGTGAAGAGTCTCGAGACCCATGCAAAAGGACATTCTAGACCAAACAGAACATTTTGGAGCTAACCATACTAATAGAATTCTCATCTGGGCATGTTTGGAAAGAATGTTGACCTAGGTCAAACTTAGGACAAAACTTAAAAGCTAAAATGCCTAATCACATAATTGCACTGAAAGCCTCCAGATCCATGCCAATCACGCTATTAGGTAATAATGACCATTGTGGAGTAGTTGAAACCGACAAATTTTGATTATGAGGTTGACTTCCTAAACTTTTGATCAAAATCAACCATTCAAGGTTAAAAATCTCTGAAACACAGAACTTTACAAAAAACTAATTGAACGACCTGATGACCAAATTATTAGTCTCATCAAGTCAAAAATTACTTTGGGTCACTATTGAAATGCTCTAAATGGCGAACATGAGGCATTAGCACAAAAATAACCTAGAGGGTCATTGAATAATCTTGTATTCCTTACACAAGATTCTACATACATCCTAACGAGTGAATAATTTATATGAGTCTTAGATGCCGCAATGTTGAATTTCACTGACAAAAGAGAGTTCCTCAGATGGTAAGCACCCCTAACTTCAAACCCTAAGTTTGTAAGTTTTAGTCACTGAGGGGGAAATAAGGTGGGGCCTCCTAGGTGACCAAGTGATCCTTCTTCTTCGGGAAACTGAAAGGGACTATCACTAGATAAAAATCATTAACAAAGTCCAACTGAGGTATTTAATATTATCCATGAACAATCCTCTATCACACACAATAGACACGGTGCAATAATTATTTTAGGGAATGAAAATTAAGCAAATAGATATTATACTTTAAATAGGCTAACCAAGAAAGTCAAGTAATAAAAATTCATGCTTTCTATCTTTCATTATCAATAATGATTGGAAGTGTGTTGAAAAATAAATTTTCACATGTGGGATATATTGTTCTACTAAGTCTTAAATTTCTTATAATGTTAAGCTCAAAAATATCTTCTAATAGGATATTTTAGGTTTGTGCAATTTCAGCACAAACTGCTTCTTTCTTTGGTGTTTATTATATCTATATAATTCTTGAAAAAAAATAGTTTATTTTTGTAAAATATTGTAAATAATTCGTTAAATAGGTTAGAGTAAAATATAGTTCATAATACACCATATAAGTATTATATTTTATAATTTTATAAAATCTCATGCTATTTTATAAAATTGCCTAAAACATCATATCATATATCATATATCATACATCATATATACACACACACACACACACATTATACTAAATGTGGGAAAAATTCTAGGAAAAAGTTGTATTACAATTTTAGCCCTACATTAAATCTAAATGTTATAAGTTATTTAACAAATTAAATATTTAATTGCATGATATAATATTAGTACATAAATCAACTGCTATATAGCCTCTTCAATATATATTAATATTTGTATTAACTTTGTGTTGGAGTAGATTCATAAATTTTTTGTTCAGCACATCTTTCAATTGGAAATTTGAATATCTTTTTTGCCCTTCACAAAAAGAAAAAGATTGCAAAAACTTATATTATATTATTTTTAATTTATAAATAATTGTTTTCCTGTGAATTATATTACATAAACTTTATTGACACTAAATATCCATTATGTAAATATTTGTAACTCACTAATTATATTCATTGTGATTTTTACTCGGACCTCTCATCCTCATCTATGATCACAGATGGATTAATAACATATCCATGAAAACTCTTTGTGTTCCTCAATCTCAACCTATAAATATTCACCTTTGAAACAATATTATACACATTTAAAATAGTCGAAAAAAATGAGAAAATCACTATGTTCTCTTTTCTTGCCTATTTTATTTGTTTCTTTAATGTTTATGCTTCGTGTTGTTATTGTACAATTTTCTATTATTATTGGTTTGTTGTTTTGTCTATATTCTCCTAGCATCTGTGATTTTAATATCCTCATTTGAATATTATATATGTACAATATGTAGTTCTTTTTTTACTTAATGAACTTTTAGTCAATTTTATAATTCAAGCTGAATTCCCTTTATTTGGAAGATATATATATACTTTCTATCATATAAAATATGGATCTTCAAAAAATAAATACCAATTGATTTGAAAAGGATACAATATGTCATTCATAATACAAAATTTACATGAAAGATTTTGGATAAATGTGCAACGTACATTTCCAAAACTAGTAAGTATAATAATAGCCGAAGATATATTTAGATGACACCAATATAAATTAAATCTTGTCTGTTATCCCGATCCAATATCTCCTTAAGCCGTGATTACATCTACATTCAACTCAGTATGGGAATCAATTTTAATTTTCGTTCAAATTATGAAATAGTGAAAGCATACAAGAATATTGATAATAATGTATGGATATATTAAATACAAGTAAATATAATAAGAACAACCAATAAAATACGTAAGTTTAGAAGGAGATACCATCTAGGAATAGAAAGACATGTACAATCCCAAGAAGAAGTTTCTAAGAAACATATATATATATATGTGTTATCCTCTAGTACTCACGTCCACACAGAAGAGTGTAGCAAGTGTATCATAATACAAAAATAACATGTAGTCAATACGTCTCATATACCGATTCTAATAAAGTATATGCAGACCTTTAGAAAACCTTTTTTTACCCATATTACTCATTTATATCTACAATAAATAATATAATACAAAGTACATGATTATGTAACTAAATAATAGGTAAAATACATAATCATCATTTAACGATATTTTGCATAAGAACAATCCAACACTTAGATTTGAGTTTCATATAATTCACATATTCGTTTTGTTCATATGGTATTGATTATTCTCTAAAAAGCATATACACGTCAAATACAAATGCAACATGATCTAAACATGTATGGAACTCATTAGAATCTAAAAAAATCAAACTGACACATTCATATACCATGTATGGACTTGACCAAATGCTCAAAATATGAAAAAAAATACCACAACATAAAATCAACACTCAAGTCAAACATATGATATATAACGTCCTAATTTTCATTCAATAATGTCAAATCGTACCGGGTCTCTTGTGCGCCAATTCGAGCATCCATGGAAGACCTAAATCTTCGCACATAACCTATTGTAATCTTCAAATAAGATATCCAATCTATTTTACAAAAAATAATTAAAACACTTAGATTCAAGAACTCCAAAATTAATCTAAGCCCCTTGGAATGTGTCATTCTTGCCCACAAATCATAAATCATCAAATGAATCTACAAAAAGTGACAAATTAGGAAAGATGTTTTAGAACTCAAAATAATTGAATCAGTCGTTAGATCTATGTGTATTACAAAAATAAAAAACCAATATTATGTAGCTAAAAAAATAAAATCTTCTTTATGAAAAGAAAAAGTTATCTAGCAAACAAAATCTTCCAAATGAAAATATTTAGGATATAACTTTTTTTTTTATTTTTTATATTGTACACTTGTTTGATAAATTTAATTCTACAAGAGTAATAATAATAATATAATTGTCTTCTTATTTTGAATATTATTACGAAAATTTATAATTGTTTATTATTAAATTTAAAATGTCATACTAAATATCATATTATATTAAAGTTGGAACGCTTTTAGTTTGACAGTTAAACTAGACCAAATACATGATTTGCTGTTACAACTTATAATTTTTCATGAGGTTTAAGTGTTAGTCCTTTTTGCTTTAAAACCCACGAAATATTGAATAATTCATTTGCCTTTAGGACAAATATTATATCAAGAATATTTAAGTGAAGAAAATATAAATATACATTTTATAACATGATAAATAATAATAGTTAATACAAACCAATAGAAAAAAGGATAGTTGTGTAGCGACCGTAGATGAAAAGACAAATCAATTGCTTCCTGGCAATCATTTCTATTATACTCATTTGAATTGATTTCTCTTTTATTACTGAAGAAATAAATATCTTTTTTTTTTAGTTTTCCAACGAATTTCTATAATAATTCCTTATGTTCTTCATTTTTTCATTCTTAATTCTTAATCTATGTCACGACCCAAATGGACATGATGACACTTGTCTATTCTCATCAAGACAAGTCAGCCTCAACATAACTAAAACAAATGAAAATGTGGAAATGCAGTAAAACAAAACAATTCATTCAAAAAAATACCCTAAAACTAATTAGTTGTCCCGTGTGCAAGCCACTAATGAAAATATTGAATTCGAAAGATAAATACAAGTCTTTGTCTTTGTTTCTCAAGTAGAACAAATCTTAAAAGAAAAGGAAAAAGGGTCCGACAGGATGACAAGCAGCTACCTCTCAAATCATTCACGAGCCTCTGCTAACAGGAGAAGAAGATCACACGAGTCTGGACTCAAAACCTACACAAGTGTAGAAGCAAGGGGTGATAACCAACGACACAGTACCCAACAAGCAACCTACTTAATAGAGCAACTAGATAAAATTGAACACCCCTGACTCTTCAATCGAACCTCCTAAGACTACAACCTATATAGAATCAGCCCAACCTAGAAATTTTACAATACACCGTTCACAAGACCCAATATTCATATTCAGATAGGCACAATTCGACAATAAAACAAATCAAATAATTCAATCTCAAAGTCAAATAGTTCAGTCACACACAACAAGTTCATCAATCTAAAGTAGTAAGCAAGTCACGCACAAGCATTAAATGCATCAAGTCACAATAATCAATCTTTTGCCCGAAATGACCTCGGCATCAGAACGCTCGCCATAGATGACCCTGACATCTCAAGACTCGCTGGTAAATACTTCGGCATCACAACACTCCCCGGCAAAGACCTCGACATCATATCACTCGCCGGCAAATACCTCATCATCATATCACTTAATGCCAAAGTCCTAGACATCATATCACTCGCCGACAAAGACCTTGGCATCATATCACTTGCATATCTCGTAATGGTGTTCAACGATCAATGCACACAAGAAATATCACATCACATAGACGAGACAACAAATTGCACAATTCAAGTCCACATTCTTTCTTTCAAGCATTTCATGAATCAATCAATAAGACCACAACAAGGTAATTTACTTCATCATGATAATCATATAGACTTTTTTATTTCGACCCCTTTTTACTCATTTAGATGTATAAAGTGGACAATTTAACCCTTCACCTCATCCCCATTCTACCAATACACATGCAACGAAGGAAGTATATGGATTAAACTAGAATACAAGGTTTAGGAAGCCAGTTGCCTCAAATCAATCAACAATAAGTCTAAAAGTTGAGCCTTCTTCCTCCAATTCACTTTCAAAGCCAAACAATCTAAAATAATCAAGTATTCACAATCACCCATCAGAAACAACACTTCCTACATCAATTATGTAAAGAAATGGGTCGATCAACTTAAAATCCAACATAAAAATGGAGGGTCGAATCCAAAAAATAGAATTTGAAAAAGATGTTAAAGGCTTTAGAAACTCATTAGGAAAAATAATTTAAAAAATGGACTTAAAATCAGTTCATAAACTCACTTTTACTTCAAAACTCAAGCTCATGAAGAACCCTCAATTTATCAACCCAAAATCTTGTTTTAAACTCATAAATTCAATAATAATAATGGGTAATCGAAGATTTAAAGCGAAGAATTATTACTAAAAGGATTTTCCTCAAAATTTTGGTCCAAATCGCCTTCCAAAGCTCCCAAAACTAAAAAAATAGTGAGATGGATTGAAAAACCAATTTTTAGAAAACAATTCAGCCTAGGTTTCAAATGCTGATCGTGATCACGACCCTAAGTCACGCAATTTCAATTAGTAAGGTCTGCCAATTCATTGAAGTTGACCATATCGATCACGAAAAGACCCTGGAAATCGCGATGCATCCCAAAATGATGCTACGTGATTGCGATGTGGGAGCCTCGCGATGACCAACATGGTCATGCACATAATGAATCAACCATGCCCTGTACTAGGCCTAAAATCATCCCCCGAATCTAAAGGAAATCTCAAAGTTCTGATTCGAGCATCCGAAATATGAATGTCGACCAAAGTCAACCCAAATGCTAAATTTCTACAATTTCACAACTTAGGACCTCAAATCCTCAAAAATACTCAAAATCTAAAACTGAAAACTCTCACAGATAAGATTTCATATTTCGAGACTAATGGAATCAAACAAAATCTATTTTGACACTCGAAACTCTTAAATACCCCAAAAAGCCATTTTTTAACAACTTAGCCTTTAAAATTCATAAAACTTACAAAAATGTCAACTTTTAACCCAAAGTTACAAATCAACTTTTCGAACACAATCATAACTCAGGATCGATAACGGGAGGGCAAAAGATTAATTTCATTAACTTTCCTAAAATGACAACCAAGTCATCACACTACCCACTACTAAAAACTAAGTTGGTTCTCGAACATCAAGCAAAAGAAAGTACATGGAGCTTCAAATAGCTGAGGATATATGGCACGGATATTTGACTTTGTCTCCCAAGTCACCTCACCAACTGAACGATGCTTCTACTATACCTTCACTGAAGCAATTTCTTTGGTCCTAAGTTTTCGAACCTGCCTATACAAAATGGCTATAGTAACCCTTTTAAAAGATAAGTCTGGACCCAACTCAACTGAATCAAGGGGAAGTAAATGGGACTCATCCGGCACATACTTCCGAAACATAGAGACATAAAACACGGGATGCACAACTGATGAACTAGGTGGCCAGGACAAGCTATAGGCCACATATCCCAGTTGACTCAAAATCTGAAGGGGTCCAATGAATCTAGTGCTAAGCTTGTGCTTCTTTTTGAACCTAAGAACACCCTTCATGGGTGACACTCGAAGCCAACCATGATCACCCTCCATGGCCACAAGAGATCGAACTCTGTGATCCACATAACTCTTCAGTCGACTTTAGCTTTCAATAGTATACCCTGGATCATACAAACCTACTCCCTAGCATCCTTAAGAGAGTCTATATCTAATGAATACATCTCACCTGAATCAAACCATCCGATTAGAGATCTGCACCGTCTGCCATGCAATGTCTCTAAAGGGCCATATGAATACTAGAATGACAACTATTGTTATAGGCAAACTCGGTTGAGGGAAAATATCGATCCCATAAAGAACCGAAATCAATCACACAAGCTTGTAGCATGTCCTCCAACACCTGAATCGTCTGCTCAGACTGACCATCAGTCTCAGGATGAAAAGTTGTACTCATATCTAACTAGGTACCCAAACCATATTGTAAAGCCTTGCAGAAATGGGAAGTGAACAAGGATCCTCAATTGGAGAATATAGATGCTGAGACTCCATGTAGTCACACTATCTGGCTGATATAAAGCTTGGCGATGTTCTCCACCGTATACTTCATCCACACCTAGATTAAATGGGTAGACTTGGTAAACCTATGAATAACCACCAAAATAAAGTCATAACCATCCCACGGTGGTAGGTAGTCTCACTACAAAGTCCATAGTGATCTGTTCCCACTTCCAAGTAGGAATAGGTATTTTCTAAGATATGCATCCAGGTCACTGGTGCTCACACTTGACCTGTTGGATAACCAAACACCTCGAAAAAAAATCTACAATGTCCCACTTGATACCATACCACCAATAGTGTTGGCTCAAGTCATGATACATATTTCTTGCACTCTAATGGATGGAATATCGAGAATAATAGGCTTTCTCAAGATTTAGTCTAACCAACTCGCTCACCTTAGGCACAAAATACCGCCTTCAATCCATAAGACACCATCAAAATCAAGGATAATATCCTTGACTTCCCTCTCATCACCTTGTCTAGAAGGAGACATAATTTCTAGTTGTCAAACTAGTGCTCACGAATCTGCTCAACTATGGAAGAACGAGCCTTAGTAAAATCTATCAAACCAACCGTCTCTTCAAAATTTGCAAATGAACCAGACAATTGGCTAACTGATAATTCCATAATTTGGACTTATTTAGGGCTTCATTTTGATAAATTTAGTGTCCTCAAATGCATATTTTGTCTTAATAGCAGATGAAAACTCTTGAATTTCAGGTATTTGGAGTTAGAGAAAAAACATGGACAATATTGGGCAAAAAGGAATAAAGAAAGCTTAAGGAATGAAGAAAATAAGACCTAATGATCGATGATATCGTTCGGTGAATCGCCAATATCATTCAGTGAATTACCAAATTGCCAAGATACCGCCTAAAGTTGCAGCATGTTGGAGCTAAAGTGGGGGCAAATTCAGCGACCATAAATCACATTTGGCATATCACCGATCTAGTCGGCAAAGGACACCCAGGTCACCAAAAGAATGAAAGAAGATGAAAGCAAATGCTGATGGGCGAGATGGAAGGATAATGGGCGAATCGTGGAGTGATTTGATGATCCTAACCTAGATCACCTAAATTCACAGTAGCCAGACCAAGAAAAAGTGAAAAATTAAGGTGAGATGAAGAGCAATTGGTAATTCACTGATCTGTCAACGATACCCAACTTACTTCGCCAAGTAGTCCTGAGCAGTGAGATTTTAGACTAGTTTAAATTAGTTTTGGCTAGAGAGAGAGACTCGTTCAGAAAGTGATGAAAGAATTACATAGAGAGAAAGCACTACCAAAGTGTTTAGTGAGTGATTTTAGCAAGATTTTGAGAGAGAGTTTGTAAGAGAGAAGATTATCGATTGAATTTAATCTATAAATCTCATTTTGTACCCAACTATAGGAGTGATAATTAATTTTGATCTTCTTATTTTTTGATGAGTGGCTAAAACCCTTTACTTGGGGTTTGGATCATGAAGCCAATTGTTGAATTTACTTAGTGGGTGTTTGTTAATTGCGAAGAATGGTGCTAATTTGAAGTGGGCCTAAGTTATTGCTATGTTTCAAGATTGAATTGCATTACTTCGTGTATCAATTTAAGTGTTGTTCACTTGCTCGAGAGAGAAGTGTGGAACCAAGGTGGAAATCTTAGCATCCTTAGTAGTGGGTTTCCTTAGTTTCAGCTCGAGAGAGTGAAACAAGTGACCCTTCCTTTGTATCCAGCTCGAGAGAGTGGATTTGATGAGGGTAAAGAGCGGGGTCTCATTCGATTAGTGTTGAAGTTTGAGAGAATTTAACATAGAAAAGGTAATTGTTTGAGAGAAAGTTACTTTATATATGGTTCGACCAACCCATAACAAATTAACCCATTATGAGCAGTAATGTTTACCCGTTTCATTAAGATTCAATAACTGGCTTATCAATTCCCCAAGTTTTACTCTAATATTTGATTGCTTGTGTTGAAGTGTATGTTTTGATTGGTAGTTAAAACACGAAATTAGAGATTTGAATATTAATTGTGCAAGAATTATTTGATTGAAGATATTGTCATTGTACTTTTATTATTGAATTCGAAGGAAGCACTACTCCCTGTGAGATCGATCTCAACTCTTGTAGTTGGGTTATTATACTAAAGAATAATTGTTGGCATTTAGTATTGCATGAAATGTCACTTGATATGTTAATCAAAATGGCGCCACTGCCGGGGAGTAGAATTAATTAGAATTCTTTGATTGAAGATTTGACACTCTAAAAATTCATTGGCTATAGTTGAAGTAGTTTTGGCTGCATTATGTAGGTAGTGGTTGGGCTACGTAGAAGTGAACATGAGTGAAGAAGAGATGAATGACAGCTGAGTAAGTCGTCGACAACATATAGACGACAGCAATAGTGTCTACAACCCAGCTCAATCGGGTGGGATGGGTTCAATTTGCATCCCACAAATTGATGAGAGTGCAATGTTTGAAGTCACTAGCACAACTCTTCATCTTCTCCAAATGAGAGGAATATATGGAGGGCTTGATCAAGAAAACCCGTATGAGCATGTGAGAAATTTTACTAAGGTTTGCAGCCCTTTTTCATTCAAAAATGTGTCTCAAGAGTCAATTCGGTTGTGGGTATTCCCATTGTCCTTAAAAGGAGAATCTAATAAATGGTTAGCCGAGTTACCAAACAATTCCATCACATCATGAGAGGAGCTGGTTGTAGCATTTTACATAAGATTCTTTCCTCCATCAAGGGTGATGAAACTTAGAGATGAAATTCAAAGTTTCAAGCGACAGGGAGGGGAACCCATCCAAGAAATGTGGGTGAGATTCAAGAAGCTCATACTTAAATGCTCAACTCACGGGCTACCAAATGATTTGCTACTTCAATATTTCTATTGGAGTCTAGATTCGGTTAATAAAGGAGTGGTTGATCAATTGGCACTAGGAGGAATAATGTTACAACCATTTGAGATAGCTTCATTTCTTCTGGATGAAATGACTAGGATAAACCAAGCATGGTACACCCAATAGAATGAGGTCTCTCAGTTTTATTTTTGATTAACGCAAGAACAACTTGATAAAGAGAGAGAGAGGGATGAGAACATCAAGAAGATATTGACTCAAATGGAAGTCCTACAAGAGCACATGAAGGGGACATGTGGAGTGTTTAGAGTTGAGGAGGGTTATTCTTCCGGTTACTCAAGGCAAGGGGAGAATCAAGGTTTGAACTCCAAGAGGTACGAGGAGGGTTTCCACCCACGCTATCTACAGCGAGGTGGAAATCAAGGTTGGAACTATCATTAGGGAGAAGAACAAAAGAGATACTATCAAGATTGGCCTGAGCAAAATGATTATTGGAGAAAGGAAGATGATTATGAGGAGAACCATACTCACTCAAGTGAAAGCCTTGTTGTCACGCATACTTGACAAAGTTGAAAGTTCAGATGATTTGTTGAAAGGGATAAAATATGACTTTTCATCATTGAACAGTAAAGTGATCTCTTATGCCTAAGCTATCAAGATACTTGAAGGACAACTGAGTTTATTATCATCTAAGTTTAAACCAAATATAACAAGGGAATGTGAAGATAGAGGGCTGGCTATAGTTACTCGTAGCAGAAAAGTGGCAATAGGTAAGGTGATAGGAAATGAAGATGCTCAAAAACATGAACAGAGCGAAGGCATGGAGGAACAAGAGTTTCTTATTCATCAAAACATTGCCAAAGAACAATAAAAGGAAGTGGACCGACACGTTCAAATTCCAAAAGTCATGCAACCCATACCCAAAATACCTCAACCATTTCCCCAACGATTAAAGAAGAAAAATCAAGATGAAAAGTTCAAAAGGTTCTTGTCAATGTTCAAGACACTATCAATAACCTCCCCTTTGTGGAAGCATTATTGGAAATGCCAGGATGCACCAAGTTCATGAAAGAGTTGGTCATCAAGAAGAGGAGTTTGATTTTGAGACAATTGAAGTTTCGCATAGTTGTAGTGCAATCATGACTAAGGAGCCGATCAAAAAGAGAGAAGATCTCGGGGCATTCACTATTCCTTGCACCATACACATGCTCCAATTCGCTAAATCTTTATGCTATTTGGGGATCAAGCATCAACTTAATGCCCTATGTGATATACAAACAACTTGGGTTGGGTGAACTGAAAGCAACCACAATGAGACTATTGATGACAGATCGTTCAATCAAACATCCTATTGGGATACTTCATGACATCTTAGTAAAGGTCGATCGATTCATCTTTCCAGCTGATTTTGTGATTTTAGATTGTCAAATAGATGAAGAAATTCCCATTATCTTGGGAAGGCCATTCTTGGCAACCGGGAGAGCATTGGTAGATGTTGAAAGTGGAAATTGATGTTTCAGGTGAATGAAGAAGAAGTAAACTTTAATGTTTGTAAATCCATGAAACACCCAAGTGATATTCATGTGGTGTCTACTGATGATGTTATTGATGAGGCGGTAGATAGTGTAAGCTATTTGATGTGCATAAATGAACCCCTTGAAACTGTACTCGCTAATCATGATGAATTCGAAGTTTAGGGCTATGAGGAAGTTGTAGCTCCCTTGTCCGGAATTAGGAGGGTATTCAAAGACTCCAATCAAGTTGGATATTGACCTAAAAAATTGAGACAGCCCTCACGCAAAGCCATCAACAGAAGAACCACCTAATCTGGAATTGAAAGCACTTCCATCTCATCTCCAATACGCTTTCTTGGGGGAAAATTGCACTTTACTAGTGATCATTGCAGCTGACTTACTTGAATGGCAGGTGAAATTACTCCTTGAAGTATTGCAAAAACATATAAAAGCTATAGGAGGGACCATCGTTGATATAGTGGGCATTCCTCCTAGTATTTGCACTCATAATATAAACCTTTTTACCCCCAATTTAAACCTGTCCAACCCTAGTCTACACCCTGAATGTGGCCAGCGGTCAAGAACCATTGTTGGTCCCCAAGCGAACCCTCATCTTGGCTAACTACAAGCGGAAGACTAACTTAAGCTTGTAAAAGCTTAAAAACTGAATAAATATTCATGAAACTTAAATAGAAAGCATTAAGTTAGAAGAAAACTTTGAATAAAAATAAATTGTTCAACTCACAATAAAATAGGCAACTTAAGTCTTTAAAACATTTAATAAAATAAATGAATAATACAGACTTCTCAACTATACTGACTACATCTAACTGATAAAGATGGAAGTCGGGACAAGACCCACAACATCCTGACTAAACTGAAAAGTAAATGAAATCCTCCGAAAATAAGGAGCCTCACCATAGCTAACTCGAACTCTCGGATGTATTAATGAAGCTCCTGTTGATGATCCTGAATACCTATGTTTGCATCATAAGAAGATGCAGGCCAAATGGCTCAGTACATGGAATGTACGAGCATTTAAGGGGAATTCTAAAATATAAACATAAAATTGAAAAGGATCTGAAAGAAACACTTACATTGGCTTTACTCAACTCCTGAATAACTACATTTCAATATAAAGAAGTTTAAAAACATGTGCAATATAAAGAAAAGTTGTTTAAAATATGATGTCAACTTTGTGTGTATGCAAAGATACAAATAGCTCTGAGATGTATGTAAAAATACAAATAAACTGATGTATATAAAATACAAAGTATTATTGTGGGAGTTTCTCTAACCGACAACCATCACATAAAAGCTGTTGTGATGATACAACGATCTCTCTCACGCTGCCAGCGCATCCTATACCCTGCCACATGTATAGGGCCTGAATTACTAAAGTGGATCCACTAGTCTATGCGAAAAGTATTCATCCAAAAAGTATGACCCTTTTCTACCCATGATGAATACATGGTTTATGGCGGCTCGGGGTTTTCTGAACCCTCCCCCATATCGATGCTCAATACTACTCCCAAAATATACTATATTTTTATGTTTTAAAAACATAGTTCTTTCTGTGATTTGAGATTAGTGCTCAAAAACTTATCTCAAAGGCTATCTTGGAAATCAAAGTTTTCCTTCTTGCTTTATTTAGAAAGCGATTACTCTTTTCTGAAAACTAGCGCGAAGGCTCTTTGGAAATCTCAGCTTCCGTTCTTATTTAAATGTGAAAACATTTTTAAATTTCTTTGGGAATACTTACTCCCCATATACTTTTTGAAGAAAAGAACTTCAACTTTACTCTTTACTGAACTCAAAACTTAAGTCTTAAAATAAAGTTAAAACATTTGTTAAAGACTTCATAAAATATGGTTCATGCCAAATTATGGACATGAACTACTCAATGCAAGGTTTTCAATAACCATATATAGAACTCAAATACTTGGAACTCAAGAACTTCAATGGTACTACTCATTTCAAGAATGCTCAACTCAGAGTTCATGTGGAATTATGAACATGAACTATTCAACTATATGACTTAAAGATACTTCTCATCTCAAGACTGTTCGACTTATAATGTTTATGCGAAATTACGAGCATGAAATATTCAACTCAAGGACTCAAAGATACTTCTCAAAATGGATTAGGAACTCAAAACTTAAAGGCTTAGAACTCGAAGATACCACTTCTCTGAAGGATACTCAACTTACAATGTTCATGTGGAGTTATGGGCATGAAACAACTCGACTCGATGATACACATAACAATATGGAACTCATGTATACGACTCTTATCAATCTCTGAATTACTTCCTCAAAACTTAGTTCAAATCGATAGTTGATCTCAAGGATTCACAATTGAACTCAAAGGCTTTCTTGAACTCTACTCTTAACTCTCTCTTGAATGTGAATTATGAATTCAAGAGTTATGTTTCATGGTATGAAGGATCTTGTATTGATAAAGTAGACTCATGAATACATTCTCCTCTCTCTCATGCTCACTTACTCGAGTCTTGAAACAAGTTATTAGAAATTGTAAAAGACTCCTCAAAAGGACTTAAAGGACTTTCTTAGAATGTTGGAAAGAATTCTCAAAAACTTAACTCTTAATTGTACCTTGAACTTGAATTATGGATTCAAGGTTGTGACTTGTGATAGGAAAGATCTCATGATGTTTAGGATTGATTTTAGATAGCTAAACATGAGAAAAGATCAAAATCAATTCTTTTTCTCAATTCCTCCTTAGATTTAGATAGCCAACATGAACACAACAACCTACTCATAACCAACTATAAAATTGGCATGATTTCATCAAGGAACTCAATAGTCTCATCTAAAATCAAGAACTAAAGCTAATTTCAAGAGCATCATACTTTCAACTTTCTAGAACAAACTTAACGCTGAAATTAACATGATTGGCGTGTGGGTGAACAAACCCAACACTATGGAAGCTTACATACCTGAAAGAACCATCTTGTTGGAGAACTTGAAGGAAAATCTTGAGAGATGAACCCTAGCCTTAGCGTTTCTTGAATTTCTTGAGTGTAGAATCTTTAGAGTGGATGAGAGCATTTTGATTTATGAAAATTGATTTTCTACACATTTAGGGCAATTTAGATGACCTCATAAGGGTATTTAGGACTAAAATACCCTTAAAGAAATAATTAAAATGAGCTGGGAGTCGGAATCATATTTCACCAGGCAGTAAGGTCCGTACTGGCTCCGTATCGCAGAGCCATCGCGGAGCTGCTGTCAGGGTTGCGCATCATTAGTAAATCAGTCATAATGTTTTACTCAGAGCTCGAAATTTAGTAAACTTAGTGGCATTGGAAAGAGGACTCGAAGGGCTTTAATTTAATTCTTTTAGATCACCTAACTCATCTTGTACTAAGAGTTATGGTCGTTTGAAGGTGACCCAAAAGTTAAGAAAACTTAAGAATGACTTGAATGTTTTTCTCTTTAGTTCTTCTTGGAACTCAAGGTGCTAGATCTAGTGACCTTAATACTCAAGAAATTAGAAATTCCTTGAAAAAATCTCACTCACTACAAAGAACGGTTTGAGTCTTAGCTCAAAAATTTTATGGGGTGTTACAAAACCCATTTACTTCATTCTTCCAAATTCCCCAAAAGAAATCAAATATCCTCTCAAAATATTCTCTCTCTAGAATCCTGAAGAAGAAGAAAAAGAATAAGGATTCAACTAGGGTTTCATGGTATGTTTTCAATTCCCTCATTAAAGGCTAGCAATTGGACTTATGGTATGGCAGTTTTCATCCATGGATACCTTCCATCTATGGAGTTCCTTCAATATCCCAAATTTCAAAAGATAGAAATCCCCAATTGTTAGGGTTTGATTCAAATGTCATGGGTTCCTTTAAAACTCAATTTAATTAATTGATTTGAGTTATAGTAAGCATTAATTGATGATTTCTTATGGTTTTTATGAATTTACCCCATGAATCCATGCAATTCCCAAATTTCTCAATTGTGATCTTATGATGTGGGTCTTTGTTGATTAAAGAGGAATTTTATGAATTAATGCATGAAGTGATAGAATCATATGAATAATAATGAAATCCATGTCTAATGCTTGAATTCTAGATGTAGTGATTGAAAGTAGGTTTTTAACCTTGAAAGAGCAAAGTATGAAATAAAGCATGTCTTTATGAAATCTATGAAATTGCTTTAAGGACACTTTGAGAGTAAAGTATCAATGTTTATGATATTTTTGTTGTATTGATAGAAAGGACATTCTTATGAACATATATGAATATAATGTGAAAGGTTTTCTCAGATAATGAAGATTTAACTAGTTTACTCCATCAAGGGTGGTGTCATGGTTGATAATGGGTCCAAATCGTCCTTTGTGATGGATGTGAAGGATAGGCAAGGTCTTGATCCAATTTTTGTAGAATTGAAAGAGGTGATGCTCAAAAGGTCTGTTGAGGCTTTCTCCCAAGGGGGAGATGGTGTGCTTAGATATCAAGGTCATTTATGTGTTCCGAATGTTGATAACTTAAGGGAACAGATCTTGGCAGAAGCCCATAGTTCTAGGTATTCTATTCACCTGGGAGCCACCAAGATGTACCATGATTTGCTGGAGATCTATTGGTGGAATGGGATGAAGAAGGATATTGCGGGATTTGTGGTTAAATGTCCAAATTGCCAACAAGTCAAGGTTTAGCCGAAACCGGGAGGTTTATCTCATGACATTGGTATTTCTACTTGGAAGTGGTAAGATGTGAATATGGACTTCATAGTAAGGTTTTCATGTACTTGGCGACAACATGACTCGATTTGGGTTATATTAGATCGGATGACGAAATCAGCTCATTTCCTTCTTGTTAAGTTTTCCTATTCGGCGGAGAACTATGCTAAGTTATGCTTTAGAGAAACTATGAGGCTACATGGAGCGCCTTTGTCAATTATTTCAGATCGTTGTACTCAATTCACTTCTCAAATTTGGAAGTTTTTCCAAAAGGGTCTCGGCACTAAGGTTAAGCTTAGCACAATTTTTCATTCCCAAACCAATGGGTAAGCAGAGCGTACTATCCAATCTTTGGTAGACATATTAAGAGCTTGTGTGATTGATTTTAAGGGTCATTGGGATGACCACTTCCCACTAATTGAATTTTCTTATAATAATAGCTATTACTTTAGTATTAGTATGGCTCCATTTGAGGCTCTGTATCGAAGAAGGGGTAGATCCCCTATAGGTTGGTTTGAGGTGGGTGAAGTTGCTTTGATAGGTCCCAAGTTAGTTCAAGAGGCCATTGAAAAACTTCAACTCATTATAGAAAGGTTGAGAACGGCTTAAAGTCAGAAAAAGTCATATGATGAGGTAAGAAGAAGGGATCTAGAGTTTGATGTTCATGATTGGGTTTACTTAAAATCTCACCCATGAAGTGTGTAAAGAGGTTTGGTAAGAAAGGGAAACATAGTCCCCATTTGTAGTCCCATAAAAGATTTTGAGGCATGTTGGTAAGGTTGAATATGAGCTTGATTTGCCAAATGAGTTGGCATCGGTGCATCCGGTTTTCCATGTCTCAATGTTGAAGAAATGTGTTGGTGATCCAACATCCATAGTTTCCTTAAAGGGTTTGGAAGTTAAATAGAATCTTTCTTATGAAGAGCTTTCGGTTGAGATTTTAGACCAACAAGTCTAGAATTTGAGAAATAAGGAAGTTGCTCTGTGAAAGTGTTATGGGGGAATCATTTAGTTGAGAGTGCTACTTAGGAGGCCAAGGCCAATATGATGTCCCGATAGCCTCATCTCTTTCCTTCTACTCCTACTCTAGCTTGAGGTAATGAGTTCCTCTTGGTTATTCTATTTTTTGGGAGTCATGTTTTTTTTATGTGTTTCCATGATTTCCCTTATGTTATGCATGTTCATTAGAAAGCTTAAGTTTTAAAAGAAATGATTTATATGAATTATTTTCCTCATGTTGTTGTGCATTGAGTATGAGTTGCCTATAGACTTCATGAGATGGTGGATGAACATGCTTTAGATGTGCATTTTGAGAGTGAATTGCATATGAGCTCCATGAGATTGTGTTAAGCATGCTTTTATCTTGGAGAAGGTAGTTCCTCCTTGAATATGAAAAATGATGAAATTTCATGCATATTGGGTTGTTAGATGTAGTTCCTACTTCATTTTGATGCATTGAGTATGTTTACCTTGGAGTTGATGTTTCCTCCTTGATTATGTGCATTTCGATGAGTGGCATGCATGATGGGCTGCAAGTCTTGAGTCTTTTTTCATTTAAGATATGTCTAGAATCTCATTTGAGGATGAATGATCCCAAGGGGCAGATATTGTGACACCCTGTATCTGAACTAGGCCAAAGTAGCAGTTTCATTTTTAAAAAACTTGCAGGTGCCATCCATGAGGTTCACAGATGGTCCGTAGGTGGAACCATGGACTGTAGGTGGGGTATTTAGATTGGCCATCCTCAAAAATTCTCTGGGACATGAAACACGATTGGACTTACGGACTGTAGGTAGGTCCTAGGTCTGTGGTCCAGGGGTCGTAGGTCAAGGCAAAAGTCTCTGACTTAAAGACAGATGTGCAGGACGGCCCGTAGGTCCATCCATGGTCCGTCGGTGGGGGTCTCGTCGGTCAGTAGCTTGCAGTTATTTTCAATGGTAGTTGGGTTTTTTCCTAATTAATTAATTCGTATACTATGTCATTTGGCCTAAGTCTAGGACCCCTATATAAACCCTTTTACCCCCAAATTAAACCCATTTACGTCATTCTTCCAAATTCCCCAAAAGAAATCAAATCTCCTCTCAAAATATTCTCTCTCTATAAACTTAAAGAAGAAGAAGAAGGATTCAACTAGGGTTTCAAGGCAAGGTTTCAATTCCTCCATTAAAGGCTAGCAATCTGACTTAAGGTATGGTAGCTTTCCTCCATGGATACCTTCCATCCATGGAGTTCCTTCAAAATCTCAAATTTCAAAATATAGAAATCCCTAATTGTTTGGGTTTGATTCAAATGTCATGGGTTCATTTCAAACTTGATTTAACTGATTGAATTGAGTTATATTAAGCATGACTTGATGATTTCTTATGGTTATTATAAAGTTCCCCCATGAACCCATGTAATTCCCAAATTTCTCAATTGTGATCTTATTATGTGGGTCCTTGCTGATTAAAGGGGAATTTTATGAATTAATGCATGAAGTGATAGAATCACATGAATTATAATTAAATCCATCTCTAATGCTTGAATTCTAGATGTGGTGATTGAAAGTAGGTTTTGAACCTCTAAACAGCAAAGTATGAAATTATTTATGTCTTTATGAAATCTATGAAATTTCTTAAAGGACACTTTGAGAGTAAAGTGTCAATGTTTATGATATTGTTGATGTGCTGATCGAAGGAACATTCTCATGAACACATATGAATATGATGTGAAAAGTTTTCTCACATAATGAAAATTCTAAGGTTGAAAGGCTTTCTCACCTAATTGAATCTAAGATTTTCATGTAATCATGGACAGTGAAAGGTTTTCGCACGCATGATGTAAAGAGCTATCCTAATAAATTAACTTGGATGGGTTGTTAAGGACATCCTTCCATGAGACATGAGTAAAGATAAGACTTAATAAATACTCCATGGGATTTATGCTTAGCACTAAGTAGATATTGTAGTGAGACAGAAGCTCTCCCGATCGAAAGGCCGGGTTTCAAGAAGTAACTCTTGAGATTGAAGCTCCCCTGATAGAAAGGCCAATTTTCTAGTAACAATATCCTTATCCCCTAAACTACATGCCCCCATCAGATATTTAGCTAGTGGATCCACCAAAGCAAACAAACAATGGTTCTACCTTAGGTAAGTAGGACAACCCTTTTCGGTGTGGGTAACACTTGGTGATCATGTTTTAGCTAACATGGTTTCATGTCGATTGAATCTAATTCCCACAATGACAAGACTAATAATGAACTAAGGTATTCTTAAAGAAGTATCCCGTAAGTGTTTAAAGGTTTTCAAGACAATACTAGCTTATGTTGACTATGATGTTGTGACTTATGTTTCCAACTATCTTTCATATGATGTTTTAACTTGGCAAATTGCATGTCATGAAACGAAATATCCATTTTAGCATGTTTTAAATGTTTTTATGCATAGTTATCATACTTAGTGCAATTTTGTACTAGCGCATACTCTTGCCTACATTTTTCCCAAATGTAGGGTTCGACAGTCAGGGTCGTCAGTTTCGTGGCTAAGTGTTGATCTTGAGATTCCGAGCTTTGGTAAGTTATCATGCTTTGAGAATGATGTTTATTGTTTAGTTCCTTTTTTCATGTATTTCCCTTTTGGACATGATGTATGGTCTAGGCCAAATTTCATTCGATTGTAATAAATGGAGACAAGAGTCTAGACTTCTGCTTTCTTTTATGAAAAAGTTTTTAGACTTGAAATGTGTTTTACTTTTATTGTTCTATTTCTTATTTTATGAGTACTAAGTGACTTTTATGGAATCCTTTGGGGTTCTATACGCTTTGTCACATCTAGGGGGTACCCCTAGGTTGTGACAGAATATACGAGAATAACTTTGACTAAACTATATGAGCTAGTGGTTGTAATCCAACAAATTAAAATATTTCTAAATCAAACTTGAAAGATTAGGTTAATTAAAAGGTGAGTATATGTACGCTGTTTTAGTCACAAGTATGACTTGTTATTTGAAATTTTAGGAAAAATATTTTGAATCATAAATACTTAAAAGGTTGAGGTGTGCCTAATACACTATCCTTAGAAATATTTCATTTGGTTTAGCTGTGTCCTCTAGGATTAAGCATGCTTTTCTACTATAATACTAGGAGCTAGAATCTAACAAAGATTTTCAATTGAAAACCAAACACAACAACATGTGGAAGGAAGAATTTTTCTTTTTCACCCCCTTTTTGTAATGACATGGTTGGTCATATTTGGAAATATTTGAAAAAATATTGTTCTGCCTCTCCCGATCTTAACCTCGAGTCCTTTCTTATTGAGTTGTGAAAGTGGGTTTCAAACTTTGAGTAAAAAATTGTGAATTTAGATTTGACTTTGAAAGGCTCAAGTTGTCAAAATATGGTTTTCAGTGTCTTTTTGAGTTTCTAGTTTTGAAATTATATTCAATCAATTCCATTAATCCCAAAATGTAGAAATTGGTCTATGAGGGTTTTCAGTTTCAAATTCGGAGTCCTTTTGAATATTTGATGTCTTAAGTGAGAAATTTATTAAATTTTAGTCTTTCAGTTGAATTTAGACAACATTTATTGTTCAGATGCTCGGAACGAAATTCAGAGAGTGCATTGGATTTGGTGATAATTCTAGGCCTAAGTGAGGTCTTGATTGAATTTTTAGAGGTCTGGAGGTTAATTTGACCTTTTTAGGTGTTATTTTTATTTCTTGTTACTTTCAAGAGTTCAGGGTCAAGGAGAACTCTTGTGTTTCAATTCTTTCATTGTATCTGAAACATCGAGTATAGTCAATTTGCGTATATGTTATGTAAATATGGGATTCCTTACAAATCTTGAGGGTCCTTTTGATGATTTAAAAGTTGTTTGTGTTTGCTGGTGTCTGCAAGCCAGCCAGTCGCCTATGCGACCTTTGCTTAAGTGAAAGAGCCTTTGCTTTTGCAAGAGGTGTCATTTCTGTTGGGGTCACTTTTACGAATCTGGGTCGGTTTTGTGACATCAAAGAGGGCTTTTAGGGTTTAAGCCCCATTTCTATTTTTGAGCTTGGTAAAATCTTTGGAGGGAAGTTTGAAATTATTTCGCGTGCTAATTCGTTTAGATAAGCTTTGGTGACCCTAGAACTTCAATTCCCTTTGATCAATTATGGATTTTGACGTCAAAATTAGGGATTTTAATTAGCAAATGACAAGATTTTTCATGAACTATAGTTCTAATCTAAAATTGTGATTGTGAAATGATTTTAAGCCCTTTTTCGAAATAGATTTAACCAATGAGTTCCAGATGCCTTAGGTAGTGTTTTCAAGTAAAGATTTTGGATTCAAACCTCAATATAGGAATTGGGATTTTGAGTTTATTGGCCCCTTTTTTTCAAAGAGTGTGATTTGTGTATTGTTATTTCTCGAATCTTATTCTGATTACTTTATTGAATTAGATTGTATGGCCATGGGCGTTGTTTGGAAGGAAAGACTTAAGTCATGGATTTACTATTTGATTAAATTAAGGCAAGTGATCTATTAAAATTCGTAAAGTAGAATTGTGTTTCCCTTCATTGTATGTTGGGGTGTAATGGGAATGATGTGATAGGCTTATTGTTCCACTTGACTAACCTTAATGAGTAAAAAGGAGATTACTAAAAAGGTTTTGTGTTGACCATAATTCATTGTGAATTGCCTTGTTGTGGTCCCTATTTGATTGATTGATGAAATACTTTGAATAACATGATTGTGGAATTAACTTGCTTGAATTATTTTCTCTTCCTGATGGTGTGAATTCACTTATGTGCATTGATTGTTGTACACCATGATGAGACATGTGACTTTGAACTCAAAACGAAGCAAACTTGGTGGCATTGGAAAAAGAATTCATAGACCTTCTGTAACACCTCGAATTCAAGAAAGGATAGAAAAGGAGTCAAGGGCGGAAACTCACATGCCAAAATCGGATCATGGAATCCTCCACGGAGCCCCACACGAGTCGTGAAGGGGACCACAGTCCGTTTAAGGGCTCGTGGTAAACTTCACCCATACCTTCCTCACAAGGATCCCTCCCATGGATGCCTTGTCGGCCCATAGAGAGGGAGACGACTCGTGAAATAGCTCGTGGGAGCTTTGCATTGGTTGACATGGCCAGCATCCCTCCCACGGAGGCCTTGATGGCCGCCTGTGGTGGGGATAATGGGCTATGGTGGTCACCGTGAAAGTGCCCCACCAGCATGGGTCTCTTTCCAAGCCACTGGTCTAAGGACCACGACTTCCATAACGACTCGTGGTCCCTTAGACGGCTCGTGAAGACAACCATATGGGGATAGCGTCAGCTTTAAGTTATGGTCTTTTGGGTCTTTTCCTAATTATTCTATCTTAATACTATGTCGTTTTACCCCAATCTATAACTCCTATTTAAGTATTTTTACCCCCAAATTTTTCTAATTAAGATCATTCTCTCAAATTCTTAAAAGAAGATCAAGACTTCCTCTTAAATAATTCTCTCTCTAGAAGTTGAAGAAGAAAGATAGAGTTTACAGATCAAGCCTCCTAATCCTCAATTGAATTCAAGCTTTTGGCACTAAGGTATGTTGGTTTTCATCCATGGAGACCTTTCCTACATGGAGTGCCCAAATTCTCCAATTTGTAAAGTTAGAAATCCCCATGTTATAGGTTCTCTTAATTATTGATTTAATTTATTTTTTATGATCTTTCAAGCATGAATTGATATAATCCTATGATTTTATGATGAATCCCCATGGACCCATGCATATCCCATGTTTTTGAAGTTATGATGATCTAATGTGGGTTATGGAATTATGAAAGATGAATTTATCAAATAACGTATGTTCTCATGATATTGATGTAAACGTTTTAAAGATGCTTTGAGAGTGAAGTATCAATGATGTTGTTGTTTAATGGATTTCTCATATACACATGAAATAATGAACCAATGATATGGAGCTAATCTAAAATTCAGGCAAACGGCGGTTACCAATGTCCTCCAAAGACTAGGCAAGAGGTGATTACCCATGCCCTAGAATGAAAAAACAATGGGTGACTACCCATGTCTTATGAAAGTTAAGTTAAGATGAGCCTAATGAACATTCCATGGAAGTTATGCTTAGAACAGACTGGACAAGTGACGATTAGCCATGTCCCAAAAACGATGTGCCAACATAGGACGTGTCTAGATAGACATTACCCAGAAGATCCACGTAAGCTAGAAAATTCACAGTCTTACATTAGCAAGTAGGGAAACCCTTTTCAGTGTGGGAGACACTGGATTCCATGTTATTAGCTCACATGGTCTTACATGTCGGTTAAGGCTACTTTCCATAAGTTATGACGTATTATGGTTACTTAAAGAAGTATCTAATATGGAACATAATGATGACTTTACTTGCATTGACCTTAGTTCTGAACTATGTTTTGAACCTCATGTCATGTATTTTACCTTGGTCCTTGCATATTATGAACTATAACTTTTCAACATTTATATGTTATTATGCATGGTAATCATACTTGGTACATGTTTGTACTAATGTATTCTATTGTCTACATTTCCCCAAATGTAGAGTCCGACATTCAGGGTTCTCTGTTTCGTGGCTAGAGGTTGTTGGAGAGATTTCGAGTTTGGTGAGTCCTGATGCTTCGAGGACCAAACTTTTATAGCTTTCAGTCATTTCTTGTTTTCAGAGTTTGTACGTGACACCAGGGTTACATCTCGGTCACTCCTGATGTATTAGATGACAAATGAGACTTTGTAGACTTCTGCTTTACTTTGATAAAAACTCTTAGACCTAAAATGTTTATTGATCTCTTTGATTTTCTTATATCTTCTTATATTCATTCTAAGTGTTTTGTGTTGGGCCTCTCAGGGTCCTATACGCCATGTTACACCTAGGGGGTACCTTGGGTCGTGACAAACTTGGATTCGATAGATCATGGGACACCTAATTCATTATGTTCTAAGATATATGATGGCTGAATTTTACCTAAGTAGAATCATCTATCAAAACTTCATTAGTAAGGAAGTTTTTAACTCAATTTTGTGCTAGAGAATTCTTTTTATCTTAATTCATATGCAAATTCATTTCCACACTAAACAATTGACCTTTACACCTAAGAATAATTTATGAATCACCCGATATGACCTTACATGCAAATGAAGAATGGTTATGTCCTTAGCTTAGTAATTTTAGGAATGTAATAGATATGCTAACCTATCAAATTCGACATATTGGACTCAAAAAAGTTGTTGAATCATTCTTATGAAGTTGCCTTGACAAAAGGTGGCTTCCAAACCCAAACTCCATTAGCCAAAATCTACAAGGGGACTTGAAATTAGGTGAAGAGTCTCGGGATCCATGCAAAAGGACATTCTAGACCAAACACAACATTTTGGAGCTAACCACACTGATAGAATTCTCATCTGGGCATGTTTGGAAAGAATGTTGACCTAGGTCAAACTTAGGACAAAACTTAAAAGCTAAAATGCCTAATCACATAATTGCATTGAAAGCCTCCAGATCCATGCCAATCATGCTATTAGATAAAAATGACCATTGTGGAGTGGTTGAAACCGACAAATTTTGATTATGAGGTTGACTTCCTAAACTTTTGATCAAAATCAACCATTCAAGGTTCAAAAGCACTGAAACACTTAACTTTACAAAAATCTAATTGAACGACCTGGTGACCAAATTATTAGTCTCATCAAGTCAAAAATTACTTTGGGTAACTATTGAAATTCTCTAAATGACGAACATGAGGCATTAGAACAAAAATGACCTAGAGGGTCATTGAATAATCTTGTATTCCTTACACAGGATTCTACATACATCCTAACGAGTGAATAATATATATGAGTCTTAGATGCCACAATCTTGAATTTCACTGACAAAAGAGAGTTCCTCAGATGGTAAGCACCCCTAACTTCAAACCCTAAGTTTGTAAGTTTTAGTCACTAAGGGGGAAATAAGGTGTGGCCTCCTAGGTGACCAAGTGATCCTTCTTCGGGAAACTGAAAGAGACCATCACTAGATAAAAATCATTAACAAAGTCCAACTGAGGTATTTAATATTATCCATGAACAATCCTCTATCACACACAATAGACACGGTGCAACAATTATTTTAGGGAATGAAAATTAAGCAAATAGATATTATACTTTAAATAGGCTAACCAAGAAAGTCAAGTAATAAAAATTCATGCTTTCTATCTTTCATTATCAATAATGATTGGAAGTGTGTTGAAAAATAAATTTACACATGTGGGATATATTGTTATACTAAGTCTTAAATTTCTTATAATGCTAAGCTCAAAAAATATCTTCTAATAGGATATTTTAGGCTTGTGCAATTTCAGCATAAACTGCTTCTTTCTTTGGTGTTTATTATATCTATATAATTCTTGAAAAAAATAGTTTATTTTTGTAAAATATTGTAAATAATTCATTAAATAGGTTAGAGTAAAATATAGTTCATAATAAACCATATAAGTATTATATTTTATAATTTTATAAAATCTCATGTTATTTTATAAAATTGCCTAAAACATCTTATCATATATCATATATCATACATCATACACACACACACACACACACACACACACACACACACATTATACTAAAAGTGGGAAAAATTCTAGGAAAAAGTTGTATTACAGATTTAGCCCTACATTAAATATAAATGTTATAAGTTATTTAACAAATTAATTATTAAATTGTATGACATCATATCAGTACATAAATCAACTACTATATAGCCTCTTCAATATATATTAATATTTGTATTAACTTTGTGTTGGAGTAGACTCATAAAGTTTTTGTTCAGTTCATCTTTCAATTGGAAATTTGAATATATTTTTTGCCCTTCACAAAAAGAAAAAGATTGTAAAAACTTATATTATATTACTTTTAATTTATAAATAATTGTTTTCGTGTGAATTATATTACATAAACTTTATTGGCACTAACTATCCATTATGTAAATATTTGTAACTCTCACTAATTATATTCATTTTGATTTTTACTCAGACCTCTCATCCTCATCTATGATCACAGATGGATTAATAACATATCCATGAAAACTCTTTGTGTTCCTCAATCTCAACCTATAAATATTCACCTTTGAAACAATATTATACACATTTAAAATAGTAAAAAAAAAAGAGAAAATCACTATGTTCTCTTTTCTTGCCTATTTTATTTGTTTCTTTAATGTTTATGCTTCGTGTTTTTATTGTACAATTTTCTATTATTATTGGTTTGTTGTATATTCTCCTAGCATGTGTGATTTTAATATCCTCATTTGAATATTATATATTTACAATATGTAGTGTTTTTTTTTTTACTTTATGATAGGCACAATTCGACAATAAAACAAATCAAATAATTCAATCTCAAAGTCAAATAGTTCAGTCACACAGAACAAGTTCATCAATCTAAAGTAGTAAGCAAGTCACGCACAAGCATTAAATGCATCAAGTCACAATAATCAATCTTTTGCCCGAAATAACCTCGGCATCAGAACACTCGCCATAGATGACCTTGACATCTCAAGACTCGCTGGTAAATACTTCGGCATCACAACACTCACTGGCAAAGACCTCGACATCATATCACTCGCCGTCAAATACCTTAGCATCATATCACTTACCGCCAAAGACCTAGCCATCATATCACTCGCCGACAAAGACCTTGGCATCATATCACTTGCATATCTTGTAATGGTGTTCAACGATCAATGCACACAAGAAATATCACATCACATAGAAGAGACAACAAATTGCACAATTCAAGTCCATATTCATTCTTTCAAGCATTTCATGAATCAATCAATAAGACCACAACAAGGTAATTTACTTCATCATGATCATCACATAGACTTTTTTATTTCAACCCATTTTTACTCATTTAGATGTATCAAGTAGACAACTTAACCCTTTACCTCATCCCCATTCTACCAATACACATGTAACGAAGGAAGTATATGGATTAAACTAGAATTCAAGGTTTAGGAAGCCAGTTACCTCAAATCAATCAACAATCACTGTAAAAGTTGAGCCTTCTTCCTCCAATTTACTTTCAAAGCCAAACAATCTAAAATAATCAAGTATTCACAATCACCCATCAGAAACAACACTTCCCGCATCAATTATGTAAAGAAATTGGTCGATCAACTTAAAATCCAACATAAAAATGGAGGGTCGAATCCAAAAAATAGAATTTGAAAAAGATGTTAAAGGCGTTAGAAACTCATTAGGAAAAATAATTTAAAAAATGGACTTAAAATCAGTTCATAAACTCACTTTTACTTCAAAACTCAAGCTCATGAAGAACCCTCAATTTATCAACCCAAAATCTTGTTTTAAACTCATAAATTCAATAATAATAATGGGTAATCGAAGATTTAAAGTGAAGAATTATTACTAAAAGGATTTTCCTCAAAAATTTGGTCCAAATCGCCTTCCAAAGCTCCCAAAACAAAAAAAAAATAGTGAAATGGGGTTGAAAAACCAATTTTTAGAAAACATTCAGCCTAGGTTTCAAATGCTCATCGTGATCATGACCCTAAGTCACGCAATTTCAATTAGTAAGGTCTGCCAATTCATTGAAGTTGACCATATCGATCTCGAAAAGACCCTGGAAATCACGATGCATCCCAAAATGATGCTATGCGATTGTGATGTGGGAGCCTCGCGATGACCAACATGGTCATGCACATAATGAATCAACCATGCCCTGTACTGGGCCTAAAATCATCCCCCAAATCCAAAGGAACTCTCAAAGTTCTAATCCGAGCATCCGAAATATGAATGTTGACCAAAGTCAACCCAAATGCTAAATTTCTACAATTTCACAACTTAGGACCTCAAATCCTCAAAAATACTCAGAATCAAAAATTGAAAACTCTCACAGAAAAGATTTCATATTTCGAGACTAATGGAATCAAACAAAATCTATTTCGACACTCGAAACTCTTAAAGACCCCAACAAGCCATTTTTTAACAACTTAGCCTTTAAAACTCATAAAACTTACAAAAATCTCAACTTTTAACCCAAAGTTCCAAATCAACTTTTCAAACACAAACATAACTCGAGATCGATAACGGGAGGGCAAAAGATTAATTTCATTAACTTTCCTAAAATGACAACCAAGTCATTACACTATCCACCACTAAAAACTAAGTTGGTCCTCGAACATCAAGCAAAAGAAAGTACATGAAGCTTCAAATAGCTGAGGATATATGGCACGGATATTTGAGTTTGTCTCCCAAGTCACCTCACCAACTGAACGATGCTTCTACTACACCTTCACTGAAGTAATTTCTCTGGTCCTAAGTTTTCGAACATGCCTTTACAAAATGGCTATAGTATCCCTTTTAAAAGATAAGCCTGGACCCAACTCAACTGAATCAAGGGAAAGTAAATGGGACTCATCTGGCACATACTTCCGAAACATAGAGACATGAAACACGGGATGCACAACTCATGAACTAGGTGGCCAGGACAAGCTATAGGCCACATATCCCACTTGACTCAAAATCTCAAAGGGTCTAATGAATCTAGCGCTAAGCTTGTGCTTCTTTTTGAACCTAAGAACACCCTTCATGGGTGACACTTGAACCCAACCATGATCACCCTCTATGACCACAATAGATCAAACTCTTTGATCCACATAACTCTTCAGTCGACTTTGGCTTTCAATAGTATACCATGGATCATACGAACCTGTTCCCTAGCATCCTTAAGAGAGTCTATATCTAATGAATGCATCTCACCTGAATCAAACCATCCGATTAGAGATCTGCACCGTCTGCCATACAACGTCTCTAAAGGGCCATATGAATACTAGAATGAAAACTATTGTTATAGGCAAACTCGGCTAAGGGAAAATGTCGATCCCATATAGAACCGAAATCAATCACACAAGCTTGTAGCATGTCCTCCAACACCTGAATCGTCTGCTCAGACTGACCATCAGTCTCAGGATGAAAAGTTGTGCTTATATCTAACTAGGTACCCAAACTATATTGTAAAGCCTTACAGAAATGGGAAGTGAACAAGGATCCTCGATTGGAGAATATAGATGCTGAGACTCCATGTAGTCGCACTATCTGGCTGATATAAAGCTTGGCGATGTTCTCCACCGTATACTTCATCCACACCTAGATTAAATGGGTAGACTTGGTAAACCTATCAATAACCACTAAAATAAAGTCATAACCTCTCACGGTGGTAGGTAGTCCCACTACAAAGTCCATAGTGATCCGTTCCCACTTCCAAGTAGGAATAGGCATTTTCTAAGATATGTATCCAGGTCACTGGTGCTCACACTTGACCTGTTGGATAGCCAAACACCTCAAAAAAAAATCTACAATGTCCCAGTTGATACAATACCACCAATAGGGTTGGCTCAAGTCATGATACATATTTCTTGCACTCTGATGGATGGAATATCGAGAACAATAGGCTTCCTCAAGAATCAGTCTAACCAACTCGCCCACCTTAGGCACAAAAATACCGCCTTCAAACCACAAGACCCCATCATAATCAAGGATAATGTCCTTGGCTTCCCTCTCATCACCTTGTATAGAATGAGACCTAATTTCTAGTTGTCAAACTAGTGCTCACTAATCTGCTCAACTATGGAAGAACGAGCCTTAGTAAAATCTATCAAACCAACTGTGTCCTCAGAAATTTGCAAATGAACCAGACAATTGGCTAACTGATAATTCCATAATTTGGACTCATTTAGGGCTTCATTTTGATAAATTTAGTGTCCTCAAATGCATATTTTGTCTCAATAGCTTATGAAAACCCTTGAATTTCAGGTATTTGGAGTTAGAGAAAAAGCATGGACAATATTGGGCAAAAAGGAACAAAGAAAGCTTAAGGAATGAAGAAAAGAAGACCTGATGATCGATGATGTCGTTCAGTAAATCGCCAATATTACTCAGCGAATTACCAAATTTCCAAAATACCACCTAAAGTTGCAGAATGTTGGAGCTAAAATGGGGGCAAATTCAGCGACCATAAATCACATTTGGCATATCACCGATCTAGTCGGCGAAGGACACCCAGGTCGCCAAAAGAATGAAAGAAGATGAAAGCAAATGATGATGGGTGAGATGGAAGAATAATGGGCGAATCGTGGAATGATTCGGCGATCCCGACCTAGATCACCTAAATTCACAGTAGCCAAACCAAGAAAAAGTGAAAAATAAAGGCGAGATGAAGAGAATCGGTGATTCACTGATCCGTCAACGATACCCAACTTACTTCACTGAGTAGTCCTAAGCAGCAAGATTTTAGACTAGTTTAAATTAGTTTTGGCTAGAGAGAGAGACTCGTTCAGAAAGTGAGGAAAGAATTACTTAGAGTGATAACACTACCAAAGTGTTTAGTGAGTGATTTTAGCAAGATTTTGAGAGAGATTTTGTAAGAGAGAAGATTATTGATTGAATTTAATCTATAATTCTCATTTTGTACCCAACTATGGGAGTGATAATTAATTTTGATCTTCTTATTTTTTAGATGAGTGGCTAAAACCCTTTACTTGGGGTTTTGATCATGAAGCCAATTGTTGAATTTACTTAGTGGGTGTTTGTTAATTGTGAAGAATGGTGCTAATTTGAAGAGGGTCTAAGTTGTTGCTATGTTTCAAGATTGAATTGCGTTACTTCGTGTATCAATTTCAGTGTTGTGCACTTGCTTGAGAGAGAGGTGTGGAACCAAGGTGGAAATCATAGCATCTTTAGTAGTGGGTTTCCTTAGTTTCAGCTCGAGAGAGTGAAACAAGTGACCCTTCCTTTGTATCCAGCTCGAGATAGTGGATTTGATGAGAGTAAAGAGTTGGGTCTCGTTCGATCAGTGTTGAAGTTCGAGAGAATTTAACATAGAAAAGGTAATTGTTTGAGAGAAAGTTACTTTTTATATGGTTCGACCAACCCACAACAAATTATCCCATTATGAGTAGTAATGTTTACCCATTTCATTGAGATTCAATAAATGGCTTATCAATTCCCCAAGTTTTACTCTAATATTTGATTGCTTGTGTTGAAGTGTAAGTTTTGATTGGTAGTTAAAACACGGAATTAGAGATTTGAATATTAATTGTGCAAGAATTGTTTTATTGAAGATATTGTCATTGTACTTTTATTATTGAATTCGAAGGAAGCACTACTCCCAGTGAGATCGATCCCAACTCATGTAGTTGTGTTATTATACTGAAGAACGATCGTTGGCATTTAGTATTGCATGAAATGTCACTTGATATGTTAATAAAAATGGTGCCACTGCCCGGGAGTAGCATTACTTAGAATTCTTTGATTGAAGATTTGACACTCTAAAAATTCATTGGCTATAGTTGAAGTAGTTTTGGCTGCTTTATGTAGGTAGTGGTTGGGCTACATAGAAATGAACATGAGTGAAGAAGAGATGAATGACAGCTGAGTAGGTCATCGACAAGGTATAGACGACATCAATAGTGTCTACAACCCAGCTCAATCGGGTGGGATGGGTTCAATTTACATCCCACAAACTAATGAGAGTGCGATGTTTGAAGTCACTAGCTGAACTCTTCATCTTCTCCGAATGAGGGGAATATATGGGGAGCTTGATCAAGAAGACCCGTATGAGCATGTGAGAAATTTTACTGAGGTTTGCAGCCCTATTTCATTAAAAAATGTGTCTCAAGAATCAATTCGATTGCTGGTATTCCCATTGTCCTTAAAAGGAGAATCTAATAAATGGTTAGTCGAGTTACCAAACAATTCCATCACATCATGGGAGGAGCTGGTTGTAGCATTTTACACAAGATTCTTTCCTCTATCAAGGGTGATGAAACTTAGAGATGAAATTCAATGTTTCAAGCAACAGGAGGGGGAACCCATCTAAGAAACGTGAGTGAGATTCAATAAGCTTCTACTTAAATGCTCAACTCACGGGCTACCAAATGAATTGTTACTTCAATATTTATATCAGAGTCTAGATTCGGTTAATAAAGGAATGGTTGATCAATTGGTACGAGGAGGAATAATGTTACAACCATTTGAGGTAGCTTCGTTTCTTCTGGATGAAATGACTAGGATAATCCAAGCATGTGGTACAACCAAGAGGATCAAGTCTCTCAGTTTCTTTTTTGATTAACGCAAGAACAACTTGATTAAGAGAGAGAGAGAGGGATGAGAACATCAAGAAGATGTTGACTCAAATGGAAGACCTACAAGAGCACATGAAGGGGACATGTGGAGTGTTTAGAGTTGAGGAGGGTTATTCTTCCGGTTACTCAAGGCAAGGGGAGAATCAAGGTTTGAACTCCAAGAGGTACGAGGAGGGTTTCCACCCACGCTATCTACAGCGAGGTGGAAATCAAGGTTGGAACTATCATTAGGGAGAAGAACAAAAGAGATACTATCAAGATTGGCCTGAGCAAAATGATTATTGGAGAAGGGAAGATTATTATGAGGAGAACCATACTCACTCAAGTGAAAGCCTTGCTGTCACACATACTTGACAAAGTTGAAGGTTCAGATGATTTGTTGAAAGTAATGAAATATGACTTTTCATCATTGAACAGTAAAGTGATCTCTTATGCCTGCGCCATCAAGACACTTGAAGGGCAACTGAGTTTATTACCAGCTAAGTTTAAACCAAATATAACAAGGGAATGTGACGATAGAGGGTTGGCTATAGTTACTCATAGCGGAAAAGTGGCAATAGGTAAGGTGATGGGAAATGAAGATGCTCAAAAACATGAAGAGGGCGAAGGCATGGAGGAACAAGAGTTTCTTATTCATCAAAACATTGCCAAAGAACAACAAAAGGAAGTGGACCGACACATTCAAATTCCAAAAGTCATGCAACCCTAGCCCAAAATACCTCAACCATTTCCCCAACGATTAAAGAAGAAAAATGAAGATGAAAAGTTCAAAAGATTCTTGTCAATGTTCAAGACACTATCAATAACCTCCCCTTTGTGGAAGCATTATTGGAAAGGCCAGGATGTGCCAAGTTCATGAAAAAGTTGTTATAAAGAAGAGGAGTTTGGATTTTGAGACAATTGAAGTTTCGCATAGTTGTAGTGCAATCATGACTAAGGAGATGATCAAAAAGAGAGAAGATCCCGGGGCATTCACTATTCCTTGCACCATACACATGCTCCAATTCGCTAAATCTTTATGCGATTTGGGGATCAAGCATCAACTTAATGCCCTATGCGATATACAAACAACTTGGGTTGGGTGAACTGAAAGCAATCACAATGAGACTCTTGATGACAGACCGTTCAATCAAACATCCTGTTAGGATACTTCATGACATCTTGGTAAAGGTCGATCGATTCATATTTCCAACTGATTTTGTGATTTTAGATTGTCAAATAGATGCCGAAAATTCCTATTATCTTGGGAAGGCCATTCTTGGCAACCGGGAGAGCATTGGTAGATGTTGAAAGTGGAAATTGAAGTTTCAGGTGAATGAAGATGAAGTAATCTTTAATGTTTGTAAATCCATGAAACACCCAAGTGATATTCATGTGGTGTCTACTGATGATGTTATTGATGAGGCGGTAGATAGTGTAAGCTATTTGATGTGCATAAATGAACCTCTTGAAATTGTACTTGCTAATCATGATGAATTCGAAGTTTAAGGCAATGAGGAAGTTGTAGCTCCCTTGTCCGGAATTAGGAGGGTATTCAAAGACTCCAATCAAGTTGGATATTGAGCTCAAAAATTGAGAGAGTCCTCACGCAAAGCCATCAACAGAAGAACCACCTAATCTGGAATTGAAAGCTCTTCCATCTCATCTCCAATACGCTTTCGTGGGGGAAAATTATACTTTACCAGTGATCATTGCAGCTGACTTGCTTGAATGGCAGGTGAAATTACTCCTTGAAGTATTGCGAAAACATATAAAAGCTATAGGAGGGACCATCGTTGATATATTGGGCATTCCTCCCAGTATTTGCACTCACAACATTCAACTTGATAATAAGTGTTAGCCTAGTGTTGAGCATTAGTGGAGATTGAACCCACCAATCAAGAAGTCGTAAAAAAGGAGATCATCAAGTGGTCGGACGCAGGTGTGATCTACCCTATTGTGGATAGCAAATGGGTAAGCCGGTGCAATATGTACCAAAAAAAGAAGGTATCACCGTAGTCCCAGATGCAAAGGGGGAGCTTGTGCCTACTAGATCGGTGACCGGGTGGAGAGTATGCATAGATTATCGAAAACTAAATTCGTGGACTAAAAAGGATCACTTTCCATTTTCTTTAATGGACCAAATGCTTGATTGGCTATCACAGAGGGGCTGGTATTGCTTTCTAGATGGGTACTCTGATTACAACAAAATCTCTATTGCACTGGAAGACCAAGAGAAAAGCACCTTCACCTACCCTTATGGAGTGTTTGCATTTAAAAGAATGCCATTTGGGCTATGTAATGCAACATTTCAGTGTTGAATGTTATTCATTTTTGCGGACATGGTAGAAGAATCTATGGAGGTATTCATGGACGACTTTTCAGTCGTAGGGGATACATTTAAAGAATTCTAGGAACACTCAGGGCAAGTACTCCAAAGATGCGTGGAAACAAACTTGGTTCTGAATTGGAAGAAATGCCACTTCATGGTGAAGGAAGGCATAGTTCTTGGGTACAAGGTGTCACAAAAAGGAGTGGAATTCGATAAGGCAAAAATTGAGGTAATTGAGAAACTACCTCCACCAATTTCAGTTAAGGGTGTTCGCAGCTTCTTGGGACGTACCGGTTTCTACCAGAGGTTCATCAAGGACTTCTCAAAGATTGCATACCCATTGTGCAAACTCTTGGAGAAGGAAGTGAAGTTTTATTTTGATTATGCTTGTATGGAGGCGTTTTGGTGTTTAAAAGAAAATTAATATCCAGTCCGGTCATTATCAGCCCTAATTGGTCTGAATCTTTCGAAGTGATGTGTGATGCTAGTGGCATGGTATTGGGGGAAAAACACAACAAGCTTTTTCGCCCAATTTATTATGCAACCAAGGCTCTAAATAGTGCTAAACATAACTATACTTTCACTAAACAAGAGTTGCTTGCGGTAGTTTATGCATTTGAGAAATTTCGGGCATACTCATTAGGCACTAAAGTGATTGTTCACACTGACTGCACTCCATTACTTGATGGAAAAGAAGGATGCTTTGTTGATAAGATGGGTGATACTATTCCAAGAATTTGACTTTGAGGTCAAAGATAGAAGAGGTTGCAAAAATCAGGTGGCGGACCACTTATCGAGGTTGGAAGGCAAGGAGAATGATGAGCCTGAGGTTGACATAGACAATTCCTTCCCTGATGAACAAGTGTTTGCAATATCCCTTGAAAAAACACCCTAGTATGTAGATTTCACAAATTACATTGTGCGCGGACTAATGCCGGATGAGCTAAACTTCTACCAACGAAAGGGGTTTATGTTCGACGTTAGAAAGTACTTCTGGATGAACCGTACTTGTTTCTAGAGTGTGCAGATCATATTATTAGAAGGTTTGTTCCGAAAGAAGAGGCAGTAGGAATTCTCCATGCTTGTCATGCGTCTCCAGTTGGAGGCCACCATAGCGGTGTGCACACAACCGCTAAAGTTCTCCCAAGTGGATATTACTGGCCATCCATCTACAAGGATGCACATGAATTTGTAAAGAAATGCGCTTAATGTCAGAAGCAAGGTGGAGTGTCTAAAAGGCACGAGTTACCCTTTACTCCTATTTTAGAAGTGGAATTATTTGATGTTTGGGGAATCGATTTCATGGGCCCCTTTATGAGGTCGTTTGGAAATAAGTATATCTTGGTGCTGTAGATTATGTTTACAAATGGGTAGAGGCTGTTGTACTTCAAAACAATGAAGGAAAAAGCATCGTCCAATTTCTGAAACGCTACATCTTTGCGAGATTTGGCACTCCTAGGGCGATTATTAGTGTTGGGGGATCCCACTTTTGCAACAAGTGGTTTTTCGCTGCATTAAGCAAGTATGGGGTGAAACACAAAGTAGAAACCCCAATCATCCCCAAACAAGTGGCCAGGTTGAACTGTCAAACCGGGAGATCAAAAGCATCTTGGCCAAGACAGTAAATGCCAATAGAAACTATTGGTCTTGAAAGCTCAATGATGCACTATGGGAATATTGGACCACTACAAAACACCAATTGGGATATCTCCGTATCAACTAGTTTTTGGTAAATATTGCCATATACCCGTTGAGTTGGAACACAAAGCGTTGTTGGCATTGAAAGCTTTAAATCTGGACTAGATAAAGACCTCAAGGGGGAGAGTGGAACAGTTAAATGAATTGGATGAATTTAGATTCAGAGTTTATGAAATTTCAGCCCTTTACAAGGAAAAGATAAAGAAATGGCATGACGTTAAAATCCTTAGGAGGGTGTTTAGAGTGGGAGACTAGGTGTTACTATACAATTCTCGACTTAGACTCTTTCCAGGAAAGCTCAAGTCCAAATGGTTAGGACCATTTAGAGTTAAAAGAGTATTCACCAATGGTGCCATAGAAGTTGAGGGTCAAAAGGGACCTGCATTTAAGGTGAATGGGCAACGCTTAAAAGTTTACTTTGGAGAATGCCAGGAGATTTCTTTAATTGAGGTGTTGTACTTGGAAGATGCTTGAGAGCATTTCCACGTCGTGCCACAACGTTAAATAAGGTGCTTCTTGGAAGGCAACCCAAGTGTTAGTGTTTTAAATAAAGTGTGTTGATTTTGCAAGAATAGGGATCATGAGCAAGATAAAAGTCTTCTTGGCGAGTCGCCGAACTATTTGGGTGAGCATGACTTGGTTCACCTTATGAATATAAAAAATTGAGACTTCAACTCTGGAACATTCGGCGGGATACCTTCACTAGTCGGCGTATCGCCGATGTGTTTAGGCAACCCAATTTTCCTCCTCCTTTCTAATCAAAGTGGATAATGCTCCTCAAGAATTGACCGGCGATGCTTTAAGTTCATTATGCAGATCACCGAGTTGTTTTGCGATCCACTACATCTCCATTGATTTACCTTCTCTGGGAGTGCAGGTTATTAGAACTAAGGGAGATCTGAAGAACATTAGGCGTAGCGCCGAAGCACTCGGCGATCAGTTCACTTCATCGTCAACTGGGCATTTAGTGAAGATTCCTCATGACCCTGCTCTTGTTTACACACTAGATTGTTTTTAGTTCTTCTCAATTTTTATTTATTGATCATATTTAGTTTACTTATGATAATACCCGCTCTCTACCCACATAGGGGACAATATTTACTAGTTTTAGTGGGGGTGTAGAGATTGCTCAGTGTCCTCAACGAATCTCCTCCTCGTTTTGACAACATCCCTTGTTTGTGTGTAATGTGGCTCTTCTTGTGCAAATTTGAGTATTGGTTTAATCAATACAGATGTATTAAATAGTACTCTGCTCAAACAAAAATGAATGTGCGACTACGATGAGACCAATTGAAGTCGCATAGACAATATGTGAACTCTTTGAGTCTCGTTGTGACTAGTCAATTATCGAATCGAGTCTCTTGTGATGAACATTGCACACTTGCAAAAGTGTGGAGTCTTGTTTGACTTGGGTGTCAATGCCTTGTTTGATGAGCTTACCGTGAACCATGTGTGATGACAACTAAAATTTGCCCCTTTTTTCCGGTTGACTAAGTGATGTAATTTCTTGAGATGATCTTAGGCAATGTTAAAGAGTGTGAACCGATTTGAAAGTATACCTCTTTTGTGGCTTACCTTGTGAGTGTGTGAACCTCTTTTGAGCACCCTTTGAGCCTTGACCTTTTCTTGTAAGAAACTTGGTAACATTGTAACCACTCCTTATTCATTACCCATAATCCTTATGATCAGTGGTTTATTTGAATAGTCAAATTAGGCCAAAAGACTAAGTTGGGGGTGTGGTGAAAAGAGAAGGCAAATCAAGTAAATGCAAAGAAGTCCCTCATGCCCATGTTTTGAGAAAAATGGAACCCCTCCATATAAAAAAAAGAAGAAAAGATTGGAAACGAAAAAGAATGAAAAAGTCATGAAATAAAGTTGTGGAAATACAAAGAAAATGCGGAATCATGGAAGATGAATAAGAGGTGACTTTTGAGCTTAAATCAAAATGACAAAGAGAAGCAAAGAAGGTGTTGGTCATATCACAGTTCATGAGGATTTTTAGCCTATAAGCCTAAATAACCATACTTTTACACTCATCCCCATTACAAGCCTTTAAAAGACCTTCCAAATCTTGAATGAGCTGAACCAAAAGTCAATTGGAAAATAAGGGCAAACCTATGGGTGAAATCATACATTGTGTTTATCATTTTTAGTGTGAGTGTTCATCTTGATTCCGGATCTTTAAATGATTGAACCATTGTGTGTGAATATGGAATCATTTTTTGTATGAGGGTATTGGAATATGTTTGTTGAGCTTGACCTTACATTTGACGCAAGTATAGTGAGCTTGAGATTCTTTGATAATGGTGAGTCACAACTTGAAACTTTGAGTACAAGATTAATCCTGGCATGAGTAAGTTGAGACTTTTTGTGCGCATTCACGATTGAGTCTTGTCTAGCACAGTTCGAGACATCCTTTTTGAACTGCTAAACATGAGCTTTAGTTGAGGACAAGCAAAAGTTTAAGTTGGGGGTGTTGATGAGTCCACGATTTTGACTCATTTAGGGCTTCATTTTGATAAATTTAGTGTCCTCAAATGCATATTTTATCTCAATAATTGATGAAAACTCTTGATTTTCAGGTATTTGGAGTTAGAGACAAAGCATGGACACTATTGGGAAAAAAGGAACAAAGAAAGCTTAAGGAATGAAGAAAAGAAGACCTGATGATTGATGATATCGTTTGGTGAATCACCAATATCATTCAGGGAATCGCCAAATCACCAAGATACAACCTAAGTTGTAGAATGCTGGAGCTAAAATGGGGGGAAATTCAGTGAGCAGCAACCATATTCGGCATATCGCCGATCTAGTTGGTGAAGGAAAACCAAGTCGCCAAATGAACGAAAGAAGATGTAAGGAAGTGATGATGGGCGAGATAGAAGGATAATGGGTGAATCACAGAGTCATTCGGTGATCCCGACATAGATCGCCTAAAGTCACAATAACCAGACCAAGAAAAAGTGAAAAATGAAGGCAAGATGTAAAGCAATTGGTGATTCGTCCATCCGTCAGCGATACCTGACTTACTTCGTCAAGTAGTCCCGAGCAGTGACATTTCAGACTTGTTTAAATTAGTTTTGGATAGAGAGAGAGATTCATTCATAAAGTGAGGAAAGAACTACTTAGAGAGAAAACACTACCGAAGGATTTAGTGAGTGATATTAACAAGTTTTTGAGAGAGATTTTGTAAGACAGAAGATTATCAATTGAATTTCATCTATAATTCTCATTTTGTACCCAACTATGGGAGTGATAATTAATTTTGATCTTCTTATTTTTGAGATGAGTGACTAATCTTTACTTGGGGTTTTGATCATGAAGCCAATTGTTGAATTTACTTAGTGGGTGTTTGTTGATTACGAAGAATGGTGCTAATTTGAAATGGGTCTATGTTGTTGCTATGTTCTGAGATTGAATGGCGTTACTTCGTGTATCAATTTCAGTGTAGTTCACTTGCTCGAGAGAGAGGTTTGGAACCAAGGTGGCAGTCTTAGCGTCCTTAGTAGTGGGTTTCCATAGTTTCAGTTCGAGAGAGTGAAACAAGTGACCCTTCCTTTGTATCCAGCTCGAGAGATTGGATTTGATGAGGGTAAAGAGCTGGGTCTCATTCGATCTGTGTGGAAGTTCGAGAGAATTCAACATAGAAAAGCTAATTGTTCGAGAGAAAGTTACTTTATCTATGGTTCAACCTACCCACAACAAATTATCCCATTATGAGCAGTAATGTTTACCCATTTCGTTAAGATTCAATAATTGGCTGATCAATTCCCCAAGTTTTAGTCTAATATTTGATTGCTTGTGTTGAAGTGTAAGTTTGGATTGGTTGTTAAAACCTAGAATTTGAGATTTAAACATTAATTGTGCAATAATTGTTTGATTGAAGAGATTGTCATTGTACTTTTATTATTGAATTTGAAGGAAGCACTATTCCCTGTGGGATTGACCCCAACCCACATAGTTGGGTTATTATACTGAAGAACAATCGTTGGCATTTAGTATTGGATGAAATGCCACTTGATACGTTAATGACTAATCTGTGAACATCTCTAGCCAATGGTCTCTCCTCCACACTAATAGCGGCAAGACTTCCCATGCTAGAAGACTTCTTACTCAAAGCATTAACCACCACATTGTCTTTCCCTAGGTGATAAAAGACAATGATATCATAATCCTTCAATAGTTCAAGCCATCTGCGCTGCCTCAAGTTCAGATCCCTCTGACTGAAGATATACTGAAGACTCCGATAATTTGTGAAAACCTCACAACGAACTCCATATAGATAATGTCACCATGGGTTAAGCACAAACACTATGTCTGCCAACTCTAAATCATGGGTAGGGTAGTTCCTATCATGGTTCTGCAACTGCCTAGAATCATAGGTAATTACCTTACCCATCTGCATAAGAACAACCCCTAGCCCAACTCTAGAGGCATCCCAATAAAACTGAATCCCACACCCTCATGTGGAAAAGTCAAATCAAGAGTCGATGTCAACAATGCCTTGAGCATTTCAAGTTGTTCTCAAATTCATCAGACCATTGGAATCTCACACTCTACATAGTTAATCTAGTCAAAGGAGATGCAATGGTAGAGAAGCTCATAAAAATCATCAGTAATAGCACGCAAGTCCCGCAAAGCTCCGGATCTCATTAACTGATGTAGGTCTGGTCCAACCCTTCACAGCCTCAACTTAGGCTTGATGAACCCGAATACCCTCCTTGGATACCAAGTGTCCCAAAAATGCCAAAATCAAGCCAAAACTCTCACTTTGAGAATTGGCATAAAACTTCTCTTCCCTCAATCTCTGGAGCACCATCCTCAAATGACAATCATTGTCCTCCCCAATTTTGGAGTACACCAACATGTCATCAATGAACGCTATGTTCAACAACTCCGTGAACATAAAAGATATCACACAAAACTCATTGTGCCAATAACGATTCCTACAAGTTGTCTTAGGGATATTCGATGCCCTAATATTCAGCTGATGATAACTGGATCTCAAGTCACTATTAGAAAGAAGAGATGCACTATAATGTTGATCAAACAAATCATCAATATTAGGAATAAGATAGTTGTTCGTCACTAGCACTTTGTTCAACTTCCAATAATCAATACACATCCTTATGGATACATCCATCTTCCTCACAAACAACACATGAGCCCCCCATGGAGAAATACAAGAGTGAATATACCCCTTACTCAACAAATCTAGCAACTAATACTTCAATTCCTTCAACTAGGTCAGAGCCATACGATAAGTAGAAAATAGAGATTGGATTGGTGCTTTAAGTTAATAGCAAAGTCAATATCCCTATCTGGAGGAACACATGTAAGATCATTAAGAAACACATCTGCAAACTCTCGAACCATGAGAGAGGGCTTAACACTAGTATCCTGAATGAACGCCAAATAGGACAAACACCCTTTATCAACAAATCTCTTAGCTCTAACAAAGGAGTTTCCTTTGCTAGGGTAATAACCACTAGCACCTATCCACTCAACTCTAAAAACACCCAGTATCGCTAAGGTCACAGTCTTAGCATAAGAATCAAAAATAGGATGATGCAGAGAGAGCCAATCTATACCCAAGATAATTTTCACGGCCAAAACTCAAGGGGCGCAACTAGTTCCTAATGGCAAAACTCAAGCTCGAGCCGATCCTGCTGAACCATTTACTACTAGCATATGGTAGCCACATGCAATCAAGAAAACAAACAAATATATCTCGGCTTAAAATTAATCCCTCGGCTGGCAAGGCCCCTGTCAACAGATCTACAAAAGAAACAGCTACTCCCAAGAGTTCATATAAAGAAATTGCCAACTAGCATAGAAGTCCTGATTGGGCCGTCAAGACCACCATGATCTCCATACCAAAACTAAAAGCAGGTATATAATAAAACAATGAATCACACAACTAACAAGTTTCAGCAAACCCACAAACTAGGCCAGCATGGCCATAACGTAGCTATAAGCCCCACACACTAGTCTGCAAGCCTCTAAGAGTAGTAAAGATTGGTGGGACACGGCCCCAGCCTACCCATAAAAATATATACAACAAAAGCTAACAAACCTCCAAACTCTGGCATCTCCGGAGAAAAGGGGCTAGCCAACCGGATAAAAGTCAATCCTACTACTGAAGAGGTCTACTTGGTCGTCTGTCGGGACCTGCATGCATGAATGCAGTACCCCGAGGCAATGAGGCATCAGTACAAAATAATGTACAGAGTATGAAAGGTAATAGACTATGAGCAGGTATCCTAATATACTGGAATAATTCGATAAATAAATCAAGGATAAGATAAAAGTACTGACCTGCTCCTAAATCTAAACTTATTAAAAATAATAAAACAACAACCTAACCAAGCCCCCATAAGCTCGGCAAGTACAAACAGCAGACAAGACCACCTAGTTAGGCCCTCAGAAGCCCGGAAGGTGCCAATCAGTCTATATACCCCTATTGGTAGTCCCCTAGCCCCGTAGGAATTCACATAGCCCTCTTAGGCATTAATATAGCCCCGTAGGCTGCACATAGCTCTCTTAGGCATCAACATAGCTTATAGACAACTCACATCCCTCTTAGGCAACAACATAGCCATGTAGGAAGCACATAGCCTTCTTAGGCGTCAATATAGCCCTGTAGGCAACTCATAGCCCTTCTAGGCATCAATATAGCCCCATGGGCAACTCATAGCCCTTTTAGGCATCCATATAGCCTCGTAGATAGAACATATCCCTTCTAGGCGTAGATCACATTCCTGCAGCTAACCACAATAGCCCCAAGGGCAACAACAACAATCCAATCGCTAAAAGCGAGCAATCTAGTTATAAGCAACCTATACAAATAGCCTTTAAGTCGTGTCCAACATAGGGACGCTACTAACTGAATAAGAATCCCGAGAAGGGAGGATTATATCAAATAAAGCAGCCAATAATTATCAGCAATGGCTACAAGTATATCAAGGATAACAACCTAATTACATTGCTCCTAAGCTTTAAGGAAACATGTCGTAAGTAGGGAATAACCTTAACATACCTTTTTTCGCCGAATTAACGTGGCCTAATGACTTTTACACATAACCCCCTTGATACTACAACAAGGCAGGACCATAATCAACACACAAAAATAGAAGATACCACGATAATCTGATAAAATATATGTATTTCCATCGCAAATTTCTATTTGCTGCTTACAAAAGCTAGAGTTGATGAAATAAGGGTCTTACCTCGATCTTAAGTTCGTAATACACCTCAATAACTTCAAATATATCCAAACCCTTGCTGTCCCAACACTAGAGTGTGATATGCTACGAAATCGATAAAACAAATTATACCATGATGATGAGCCCAACAAGTAGAACAACTTTCATCGAGGACTGAAGTCGAGAAAATCTATACTTTAGTTGATCCTAGAAATGGATTTCTCTAATTTTTCTGGTTCTTAGCTAAAAAATAAAGAAAAGGTTGAAGAATAAGATGTATATAAAGTTCCACTGACCTAGGGCCCCACCTCACATGCCTGCTTGCTCAGTCCCACAAAAATGTGAATATCTCTTTATTCTAAAGTCGTATGAACAAAAAGTTTGATGCGTTGGAAATTAGACTCGTAGACCTTTGATTTCATAGGTCGTAGGACTCAAAACTCTTTATATATTGGGAGAAAAGCCCCAAGACATTTGACCCAAATTTCAGAAAAATCTTTCAATTTACGATAACTTTCGCCAACTTTCATTTTGCCACTTACCTAACTTCAAAACTTGAGATACAATGCTTGAACACTTAAAATATGACATACCACATCATTCTTAATTTCTTACCCACCCTCCTGGTATTTCCGTGAAGATACGAGTAATTTGATACGTTTCAAAAAGGCGGGGTGTTACAATAATATCAAGGTCTACCATCCCCAAAATGATCAGGTCTACCCAAGTATCATACCCGACCAAAGAAACAAGACAGGATCAATACACTCAATCCACCCCTAAGGATTCACCCACTTGTGTAGAAACATGAATAGGCACAAACATACAAGCAAATATCACATCAAACCCAATGATGCTCCCAATTGCACACGCAAGTGTACGTGGTCGTGCAAGTAATATAGTTTCTTTAGAAATGAGTTATCATTCCCAAGGGACTTATGATCAACTTATATTCTCTAACATAATTCCACAATTAGATAAAAGTACTTTAAGAGAGGTTGAATGTTATTTATTACGACTATGACTAATACAATAAAAAAAGTAACTAATGTGAACGACTTCAAATTGATGTTTTAAGCAAGTAAGAGACAATTTGAGGGCTGCAACATGCATTGGATTTCATGTATCATATCTCAGGTAATGAGCTAATTTAGGTTATCAAGTTACTGAGTTACAGGTTTGATTATATGATTATGGTCTCCCGACCTCTAATCGCCTACTCCAATTAGCTGTCTAACTACATTGTTAAGTAGGGATAGACAGTCCTTATTGGTGAGAATTTATATTTCATCTTGTTTTATAACCAAGCTAGGTGTTTGTTCGGGTGTCACTCCTAAACACAAATCAACTAAACTTAATGGAAGATCAAGGTTTCTATATTCTTTGGTCTATCTACCTTAGCATCTCTCGAATTTAAGAATAGATAAGAGGTTTATCTCTATGATGGCCAGTCAATAAATACTAAAACAAGAACATAGAAGGAACTTAAAAGCGATAACCATGAATTAATTAAAAACCATTAATACTCACCATAGTTTAGGTGCCGAACGCATAAAGGAAAAGACCAAACGACTTTGGACTTAAAAGTTGTCAGGGCTAATACAAGGCTTGACCGATGGACCGTGGATGGACCTACTGCCCATCCTGTCACCTCATCATTTTTCTTCTGAGAGTTGGATCTTGGGGTCATGATCCATAGATCTGGACCACTACCTGTGGTCTGACTTATAGTCCATAGGTCCGACCATGGATCGTGCCTTGTTTGACTTTTGTGGGGTTCTGGGAGGGATTTGTAAGTGGGAAACCACGGACCCCACCTATGGTCCGTGGGTCAACCAATGGTCCATAGGTGGCCCCTCATTGGTGGTACCTATAATTTCTGAAAATCTGCATTTTTACCTTTTTCACAACTAGGGTGTTACACTCTTCTATGGTGGTCTCTAGTAAAAATTTTCTGAATTCAAAATGAAGCGAACTTGTTGGCGTGGGATAAAGAATTCATTGACCTTTGTAACACCTCAAATGCAACGAATAATAGAAAATAAGTCAAGGGGGAAACTCACAAGCCGAAGTCGGATCATGGAACCCTCCATGAAGCCCTACACAAGTCGTGAAGGGGACCACGGTCCATTTAAGGGTTAGTGGTAAGCTTCCCCTATACCTTCCTGACAAGGATCCCTCCCATGGAGGCCTTGATGGCTCGTGTAGAGGGAGAAGGCTCGTGAAAGAGCTTTTGGGAGCTTGGCACTAGTTGCCATGACCAGCAACCCTCCCACAGAGGCCTTGATGGCCTCTCGTGGTGGTCGCCGTCAAAGTGCCCCACAGCGTGGGTCTCTTCCCAAGCCACTGGTCCAAGGACCATGACTGCTATAGTGGCTCGTGGTCCTTTAGACAGCTCGTGAAGACCACCATTTGGTGGTAGCGTCAACTTTAAGTAAGGGTCTTTTGGGTCTTTTCCTAATTATTCTATCTTCATACTATGTCGTTTTACCCTGATCTAGAACTCCTATATAATTATTTTTACCTCAAAATTTCTCCAATTAAGATCATTCTCTCAAATTCTTAAAATAAGATCAAGTATTCCTCTCAAATAATTCTATCTCTACAAGTTGAAGAAGAAAGCTAGAGTTTACTAATCAAGTAATCCTCCATTGAAGTCAAGGTTTCGGCACCAAGGTATGTTGGTTTTCATCCATGGAGACCTTTCCTCTATAGAGTCCCCAAATTCTCCAATTTGTAAAGTTAGAAATCCCCAATTGAGTTAGGGTTTTTCCTCCATGTTATGGGTTCTCTTAATTATTGATTTAATTGATTGTTTTATGATCTTTCAAGGATGAGTTGATATAATCCTATTATTTTATAATGAATCCCCATGTACCCATGCATATTATATGTTTTTGAAGTTATGAAGATCTAATGTGGGTTATGGAATTATGAAAGATGAATTTATGAAATCATGCATGTTCACATGAAATTGATGTAAATGTTTTAAGGATTCTTTGAGAGTGAAGTATCAATGATGTTGTTGTTGTTGTGTTGTTGAAAGAATTTCTCATATGCACATGGAAGCATGAATGTGAAAGATTTTCCACATAATAAGGGTTCCTAAGGTCGAAAGACTTTCTCTCCTAAAATGAACAAATGATAAGGAGCTAATCTAAAATTGAGGCAAGCGGCGATTACCCATGCCCTCCAAAGACTAGGCAAGAGGCGATTACCCATGCCCTAGGATGATAGGACAATGGGTAACTACTCATTTCTTATGAATGTTAAGTTAAGATGATTCTAATGAACATTCTGTGACAGTTATACTTAGCACCGAGTGGTCAAGTGGCGGTCCCATATACTATGTGCCAACATAGGACGTGCCTAGATAGACATTAGCTAGAGGAGCCACATAAGCTAGAAAGTTTGTAGTCTTACATTGTCAAGTAGGGCAATTCTTTCCAATGAGAGAGACACTGGATTCCATGTTATTAGCTCACATGATCTTACATGTTGGTTAAGGAAACATTCTACAAGTTATGCCGTATTATGGTTACTTAAAGAAGTATCTAATATGGAATATAAGGATGGCTTTACTTGCATCGACCTTATTCTTGAACTATGTTTTGAACCTTATGTCATGTCTTTTACCTTGGTCTTTGCATATTATGAAATGTCCATTTTTAACATGTTTTATATGTTAGTATGCAAGGTTGTCATACATGGTACATGTTTGTTCTAATGATTTCTCTTTCCTACATTTCCCTGAATGTAGGTTCCGACATTCAGGGTTCTCATTTCGTTGCTAGAGGTTGTGTCACAACCTAGACCATCATGATTGGCACCCAGACTAACTCTCCAGTGGGGGAACCACTACTACAACCCAAACGAAGCAACTAAACCAAAACTAAGGCAATTAAGTTATGGAAACAAGTTAAATACTAAAGAAATAAGTAAGACCAAAAGTCTAACAAACTAAACAATGTGGAAGAGCAACCTAGAACCTGAAAGTCAATGTACCAAAACATCTAACAATGAACCTAGTCTAAACAAGAAGGGATACAACCACAACTAATGTACTAATAACTAATAGAACTGTCTATGTCCGAAATGTTGACATAGATGAAAGGAGAACTCATGGCAACCCAGAAGAAATGGCTCACCCTTGAATTCGAACAACGATCCCTGATCTCCTAAGTGAGGGCTGTTAGTAGCCACTTGAAGATGCCATGTACTCAACAAAAATAAGTGCAAGTGCAGTATCAGTACACAACCACTGTTCACTTGTAGGATCACTCGGCTATCCCACTAAGTGCAACATAAGCAAGTCAAGACAACAATATAATCACATGCATATATATCAACATATTTATCAACATTTACGAACAACAAACAACTTCACATTTTTTATCAAATCATTGGTCCTCACATGGAACCCAAACTCAAACAGTTAGCATATCGAAACGTGATATTCGATCCCATAATTATGCTGGAACATGGCAACCAATCCCATAGTTATGCTGGAACGTGGCAACCGATTCAAGTTAGTTATGTTGCAACGTGATAACCGATCAATTCAACACAACACAATCACAATCACAAGTATATCATCAAGATCATACATTTAAGTCATGATTTCATTGCAATCATCATTTATCTATCTCATTTGCAACAAGTGTTATCAATATTGCAACATTCATAAATATACAAGTATCATAATGAAGCAAGAACAAACATACATCACACAATCACAGAATCACAACCATCACCTACCTTGAAACAAGCTTGAAACCCTAAGTAACTTGATCCTTCCATTTCCGGATTCTTTCCGCTTGTTCTTGGTCTACAAACAATCAATATAATACAAAAATCAATATACAATCACTAATTGCCCGAATTACTAACAATTCTATGAACCCTAGATCAAATCCATGATCCCAATTATCCAAATTAGGGTTTTTTCCACCATAGAATCTATAAGAAAACCCTCCCCCATCAATATTCACCCATTCTATTACGTTCTACGAATCGAAAAATAGATTTAGGGAGTGAAAAGCTTACCTTTAGCCTCAAGAATGGTGAAAAATGTCTAGAAGTCGCCTGGGGTTCGTTTCTTAGCTCTAAAGGTCAAAAAGTGCATAATAACGTCATTTAGGGGTTTATTAACGACCTTAAGTCGCGTCGAGCCCGCAACAGTGGCCCTCATCTCGCTGTAGCGGCCCCGCCAGAGTGACTTGCATGAACCAGTGAGCTACTTAAAGAATTCCAAAATTTCCATTTCACAACACACCTCTAAACAACAACGCTCATAAAATACCCCTTACGGTAAGATCGATTCTGGAGTTCTACTCGCTCGAATTCAATTATGTAAAGTCGTATGGATTCCTTAGCGAGTTATATAACCACTTATGTAATCAAAATCATAAATGATTCACTCAATTGTTGCCAGATTTCCCTACACCTCAAAAACTCCAATTTCGTCCAAATTTGGACTAGGTTGGGAAAAATCCAAACACTACAAAAAAATTTTCCCAAAGTTTCCCCCATTGGCTTTTCTTTAACGAAGGGAATAGGTCATTACAATAGATACCAATTTACCCATCACTCATCCCCGAGTAACAAAACATAGGAAAATAGGCTAAGGAAAGAATGAAGTAGTACCTGAATCGATGAACAATTAAGGATACTTGTCTCGCATGTCCCTCTCGATTTCCCAAGTAGCTTCCTCAACTGGATGATGCTTCCTTTGAACCTTCATGGACCTAAGCTCCTTGGTCCTCAACTTGCACAAATCACGATCAAGAATTGCAATCGGTTCCTCCTCGTATTGGAGGTCCTTGTCTAAAACAATTGAGTCCCACTTTATGATATGATCCTCGTCCCCAAGATATCTCTTCAACATGAACACATAAAATACCAGATGAACTCCTGATAAATTAGGAGGAAAGTCAATCTATACTCTACTGGTCCCACACATTCAAGAATCTCTAATGGACCAATGTATCGCGGACTTAGTTTTCCTTTCTTATCAAATCTCATCACCCCTTTAATGGGTGATACCTTAAGAAAAACATTCTCACCGGTTTGAAATGCCATGTCTCTAACCTTATGATGCGCATACTTCTTCTATCTACTCTAGGCTGCTAGAAGCTTAGCTTGAATACTCCTCACCTTATCTTGAGCATCCTTCACTAAATCTACCCCCAAAGGTTTCACATCTCCAGCCTCAAACCATCCTATGGGTGATCTACATCCCCTCCCATAGAATGCCTCAAATGTTGCCATATCAATGCTGGAGTGATAACTATTATTATAGGAGAACTCACACAAAGGTATGAATTTATCCCAATGCCCTCCAAAATCAAGCACACATGCCCTCAACATGTTTTCTAATACATGAATAGTCCTCTCCGACTGCCCGTCTGTCTGTGGATGAAAGGTTGTACTAAAAGTGAGTTGTGTGCCCAATTCATCATACAATTTCCTCCAAAACTTAGATGTGAATTGAGTACCACGGTCTGAGATGAGAGAAACAAGCACCCATGCAACCTCAGTATCTATTTCACATAAACTTTAGCCAATTGTTCAGCATTATAATTTGTTCTTACCGGAATAAAATGGGCTGACTTGGTCAATCTATCAACCACTACCCAAATAGAGTCAAGCTTTATCAAAGTCTTGGGAAGACCAACCACAAAATCCATGGCTATTATTTCCCATATTCATCCTGAAATTAGCATTCTTTGAAGTAAACTTGCCGGCCTTTGATGTTCATACTTCACTTGTTGACAATTTTGACACTTCGCCATAACACCGCTATGCCTTTCTTCATGCCCGGCCACCAATAAATTTGCTTCAAATCTCTATACATCTTTGTCACACTCGGATAAATAGAATATCGCGAACCATGAGACTCTGCGAACAATGTCTCAATCAAGTCATATACTTTAGGAACACAGATTATCCCATTAAAATTGAGTATACCATATGTATCAAGAGTGGTTTCTTGTGCCTTACCATTCGCAGTCTTCTTTCTAAGCTCCTCCAAATTCTCATCCTCAAATTGTTTGGCCTTGATCTCCTTAATGAATGTGGCCCTTACTTCAATACTAGCTAACACCCCACCTCTTTCTGAGATGCCCAACTACATGAACTTAGACTTTAAGGTTTGAATTTCTATAGCCATAGGTCACTTGGATGCACTCAAGAAGCTAAACTACCCATACTCACCGCTTTTTGACTCAAAGCATCTGCCACCACATTAGCCTTGCCCAGATGGTATTGAATGGTCACATCATAATCTTTAAGTAACTCCATCCACCTTCGCTGTCTCAAATTTTGATCCTTTTGAGTGAACAGATGCTGCAAAGTTTGATGATCGGTAAACACTTCACACTTAACACCATAGAGGTAATGCTGCCAGATCTTAAAAGCAAACACTACCACTGCAAACTCCAAATCATGTGTTGGATAATTCCTCTCTTGCACCTTCAATTGACGTGAGGCAAAAGCTGTAACATTCTTATCCTGCATCAACACAGCACCCAAACCAGAATGTGAAGGATCACAATAAATAATAAAATCATTACCTTCAACCGGTAATACTAGAATGGGTACGGTGGTCAAAAAGGTTTTGAGCTTTTGGAAGCTCTCCTCACATTTTTATGTCCATTCAAATGGTATCTCCTTTTTGGTCAAGTTAGTCAAGTGAGTGGCAATGGAAGTAAAATTTTTCACAAATCGACGATAGTAGCTAGAGAGCCCTACAAAACTCCTAACATCCATCACAGAACTTGGTTGAACCCAATTTTTAACTGCCTCAATCTTTTTGGGATCTACCTTTACCCCTTCTTTTGAAACTACATGCCCCAAAAATGCAACCGATTTCAACCAAAATTCACACTTAGAAAATATAGCATATAGCTTTTGCTTCCCAAGAACACCCAAAACACTATGAAGATGGTTGGCATGCACTTCCTCACATTTAGAATAGACCAAAATATCATCAATAAAGACTATGACGAAAGAATCAAGAAATGGCTTGAACACCCCATTGATTAAACTCATAAAAGCTGCAGGCACATTGGCCAAACTAAAAGACATAACCAAAAACTCATAATGCCCATAGCGAGTTCTAAATATCGTCTTGGGCACATCCTCAGGCCTAATTTTCAATTGATGGTAACCGGATCTTAGATCAATCTTTGAGAAAACTGATGCACCTTGCACTTGGTCAAAAAGATCATCTATTCGAGGCAAGGGGTACTTGTTTCGAATAGTTACCCTATTCAATTGCTGATAATCTATACATATTCTCATACTACCATCTTTTTTCTTAACAAACAGAATTGGACCACCCCATAGGGAAGCACTAGGACGAATAAATCCCCTATCTAAAAGCTCTTGGATTTGAGCCTTAAGCTCTCTTAATTATGTCAGAGCAATGCGATATGGAGGGATAAAAATGGGACGCATACCAAGCTCTAAATCAATGCAAAAATCTATATCTCCATCCAGAGGCATACTAGGTAAATCATTAGGAAACATTTCTATAAATTCCAACACCACAGAAATATACTCAATAGATGGAGCCTCAATCTCAACATCCCTAATATGAGCTAAATAAGCCAAACAACCCTGCCCTATCAATTTCTTAGCCCGAATGGAGGATTTATGATCTTAGTTTGCTTAGGCTAGTACACCCATTCCAGCTCTAATTTTTCCATTCCCAAAATTTCTAGAGTTACGGACTCAGTATTATAATTAAGTACGACATAATATAGGGACAACCAAGTCATACCTAAGATTATGTCAAAGTCAGTCATATCCAAAATAACCAAATCAGCCCAAGTATGAAAACCCATAAATAAATAGGCATGCACGATAGACATAGGTAACTCTGACTAACTCTCCAACTTGGGTAGAAACATGGATAGGGGCATCAAGTATATCACAAATCATATCAAACTCTAAGGTGAATCGCACAGATACATAGGAATAAGTATAACCCGGATCAAATAACACATTAGCCATCCAGTCACAGTCAAGAATAGTACTTGTGATCACTGCGTCAGATGCCTCTGCGTCATTCTTGCCCGGAAAGGCATAACACTGAGCCCTATTATCTTGACGAACCACTTCCCTACCTGGTTGCATATTACCTCTGCATGCATTACCATTTCCTCTACCTCCATGACCTTGTTGATTACCTCCTCGCCCACCTTGTGGACATCCTCTACTATTATTACCATTCCTCGTGGGTACCGGTGCTCTAGACTGCTACTGTGCGGAATCTAACACACATGGGTGGGGACAATCTCTCCTCATATGCCCAGGTTCTCCACATTTGTAACAAGTAATATCAAAAGATGGTTTGCTACCTGTTGAAGGCGCGACTCCCTAGCTATCCTAAAAATTATGAGATGGAATTTCCGAGTAACTACCTGCAGAGGCGGGCATAGCGGACTGAATTGGCTTGGCTGCAAGCGTTGGCATTCCGAACCCCTTGGAATAAGAACTTTGAAAGTTACCTGAGTTCTTCGCCCTTTTTGCCCATGCCTTAGCTTGATCGTCTCGTCTCACACCCTCCACTTTCTTAACATAGTCTATTACCTCATTAAAGCTCCTCCCTGCAGAAGTCATATGAACAGATAATACTTGCAACTCAGAATTTAGCTTCCTAATAAATAACTGGATTCTCTCTTCCTCAGTAGTCACCAATTGAGTAGCATATCTAGACAAAGCATGGAACTTGGCCTCATATGTACCCACAATCATACCACCTTGCTCCAAAGCCATGAACTCATGCTTCTTCCGATCCCTCAAAGTCTTAGGCACATATTTTTCTAGAAACAGAGCATGAAATTAGGTCTAAGTAGGTGGCGGTAAAGTAGAAAATTTGCATTCCATATAAGGTCTCCACCACTACTTAGCCTCACCTTGAAGTCGTAAAGACACAAACTCAACCCCATGCTGATGAACAATACCCAGTTTATAAAGCCTCTCATAGCAATCCAAAATGAACTCATAAGCATCCTCATCCTCAAAAACAAGAAACACAGGAGTCTTTAACTTCAGAAACTTAGTCAACATTTCGTGCTCATTACCAGTCATAACAGAACCCAACAAAGGACGGAAGAAAGCATCATTACCTCCAATCCCACCTACCTTGGGTGCAGTGCTAGCAACAGGAGGATTTGTAGGAGTTTGAGTTGTTTGAGCAGAAAGAAGCACTCCAGGATCAACCAATCCCTTTAAGAACGACATGATCTGTTGAGCTAATACTGGATCCAAAGGACGAACACATGTAGTCCTAGTCTGCACCTCTTCATTTTTTCCCACATCCTCAACATCATCAACATCAACATTCTTCTCTTCAATCTATTCATGATGAGCAGGAGGGTTATCATTCACAGGAACATTCTAAACTGGAGCTCAATTTCCAACAGGCACTACTCTTCCACGACCTCTACCCCTAGCTCTTTCTCTACCCATACCTCGACCGCGACCTCTCGCTACAGATTCCTCAACCGGAGCATTGATGGGAGCTATGGGCCTGACGCCGTTGAATCTAGTATTAACCATCTATGGATAGAAGAGTGAAGGAGGTTACATAAAAATTTGAATCGCCAGATACCAATTGGAATCAAGTTATAGCGCAAAAGGAAAGAAGAGAATAATAGAGATTTCCAAAAGTCCTATTGCCTTTCGAAGAAAAGTAAAGGCATCCTTATACCGTTCTGCGAGCCTTTACAAGACTCATTTTGGTACATCGAGATCAATGAACCTAGGCTCTAATACCAACTTTGTCATGATCCAGACTGTCGTGATTGGCACCCACACTAACTCTTCGGTGGGAGACCCACTACAACAATCCAAACCAAGCAACTAAACCAAAACTAAGGCAATTAAGTTATGGAAACAAGTTAAATACTAAAGAAATAAGTAGGGAGTTCTCATAAACTCCAATAAAAGTCTAAAAAACTAAACAATGTTCTAGAGCAACCTAGAACCTGAAAGTCAATGTACCAAAACATCTAACAATGAACCAAGTCTTAAAAAAAAGGGATACAACCCCAACTAATGTACTAATAACTAGTAGAATTGTCGAAGTCTGAAATGTGGACATAGACGAAAGAGAACTCGTGGCAGCTCAGAAGAATTGGCTCACCCTTGAATTCGAAAGACGATCACTGATCTCCTAAGCTAGGTCTATCAGTAGTTGCTTGAAGATACCCTATACTCAACAAAAATAAGAGCAATTGTAGTATCAGTACACAACCACAGTGTACAGGTAGGATCACGCGGCTATCCCACTAAGTGCAACATAAGCAACTCAAGACAATATTATAATCACATGCATATATATCAAGATATACAATATTATCAACATTATCAAACAACGAACAACTTCACATTTTTTATCAAATTATTGGTCCTCTCATAGAACCCAAACCCAAATAGTTAGAATACCGGAATGTGGTATCCGATCCCATAATTGTGCCGGAACGTGGCAACTGATCTCAAAGTTATGTTGGAACGTGGCAACTGATCCAAGTTAGTTAAGTTGGAACGTGGCAACCGATCCATTCAACACACCACAATCACAATCACAAGTATATCATCAAGATCATACATTTATGTCTTAATTTCATGGCAATCATCATTCATCCATCTCATTTACAATAAGTGTGATCAATATTGCAACATTCATACATATAGAAGTATCATAATGAAGCAATAACAAACATACATTACACAATCATAGAATCACAGCCATCACCTACTTCGAAACACGATTAAAACCCTAAGAAACTTGATCCTTCCCTTTACAGATTCGTTCTGCTTGTTCTTGGTCTACAAACAATCAATATAATATGGGAGTCAATAAACAATCACTAATTGCCCAAATTACAAAAAATTCTATGAACCCTAGATCAAACCCATGATCCCAATTATCCAAATTAGGGTTGTTTCCACCATAGAATCTATAAAAAAATCCTCCCCATCGATATTCACCTATTCTATTAAGTTCTACTGATCGAAAAATTGATGCGGGGAGTGAAAAGCTTACCATTAGCCTCAAGAATAGTGAAATAAGTAGGAGTCACCTGGGATTCGTTCCTTAGCTCAAAAAGGTTAAAAGTGCATAATAAGGTTGTTTAGGGGTTTAGTAACGACCTTAAGTGACGTCGAGCCAGCCACAGCGGCTCTCATCCCACTATAGCGGCCACGCTAGAGCAGCAAAAACCTCCGCCAAAGTGGCTTGCATGAACAAGTGACCTATTTAAATAATTTCAAAATCCCCATTTCACAACACACGTCTAAACAACGACTCTGAGAAAATATTCCTTACGCTAAGATCGATTACGGGAGTTCTACTTGCCCGAATTCAATTCCGTAAAGTCATATGGATTCTTTAATGAGTTATCTAACCACTCATATAATCAAAATCATAAATGATTCACCCAATTGTTACAAGATTTCCCTACACCTCAATGACTTCGATTTCGTCCAAATCTCGACTAGTTTGGGAAAAATCCAAATAGTACGAAAAAGTTTTCAGGCCCTAAATTATCTTCTATTGGATTTTCTATAATGACGGGAACATGTCGTTACAGGTTGGTGGAGAGACTTTGAGTTTGGTGAGTCCTCATGCTTCGAGGACTAGGCTTTTATAGCTCTCAGTCATTTCCGATTTTCAGACTTTGTATGTGACGACAGGGTTAAATTCTGGTCACTCTTGATGTATTAGATGACAAATGAGACTTTCTAGACTCCCACTTTACTTTGATAAAAACTCTTAGTTTTGAAATGTTTCTTGATCCCTTTGATTTTCTTATATCTTGTTATGCATACTAAGTGGCTTGTGTAGGATCTCTCGTGGTCCTATACGCCATGTTACACCTAGGGGGTACCTTGGGTCATGACAAACTTAGATTTGATAGGTGATGGGACACCTTATTCAGTATGTGCTAAGATATATGATGGTCTAATTTTATGTAAGTAGAATCATATATCAAAACTTTGTCGGTAAAGAAGTTTTCAACTCAACTTTGTGCTAGGGAATTCTAGGGACCTTAATTCATATCCAAATTCATTTCCATAGAAAAAAATTGACCTTTACACCTAAGAACATTTTATGAATCACCCTATACGACCTTACACACAAATGAAGAACGGTTATGGCCTTAGCTTAGTAATTTTAGAAATGTTATGGATATGCTAACTTATCAAATTCGGCGTATCAGACTCAACAAAGTGGTTGGATCATTCATATGAAGTTGTCTTGACAAAAAGTGGCTTCCGTACCTAAACTCCATTTGCCAAATTCTTCAAGGGGACTCGAAATCAGGTGAAGAGTCTCGGGATCCATGCAAAGGGACATTCTAGACTAAACACAACATTTTGGAGTTAAACGCACTGATAGAATTCTCATCTAGGAATATTTGGAATGAATATTGACCTAGGTCAAACTTAGGACAAAACTTAAAAGCTTTACTGCCTAATCACATAATTGCCCTCAATGCCTCGAGATCCATGCCAATCATGGTACTAGGTAAAAATGACCCTTGTTGAGGGGATGAAACCGATAGATTCTGATAATGAGGTTGACTTTCTAAACATTAGATCAAAATCAACAATTTAAGGTTCAAAAGCACTAAAGCACAGAACTTCACAAAAAACTAAACGAATGACCTGATGACCAAATTATTAGTCTCACCAAGTCATAAATTACTTGGGGTCACTATTGAAATGCTCTAAATGACTAACATGATGCATTAGCACAAAAATGACCTAGAGAATCATTGAATAATCTTGTATTCCTTAAAAATGATTCTACACACATCCTAACGAGTAATAATGTAACACCCCGTATCCGAAGCAAAGCAAATTGCAGATTTCAGAAGCTACAGGTGCCACTTACAAGCACCACCTATGAACCATAGGGTGACCCATGGTCCATGCTAGTGGTCTGAGGTTCACACATGTAGCCTCCTCTAGAACTATGTCTGAAAATTCGGCTAAGTGTTGACACAAGGCCGGACCTACAATCCTTAGGTCAAGTCACACACCGGGTCCGTGTATGTGGATCGATGCCTTAGAAACCCAACTTCAATTATGAATGACGGTTAACCATCATGGACCACCATTCAATCTACGTTCTGTCAGTCCCGTTCGTTAATCACTCCAACAGCAGTTAAGTTAGGGGTCTTTTGGTCTTTTCCATATTCATTTGACCCCTAAACTACGTCGTTTAAACCCTAAATTATGAGGTTTTAGTCAATTTAAGCCTAAACGCATAACTAGAACTTACCTAAGTTAAATCATTAATCAAACTTAGAAAAAAATTAGAGCATAAAAGGAGAAAAGAGGTCAAGAACCCTAGTTCAAGAACACATCAAGATTCCATCAGTTCCAGCCCCAAAATCAAAAGATTTGTCCACAGAATTTATCATCAGGTATGTGGGATTTCACTAGTGGGTTCCTTTCGCCCATTAGGTCCCTAGATCTCAGATAGATTCTCGATTCCCTATTATCAACTAAACCTAGGGTTTCTTGAACATCAACAGATTATCATCAATTAGTTATTTACATGTTCCAAATTAGATTATCATGCTATTACTTTGTTTCTCGCATGAATTTCAGAACCCTAGTTATGTATTTCTTTAGTTCTTGAATTACACATGCTAGGTCAGATATTTCAGTATTTCAGATATACTTGCCTCATTCTTGAATGTGTCATTATTAGTATATTAATATGCATTCTCAGTTTGCATGTCAATTTTGAGCTATCTAGTATATTATAGAAATTTAATCATAATGTGTTAATTAGTTAATCTATTAGGAGTAGCATAATACCGAGTTAGACTAGTGTCAGTCACTCATATAGTCCTAGAACTATGAGCCACATAGGTTGTAAGTCCCCTCTGTGGGCATTATTTTAGTGATCACGCTAGCATGCATCTACACATTTGGCCGAGTGTATTGGGTCCTCTCGATGGGGCGTATACATCGGACTCCATATTTAGTTCATGTGGTTTTATTATCGGTTATTAGTCTCTCCCACAAATCAGTCATACTCCATTGCATTGACCACACTTCAGTAAAATCAGTATTCAGCATCAGCATGTCTAAATTTGGTCATTCCATTCGGTTAGCTCAGTATTCAGTATCTATATCATGTTCAGCTTATACTCTTACTTTTTTGCTTGTTCAGTTATATGTTTATTTTAGCTTTACTCTATCCTTCATGTACCTTTCAAGTACTGACGCATACTCTGCCGTAGATCTCCTCGTGATGTAGGTTTAGGTTCTTAGAATCCACATCACGCTTAGATTTGTCCCCGATCTCCAGTTCAGCAACATCAGTGGTGAGTCCTCATTCTTCGAGGACAATAGTCATGTTATCTTTCAGTTTTCATTGTTTTAGTTTTAGTTTTGCTAGACATAGCTGGGGCATGTCCTACCACTTCTAGTTAGTTAGAGGCTATTTTCAGACATAGTTAGATTTAGCGTAGTATTTGAGTTTAATCTTCCTTTTGTATTAAACTCTCAGTTTTGATATTTAGTTTTAGTATATGAGTATCCCTCATCATTTCAGATTCACTTATTATTAACTTCTGCATCAATTTTCTTTCTCAGTTTATCTTTAACATGCTCATGATTATGCCAGCAGGGTTAACTTGGGGTCACTTGTGATCCTAGGTCCCATGACCGCATCTAGGGGGTAACTTGGGGCGTGACAAATAATTTATATGAGTCTTAGATGCCACAATATTGAATGCCGCCGACAAAAGAGAGTTCCTTAGATGGTAAGCACCTCTAACTTCAAACCCTAAGTTTGTAAGTTTTAGTCAACAAGGAGGAAATAAGGTGGGACCTCCTAGCTTACCAAGTGATCCTTCTTCTTTGGGAAAGTCAAAGGGACGATCACTAGATAAACATCTTTAACAAAGTCCAACTGAGGTATTTAATATCATCCATGAACAGCCTTCTATCACACACAATAAACACGGTGCAATAAGTATTTTAGGGAAAGATATATAAACAAAAAGATATTATACTTTAAATTGGCTAACCAAGAAAGTCAAGTAATAAAAATGCATGCTTTCTATCTTTCATTATCAATAAAGATTGGAACTGTGTTGAAAAGTAAATTTACACATGTGGGATATGTTGTTTTACTAAGTCTTAAATTTCTTATAATGTTAAGCTTAAAAATATCTTCTAATAGGATATTTTAGGTTTGTGCAATTTTAGCATAAACTGCTTCTTTCTTTGGTGTTTATTATATTTATATAATTCTTGAAAAAAAATAGTTTATTTTTGTAAAATATTGTAAATAATTCGTTAATTAGGTTAGCGCAAAATATAGTTCATAATATACCATATAACTATTATATTTTATAATTTTATAAAATCTTATGCTATTTTATAAAATTGCCAAAAACATCATATCTTATATCATATATATATATATATATATATATATATATATATATATATATATATATACTAAAAGTGGGAAGAATTCTAGGAAAAAGTTATATAGAGTTTTAGTCCTACATTAAATTTAAATGTTATAAGTTATTTAACGAATTAAATATTAAATTGTAAGACATCATATTAGCACATCAATCAACTACTATAAAGCCTCTTCAATATATACTAATATTTTTATTAACTTTATGTTGGAGTAAATTCATGAATTCTTTGTTCAGTTCATCTTCCTATTGGAAATTTGAATATATTTTTTGCCCTTCACAAAAAGAAAAAGACTATACAAACGTATATTATATTTTTTTTTATTTATAAGTAATTGTTTTTGTGTGAATTATTTTACATAAACTTTATTGGCACTAACTCTCCATTGTGTAAATATTTGTAACTCTCACTAATTATATTCATTGTGATTTTTACTCGGACCTCTCATCCTCATCTATGATCACAGATGGATTAATAACATATCCATGACAACTCTTTGTGTTCGTCAATCTCAACCCTGTAAATATTGACTTTTGAAATAATATTATACACTCTTACAATAGTTGAAAAAAATGAGAAAATCACTATGTTCTCTTTTCTTGCCTCTTTTATTTGTTTCTTTGATGTTTATGCTTTGTGTTGTTATTGTACAACTTTCTATTATTATTTTGTTATAGTTATTATTAAGAATTTAAATTGTACAAGTGATAGTCTTTGTTTCTCAAGTAGAACAATGTTTTCAAGAAAGGGAAAAGAGGGTCCACCAAGATGACTGGCATCTACCTCTCAAATCTTCCACGAACCTCGACTGATAGGAGAAGAAGGAGAAGAAGATCACACGGTCTATCCTCGAATCATACATAAATGTAGAAACAAGGGGTGAGTACCAACAACATAGTACCTAACAAGCAACCCACTAAACATAAAAACTAGATAGAAAACAAACACTCCTAATTATCTAACCGAACCTCCTCAAACTACAACCTGCACAGAATCAACCCAACCTTTAAGTTCTAGAATACACGGCTCACAAGGTCCAACATTCACAGTCTGATAGCCATAATTCGACACCAAAAACAAATCAAATAAGTCTATCTCAAAGTCAAGTAGTTCATTTACACGCAACAAGTTCATAAATTTCATGTACTAAGCAAGTCACACATAAGAATTAAATGCATCTAGTCACAATAATAAATCTCTTTCCGAAAATGACCTCGGCATCACAACGCTAATAGGCAAAGACCTTGGCATCTCAACACTCAACGGTAAAGACCTCAGCATCATAACACTCCCCAACAAAGACCTCAGCATCATATCACTTGCCAGCAAAGACCTCGGCATCATATCACTCACATGTCTCATAACGGTGTTTAACGAATAATGCACACAAGCAATATCACAACACATAGAAGAGACAAGAAATTGCACAATTCAAATCCACATTCGTGCATTCAAGTATTTAATCAAATAATCAATAAGGGCACAATAACGCCATTAACATCATCATGATCATAACATATTCTTTTTTATTTCTGTGCCCTTTTTATTCATTTCGATGTATCAAGTGGACAATTCAACCATTCAACTCATCTCCATTATTCCCAATACACAAGCAACAAATGATGTATAAGAATTGAACTAGAATACAAGGTTTAGGAAAACACTTGCCTCAAACCAATCAATGATCACTTCAAGAGTTGAGCCTTCCCCTTCCGATTCACTTCCAAAGCCAAAAAAAATTAAAATAATCATGTATTCACAATCAAAAACAACACTTCCCACGTCAATTATGTAAAGAAATAGGTCAATCAACTTATAACCCAATATCAAAATGGAGGATTGAATATGAAAAACAATACTTGAAAAAATGTTTAAGGCTTTAGGAACTCATTTGGGAAAAACATTTCAATAATGGACTTTAAATATGTTCATAAACTCACTTTTACTTCAAAACATAAGTTCATGAAGAACCCCCAATTTATCAACCCAAAAATCATGATTAAAACTTAAAAAATCAATAATAATAATTGATAATCGAAGATTTAGAGTTAAGAATAATTACCAAAAATATTTCCCTCTAAAATCTGGTCCCAATCGCCTTCCCAAAGTTCCCAAAACTCAAAAATTGTGAAATGGAGTTGAAAGCCTGATTATTTGAAAACAATCTGCCTAGGTCTCAAATGCTCATCACGATCGGGACCCAAAGTCACACGATAGTTATGAGTAAGGTTAGTAAGCTCATTTAGGTTGAACATCGCGATTGTGATTCACTCAAAGATGACGCTACACGATCATGATGAGGGAGCCTCGCAATCACAATGACCAACATGGTCATGCACCGAAATGACAAACTAGCCAACACAAAATCATCAAAAGGACCCTCGAGATTTGTTTGAAACTCCACACACACAAACCATATATTCCAATCAATTATACTTGATGTTCCATACTCGATGAAATTGTCAAAACATGAATCCAAGTTTTCCTTGACCTGACATCCATGAAACCACAAGAAACTAACTCAATGCGTAAAAAGGCTAAAACAAACTCGAGATCTCTCAAAAATCAATCAAGACCTCACCTAGGCCTAAAATCATCCCTTGAATTCAACGGAACTCTCGACATTGTGCTCTGAGCATCCGAACTCTAAATGTTGACCAATGTCAACTTAAAGGCTAAATTTAAAGAATTTTACAACTTAGGACCTCAAATCCTCAAAAGGACTCGCAATCTGAAAGCGACAATTCTCATGTATCAAATTGCACATTTCAAGACTGATGGAATCGACAAAATTCTATTCCGATACTAGAAACTCCAAATGATCCCAAAAATAATTTTTTAACAACTTAGATTTTAATACTCATAAACTTACAAAAATCTCAACTTTTAACCCAAAGTTCCAAACCAACTTTTAAAACTTAAACTTAAAAGACTTGGAGTCAATAACAGAAGGCTAAAACGGTAATTTTAGAAAACTTTCCAAAAATGACCGACAGAGTTATAACAATCTATTTGCAAAAAATAGGAGGTAAATTAACAATTTTTTGGTTCCATTCTGGCAACACAACCATATCCATATAAAAAATCAGGTACATTATTGTTTTTTCTCTATTACTTCCGCATTCATTCACAACTTTTGATGTACACAATTTCTTCCTTTATAAATTGGACACAAAATGTTTCTCCACAACACTATTTTATTTCATCTTCGTATAATTCTTTTGAATTTTATTATTTATCATTTATTCTTGCTTATTCTGATTAATATATTATTTTTCTTTACATTTTTCATTTTGTATGCTATGATGACATGTATATTTTATTATTTTTATGTTAATGAGTTGATATCCCAAATGTTTTCTTTACATGATTTCGGCCTATATAAATTTTATACAATAATAAATATCAGACGTACAAGGCACGTTCCCAGAACTAGTAATAAAAATTTATGCAACAAATCTTCAAACCTCACTAATTAATGACATGTGATATAATTATGTGGTGGAAAATGGTTCAACTTACTAGATTTTTACACCTAACTAAATTCTATATAAAGTCTATAAGTTTTAAATATTTTCTCACCCATCTTCTTTTCAAAACTTATAATTGTTATTCTGAGAAATAAAGATGGGCGTGAAAGGAAAATTAATTGCTTCAATGGAGGTGAAGTGTGGAGGGCATTTGGTGCATGATCTTTTTCACATGAATACTCATCAAATAGCTATATAACTCCCAAAAATATCAATAGTTTTGAGATTCATGAAGGTGAAAGCGTAAAAGTTGGTTCGATTGTAAGCTGGAATTATAATGAGGGTAACACATATTTTTATGCTCTTTCTCTCTCTCAATAGGATTTACATACATCGATTTTCTATATTTAGGTGTATTACTTCTATTTGGCATTGCTACTAAAAACTTCTTATTTTCTAGAAGTGTGTTTTTTTAAAATAGCTTTTCTGTAAAGCGCTTTTCAAAAAAAATCAATTTGTGCTTTGCATATTCATTTGAAAAGTGCTTTTGATAAGCAATTTGTGTTTGATTATCCTTTTAAAAAAAGTGTTTTTGAGAGTCAAATTACGAAAAAGAGCAAGTATCAATGTGCTTTTAAGGTTATTTTTTAGAGAGAAACTATTTTAAATATCTAATACATAACTTTAATTATATTTTTATTTTAATTAAATTAAAATGTACATATTCAAATTATTAATCAATATTATACATTGATAAATAAATATATAAATAAATAAATAAATTGTTAATATAATGTTAACATGATGAGTTATATATAATTAAAATATGAAGCAAATAAACTTAAAAACTATTCCATAAATAAAATCACAACATACGAAAAACTTACGACAAAAATAAATAAAGTTCTTCATACATCACAAATGTTTTCAATGATTTCATCCCTTATTTTATCAGACAATATTTCCATAGTAGTAGACGATCTGTCTTGTATTTCTGAAGGTACTTTGAAGGCCCCCATCTTCTTCTACGATTTCTGTAATAATATGTAAACTAAGAAAAGGATTTTTTTTATTTGTTACCTTTCTAGAGAGGTGAAATCTTTTTTTACTTTTAATAAATCTTACAAAAGTATTGTTGAAAAATATTGAAAAGTATAATATTTTTGTTATTTGTTACCTTTTTTTAATACAGTCTTTAGCTATTACCTTTTGTATGCTCTACTCTCCTCAAATTCAAAAAATTTCAAATTACAAAAAAATATATTTAAACTACGAAAAGGAATTTTTTTTTATTTGTTACATTTTTAGGGGAGGTGAAATCTTTAATTATTATTTTTTAAAATTTTAGAAAAGTATTCTAGACAAATATTGAGAAGAAGAATCTTTTTGTTATTTATTACCTTTTTTTTGTTTGGAGTCAATGTTTAACTATTAATTTTTGTCATAATCCTCTAAAGTTAACATATATATATACATAAAATTAAAATAAGAAAATACATAAATTAAGAAAAGAAATTTGTTTATTTGTTACTTTTGGGGAGGGCTAAAATCTTTAATTGTTACTTTTTTCTCTTTTTAATCTTGCAAAATATTAATATTACCTATTTCTAATAATATGTAAAAGAATATATAAAATAGAAATAATAATAATAATAGATAAAAATAAATAAAATAAAAAGTTTACCATATAAAAATAAAAAATAAAATTCTTGAATCAAACTTAACAAAACTTATGCAATATGTTAATTAATTAATAAGATATATATTGGTAAATATGTAAACATGTAAAGGGATATTTTAGTCTTCAAAAAAAATAATTTTCTACTTCTGCTTTTGTTAAGAAGTAGAAATTTTTAGCTTCTTCTTAACAACAAAAAAACTGATTCTGCTTCTATTTATAAGCACTTTTGAGGGTTTGCCAAACACTTGATTTTTCCAAAAAAAAAAAAGTATATTTCTTTAAAAAAAAAAAACAATTTTGGCCTCCCAACAAAATGTCAAACAAACTCTTAGTATGAAAGGTATATTTCAAGAAAATTATCTTCTAGAAAGAGTAATTAGATGGTGTTTTATTATTATAAATATATTTTAAGTAAAGCCTTTTTCTTCAAGAAAAAAAATGCTTTCACTCTTGGTTGAAAGTAATTTCTTAATTAAAATTATCTTTACTTTAAAATTGTTTTATTTTTTTAACTAACAGTTAGACATTACTTACTAATATTTAGTTGCTTAACAGATTCATCTTATTAAAACATTCTATGATTTTTCAATATTATTATTAATTTTTAATAGTGTATGATTTCGGTAATATATCTTTCCAACAATCAAAATACTAAAATATATTTTCCAGAAAACAATATTTCTGTGGAATATTACTTCTATTATAGTAAACATGATAAAATTAAATTAATAGTTTTCCTTACTAATTAAAGCATTCTCCACAATCTCAGTTCTTTTGAGAATTTAAAGATGACTCTATTTAGAGAACGTAGACAATCAAATATTTATGAGCATTAGATAGTTTCATAGTAAGTGAAAATGAAAATTTAGAAAAAAATAATTAAACATGATAAAGATGTTATTTGGTAAACATTTAAATCATTGATGTGGATTTGAACAGTTCAAATTAAGAATAACATTTTTTATGTTAATAATTACAGCTGGAAAAAAGAAGTTTATGAAGCAATCGATCCTCACGAAAAATCAATTTGTTGGAAAATTATTGAAGGAGATATACTAGAGATGTATAGTTCGTTTGCCATTGTAACATCTCATCAACCTCAATGGACTACATGGACATTTGAGTATGAAAAGAAAACTGTAGACATTTCAGAGCCCCTCATTTTATTAGGTATAGTCCTAGACATTACCAAGGATCTAGAGGGTCACCTTCTCAAGAATTAGAAGATCTATGTTATTGTTCTTCTTCTTATTATTATTATTACTATATATATATATATTTATAAAATTGTCTATGTGTGTCTGTAACAGTATACTTATCTATGTACATTTGTGTTTGTATATATGATGAATAATTTACAATATTAGCTAGTTTCAACTAGCGTGTGAAATAAATAATGTATTGTTTGAAGAATAAATTATATATGGCAATATCCTTCTATGGATATATTTCCAATGACCAATATATGTAAGGTATTTTGCATTTTTTTATAACAATTCAAGCCTTTATTTAATATTTTGGAATATAGGGACTCAGATGAATTTCAACATCATTTTGGAACTTTGTAATATTCAATATTTTTATAAGTACAAGTATTGATTACCATTGAGGTCCATGTAGCATGATCACAATCAACTAGATGCTTTAAAGTCTCAATGGTTATTTATTCATTGGTGAATATGTAAATTTTTTTGAAGTTTCAAAATGGTATTAAAGTAAAGAGTGAATATGTCACACCCCGTATCCGACTAGGCCAAAATAGTAGTTTTCACAAAAAAAAAACTTATAGGTGCCATCCACGAGGACCACAGACAGTCCGTAGGTGGAACCATAGACTGTAGGTAGGGTTCATAGATTGGCCATCCACAGAAATTCTATAGGACATGAACCACGACTGGACCTACGAACTGTAGATGGGTCCATGGTCCATTGCCCATGGGTCATAGGTCAAGGAAAAGTCTCTAAACTTAGTGAAGGATGTGCAGAACGGACCGTAGATCCATCCATGGTCCGTTGGTGGGGGTCTCGTGGGTCAGCAGCTGGCAGTTATTTTCAAGGGTAGTTGGGTCTTTTCCTAATTAATTAATTCCTATGCTATGTCATTTTTCCTATGTCTAGGACCCCTATATAAAACTTTTTACCTCTAATTTAAACCTGTCCGACCTAAGTCTACACCCTGAACGTGGCCGGCAGTCAAGAACCATTGTTGGTCCTCAAGCGAACCCTCATCTTGGCTGACTACAAGCGGAAGACTAACTTAAGCATGTAAAAGCTTAAAAACTGAATAAATATTCATGAAAGTTAAATAGAAAGCATTAACTTAGAAGAAAACTTTGAATAAAAATAAATTATTCAACTCGCCATAAAATAGGCAACTTAAGTCTTTAAAACATTTAATAAAATAAATGAATAATACAAACTTCTCAACTATACTGACTATCTATGAAGCCTCTAACTGATAAAGATGGAATTTGGGACAAGACCCACGACATCTTGACTAAATTGAAAAGTAAATGAAATCCTTCGAAAATAAAAAGGCTCACCATTACTAACTCGAACTCTCGGATGTATCAACGAAGCTCCTGTTGATGATCCTGAATACCTATGTTTGCATCATAAGAAGTTGCAGTCCAAATGGCTCAGTACATGGAATGTACGAGCATTTAAGGGGAATTCTAAAACATAAACATAAGCTTGAAAAGGATCTGAAAGAAACACTTATATTGGCTTTACTCAACTCCTAAATAATTTAACTCAACTTACTGAACTCATTTCAATAAAAAGAAGTTTAAAAACAAGTGCAATATAAAGAAAAGTTGTTTAAAACATGATGTCAACTCTGTGTGTATGCAAAGATACAAATAACTCTAAGATGTATGTAAAATACAAATAAATTGATGTATATAAAAATACAAAGTACTGTTGTGGGAGTTTCTCTAACCGACAACCATCACATAAAAGCTATTGTGATGATACAATGATCTCCCTCATGCTGCCAGCGCATCCTATACCCTGCCACATGTATAGGGCCTGAATTACTAAGTGGATCCACTAGTTTATGTGAAAAGGATTCATTTAAAAAGTATGACTCTTTTCTACCCATGATGGATACGTGGTTTATGGCTACTCGGGGTTTTCTGAACCCTCCCCCATATCGGTGCTCAATACTACTCCCAAAATATACTAGCTCTTTATGTTTTAAAAGCATACATCTTTCTGTGATTTGACATTAGTGCTCAAAAACATAGCTCAAAGGCTATCTTGGAAATCAAAGTTTCCCTTCTTGCTTTATTTAGAAAATGATTACTCTTTTCTGTAAACTAGCGCGAAGGCTCTTTGGAAATCTCAATTTCCGTTCTTATTTAAATGTGAAAACATTTTAAATTTCTTTGGGAATACTTAGTCCCCATATACTTTTTGAAGAAAAGAACTTCAACTTTACTCTTTACTGAACTTAAAACCTAAGTCTTAAAACAAAGTTAAAACATTTGTAAAAGACTTCTTAAAATATGGTTCATGTTGAATTATGGACATGAACGACTCAATGTAAAGTTTTCAATAACCATAGATAGAACTCAAATACTTGGAACTCAAGAACTTCAATGGTACTACTCATTTCAAGAGTGCTCAAGTCAGGGTTCATGCGGAATTATGAACATGAGCTACTCAACTCAATGACTTAAAGATAATTCTCATCTCAAGATTGTTCAACTTATAATGTTCATGCGGAATTATGAGCATGAAATATTCAACTCAAGGACTCAAACATACTTCTCAAAATGGATTAGGAACTCAATACTTAAAGGCTTATAACTCGAATATACCACTTCTTTGAAGGATACTCAACTTACAACGTTCATGCAGAGTTCTGGGCATGAAACAACTCAACTCGAAGATCCACATAACAATATGGAACTCATGCGGACGACTCTTCTCATTCTCTAAATTACTTCCTCAAAACATAGTTCAAATCGATAGTTCATCTCAAGGATTCACAATTAAACTCAAAGGCTTTCTTGAACTCTACTCTTAACTCTCTCTTGAATGTGAATTATGAATTTAAGAGTTATGTTTCATGGTATGAAGGATCTTGTAATGATAAAGTAGACTCATGAATACATTCTCCTCACTCTCATGCTCACTTACTCGAGTCTTGAAACAAGTTATTAGAAATTGTAGAAGACTCCTCAAAAGGACATAAAGGACTTTCTTAGAATGTTGGAAAAAACTTAACTCTTAATTGTACTTTGAACTTGAATTATGGATTCAAGGTTGTGATTTGTGATAGGAAAGATCTCATGATGTTTAGGATTGATTTTAGATAGCTAAACATGAGAAAAGATCAAAAATTCACTGCTTGGAAGCTAGTCCGCGACGCGGAGACGCATTAAAATAATTGTTCGCGAAATAACTTTTGAGGCAGAGAGGTCCGTGACCTCTCTGCGATGTGAAGACAACTTTATGAAATAGGGAGGCAGGTCCGCGGTGCAGAGCCAAGTGCTAGATTTGCCCAACTTTTTCCTTCTTTATTTTCTAACCCCAATTCTCCTAAACTCGATTCTTTTTCTCAATTCCTCCTTAGATTTAGATACCCAACACATGAACACAAGAACCTACTCATAAACAACTATAAAATTGATATGATTTCATCAAAGAACTCAACAATCTCATCTAAAATCAAGAACTAATGCCAATTTCAAGAACATCATACTTTCAACTTTCTAGAACAAACTTAACGCTAAATTAACATGATTGGAGTGTGGGTGAACAAACCCAACACTATGGAAGCTTACATACCTGAAAGAACCATCTTCTTGCAGAACTTGAAGGAAAATCTTGAGAGATGAACCCTAGCCTTAGCGTTTCTTGAATTTCTTGAGTGTAGAATCTTTGGAGTGGATGAGAGGGTTTTGATTTATGAAAATTGATTTTCTACACATTTAGGGAAATTTAGATCACCACATAAAGGTTTTTAGGACTAAATAGCCTTAAAGAAATAAGTAAAATGAGCTGGGAGTCGGAATCATTTTTCACCAAGCAGTGAGGTCCGTATTGGCTCCGTGTCGCAGAGCCATCGCAGAGCTGCGTCAGGGTTGCATGTTGTTAGTAAATTAGTCATAACTTTTTACTTAGAGCTTGGAATTTAGTAAACTCAGTGGCATTGGAGAGAAGACTCAAAGGGCTTTAATTTTCTATATTTTAGATCACCTAACTCATCTTGTACTAAGAGTTATGGTTGTTTGAAGGTGACCCAAAAGTTAAGAAAACTTAAGAATGACTTGAATGCTTTTCTCTTTAGTTCTTCTTTGAACTCAAGGTACTACATCTAGTGACCTTAATACTCAAAAATTTTAAATTCCCTGAAAAAATCTCACTCACTACGAAGAACGGTTCGACTCTTAGCTCAAAAATTTTATGGGGTGTTACAAAACCCATTGACTTCATTCTTCCAAATTCCCCAAAAGAAATCAAATATCCTCTCAAAATATTCTCTCTCTAGAATCTTGAAGAAGAAGAAGAAGAATAAGGATTCAACTAGGGTTTCAAGGCATGTTTTCAATTCCTCCATTAAAGGCTAGCAATTGGACTTAAGGTATGGTAGTTTTCATCCATGGATACCTTCCATCCATGGAGTTCCTTCAATATCGCCAATTTCAAAAGATAGAAATCCCCAATTGTTAGGGTTTGATTCAAATGTCATGGGTTCCTTTAAAACTCAATTTAATTAATTGAATTGAGTTATATTAAGCATGAATTGATGATTTCTTATGGTTTTTATGAATTTACCCCATGAACCCATGTAATTCCCAAATTTCTCAATTGTGATCTTATGATATGGGTCTTTGTTGATTAAAGAGGAATTTTATGAATTAATGCATGAAGTGATAGAATCACAAAAATAATAATGAAATCCATGTCTAATTCTTGAATTCTAGATGTAGTGATTGAAAGTAGGTTTTTAACCTTAAAGAGCAAAGTATGAAATAAAGCATGTCATTATGAAATCTATGAAATTGCTTTAAGGACACTTTGAGAGTAAAGTGTCAATGTTTATGATAGTGTTGTTGTGTTGATTAAAAGGACACTCTTATGAACATATATGAATATGATGTGAAAGGTTTTCTCACATAATGAAGATTCAACTAGTTGACTCCATCAAGGGTGGTGTCATGGTTGATAATGGGTTCGAGTCGTCCTTTGTGATGGATGTAAAGGCTAGGCAAGGTCTTGATCCAATTTTTGTAGAATTGAAAGAGGTGGTGCTCAAAAGGTCTGTTGAGGCTTTCTCCCAAGGGGAAGATGGTGTGCTTAGATATCAAGGTCATTTATGTGTTCCGAATGTTGATATCTTGAGGGAATAGATCTTGGTAGAAGCCCATAGTTCTAGGTATTCTATTCACCCGGGAGCCACCAAGATGTACCATGATTTTCTGGAGTTCTATTGGTGGAATGGGATGAAGAAGGATATTGCGGGATTTGTGGCTAAATGTCCAAATTGCCAACAAGTCAAGGTTTAGCAGAAATCGGGAGGTTTATCTCAAGACATTGGTATTTCTACTTGGAAGTGGTAAGATGTGAATATGGACTTCATAGTAAGGTTTTCACGTACTTGGCGACAACATGACTCGATTTGGGTTATATTAGATCGGATGACGAAATCAACTCATTTCCTTCTCGTTAAGGTTTCCTATTCGGTGGAGAACAATGCTAAGTTGTACTTTAGAGAAACTATGTGGCTATGTGGAGCGCCTTTGTCAATTATTTCCGATCGTGGTAGTCAATTCACTTCTCAAATTTGGAAGTTTTTCCAAAAGGGTCTTGGCACTAAGGTTAAGCTTAGCACAATTTTTCATCCCCAAACCAATGGGCAAGCAGAGTGTACTATCCAATCTTTGGTAGACATGTTAAGAGCTTGTGTGATTGATTTTAAGGGTAATTAGGACGACTACTTGCCATTAATTGAATTTGCTTATAATAATAGCTATTACTCGAGTATTAGTATGGCTCCATTTGAGGCTCTATATCGAAGAAGGGGTAGATCCCCTATAGGTTGGTTTAAGGTGGGTGAAGTTGCTTTGATAGGTCCCGAGTTAGTTCATGAGGCCATTGAAAAACTTCAACTCATTAGAGAAAGGTTGAGAATGGCTCAAAGTTAGAAAAAGTCATATGCTGAGGTAAGAAGAAGGGATCTGGAGTTTGATGTTCATGATTGGGTTTACTTAAAAATCTCACCCATGAAGTGTATAAAGAGGTTTGGTAAGAAAGGGAAACATAGTCCCCGTTTGTAGTCCCATATCAGATTTTGAGGCGTGTTGGTAAGGTTGAATATGAGCTTGATTTGCCAAATGAGTTGGCGTCGGTGCATCCGGTTTTCCATGTCTCAATGTTGAAGAAATGTGTTGGTGATCCAACATCCATAGTTTCCTTAGAGGCTTTGGAAGTTAAATAGAATCTTTCTTATGAAGAGCTTTCGGTTGAGATTTTAGACTGGCAAGTCTAGAATTTGAGAAATAAGGAAGTTGCTCCGTGAAAGTGTTATGGAGGAATCATTTAGTTGAGAGTGCTACTTAGGAGGCCGAGGCCGATATGATTTCTCGATATCCTCATCTCTTTCCTTCTACTCTACTCTAGCTTGAGGTAATGAGTTCCCTTGTTTAATCTATGTTTGGGGAGTCATGTTTTTTTTTTATGTCTTTCCATGATTTCCCTTATTTTATGCATGTTCATTAAAAAGCTTAAGTTTTAAAAGAAATGATTTATATGAATTATTTTCCTCATGTTGATGTGCATTGAGTATGAGTTGCCTATACACTTCATGAGATGGTGGATGAACATGCTTTAGATGTGCATTTTGAGAGTGAATTGCATATGAGCTCCATGAGATTGTGTTGAGCATGCTTTTAGCTTGGAGAAGGTAGTTCCTCCTTGAATATGAAAAATGATGAAATTTCATGCATATTGGGTTGTTAGATGTAGTTCCTACTTCATTTTGATACATTGAGTATGTTTACCTTGGAGTTGATGTTTCCTCCTTGATTATATGCATTTTGATGAGTGGCATGCATGATGGACTGCAAGTCTTGAGTCTTTTTTCATTTAAGATATGTCTAGAATCTCATTTGAGGATGAATGATCCCAATTAGGGGCAGATATTGTGACACCCCGTATCCGAACTAGACCAAAGTAGCAGTTTTTTTTTAAAAAAACTTGTAGGTGCCATCCACGAGGTCCACAGACGGTCCGTAGGTGGAACCATGGACTGTAGGTAGGGTATTTGGATTGGCCATCCTTAGAAATTTTCTGGGACATGAAACACGACCGGACTTATGGACTGTAGATGGGTCCTAGGTCTGTGGTCCAGGGGTCGTAGGTCCACGCAAAAGTCTCAGAACTTAGTGACGGATGTGCAAGATGGCCCATAGGTCCATCCACGATCCGTCGATGGGGGTCTCGTGGGTCAGTAGCTGGCAATTATTTTCAGTGGTAGTTGGGTTTTTTTTCCTAATTAATTAATTCCAATACTATGTCATTTGGCCTAAGTCTATGACCCCTATATAAACCCTTTTACCACCAAATTAAACCCATTTACTTCATTCTTCAAAATTCTACAAAAGAAATCAAATCTTCTCTCAAAATATTCTCTCTCTACGAACTTGAAGAAGAAGAAAAAGGATTCAACTAGGGTTTCAAGGCAATGTTTCAATTCCTCCATTAAAGGCTAGCAATCTTACTTAAGGTATAGTAGCTTTCCTCCATGGATACCTTCCATCCATGGAGTTCCTTCAAAATCTCAAATTTCAAAAGATAGAAATCCCTAATTGTTTGGGTTTGATTCAAATGTCACGGGTTCCTTTCAAACTTGATTTAATTGATTGAATTGAGTTATATTAAGCATGACTTGATGATTTCTTATGGTTATTATGAAGTTTCCCCCATGAACCCATGTAATTCTCAAATTTCTCAATTGTGATCTTATGATGTGGGTCTTTGTTGATTAAAGGGGAATTTTATGAATTAATGCATGAAGTAATAGAATCACATGAATTATAATTAAATCCATCTCTAATGCTTGAATTCTAGATGCGGTGATTGAAAGTAGGTCTTGAACCTTGAAAGAGCAACGTATGAAATTATTTATGTCTTTATGAAATCTATGAAATTTCTTAAAGGACACTTTGAGAGTAAAGTGTGAATGCTTATGATATTGTTGTTGTGCTGATGGAAGGAACATTCTCATGAACACATATGAATATGATGTGAAAAGTTTTGTCACGTAATGAAAATTCTAAGGTTGAAAGGCTTTCTCACCAAATTGAATCTAAGATTTTTATGTAATCATGGACAGTGAAAGGTTTTCTCACGCATGATGTAAACAGCTATCCTAATAAATTAACTTGGATTGGTTGTCAAGGATATCCTTCCATGAGACATGAGTAAAGATAAGACTTAATAAATACTCCATGGGATTTATGCTTAGCATTTAGTAGACATTATAGTGAGATGGAAGCTCTCCCGATTGAAAGGCTGGGTTTCTAGAAGTAACTCTTGAGATTGAAGCTCCCCTGATAGAAATGAGAGTTTTCTAGTAACAATATCCTTATCCCCTAAACTACGTGCCCCCGTCAGATATTTAGCTAGTGGATCCACCTAAGCAAACAAACAATGGTTCTACCTTAGGTAAGTAGGACAACCCTTTTCGGTGTGGGTAACACTGGGTGATCATGTTATAGCTCACATGGTCTCATGTCAGTTGAATCTAATTCCCACAATGACAAGACTAATAATGAACTAAGGTATTCTTAAAGAAGTATCCCATAAGTGTTTAAAGGTTTCCAAGATGATACTAGTTTATGTTGACTATAATGTTATGACTTATGTTTCCAGCTATCTTTCATATGATGTTTTGACTTGGCAAATTGCACGTCATGAAATGAAATGTCCCTTTTAGCATGTTTTATATGTTTTTATGCATAGTTATCATACTTAGTGCAATTTTGTACTAGCGCATACTCTTGCCTACATTTTTCCCAAATGTAGGGTTCGACAGTCAAGGTCGTCAGTTTTCAGTTTCGTGGATAAGTGTTGATCTTGAGATTCCGAGCTTTGGTAAGTTATCATGCTTTGAGGATGGAGTTTATTGTTTAGTTCCTTTTTTCATGTAATTCCCTTTTGGACATGATGTATGGTCTAGGCCAAATTTCATTCGATTGTAATAGATGGAGACAAGTATCTAGACTTCTGCTTTCTTTTATGAAAAAATTTTTAGACTTGAAATGTGTTTTACTTTTAATGTTCTATTTCTTATTTTATGAGTACTAAGTGGCTTTTATGGAATCCTTCGGGGTTATATACGCTTTGTCACATCTAAGGGGGTACCTCTAGTTGTGACAGAATATACAAGAATAACTTTGACTAAACTATATGAGCTAGTGGTTGTAATCCAACAAATTAAAATATATTTCTAAATCAACACTTGAAAGATTAGGTTAATTAAAAGGTGAGTATATGTACGCTGTTTTAGTCACAAGTATGACTTGTTATTTGAAATTTTAGGAAAACTATTTTGAATCATAAATACTTAAAAGGTTGAGGTGTGCTTAATACACTAACCTTAGAAATATTTCATTTGGTTTAGTTGTGTCCTCCAGGCTTAAGCATGTTTTTCTACCATAATACTAGGAGCTAGAATCTAACAAAGATTTTCAATAGAAAACCGAACACAACAGCATGTGGAAGGAAGAATTTTTCTTTTTCACCCCCTTTCTGTAATGACATGGTTGGTCGTATTTGGAAATATTTGAAAAAATATTGTTCTGCCTCTCCCGATCTTAACCTCGAGTCCTTTCTTATTGAGTTGTGAAAGTGGGTTTCAAACTTTGAGTAAAAAATTGTGAATTTAGATTTGAATTTGAAAGGCTCAAGTTGTCAAAACATGGTTTTCAGTGTCTTTTTGAGTTTCGAGTTTTGAAATTATATTCTATCAATTCCATCAATCCCAAAATGTAGAAATTGGTCTATGAGGGTTTTCAGTTTCAAATTTGGAGTCCTTTTGAATATTTGAGGTCTTAAGTGAGAGATTTATTAAATTTTAGTCTTTGAGTTGAATTTAGACAACATTCATTGTTCAGATGCTCGGATCGGAATTCAGAGAGTGCATTGGATTTGGTGATGATTCTAGGCCTAAGTGAGGTCTTGGTTGAATTTTTAGAGGTCTGGAGGTTAATTTGACCTTTTTAGGTGTTATTTTTATTTCTTGTGACTTTCAATTGTTTAGGGCCAAGGAGAACTCTTGTGTTTCAATTCTTTCATTGTATCTTAAACATCGAGTATAGTCAACTTGCATATATGTTCTGTATATATGGGGTTCCTTACAAATCTTGAGGGTCCTTTTGATGAGTTAAAAGTTGTTTGTGTTTGCTGGTGTCTGCAAGCCAGCCAGTCGCCTAAGCGACATTTGCTTAAGTGAAAGAGCCTTTGCTTTTGCGAGAGGTGTCATTTCTGTTGGGTTCACTTATACGAACCTGGGTCGATTTTGTGACATCACAGAGGGATTTTGGGGTTTAAGCTCCATTTCTATTTTTGAGCTTGGTAATATCTTTGGAGGCAAGTTTGAAATTATTTCACGTGCTAATTTATTTGGATAAGCTTTGGTGACCCTAGAACATCAAAATTTGGGATTTTAACTAGCAAATGACAAGATTTTTCATGAACTGTAGTTCTAAACTAAAATTGTGATTGTGAAATGATTTTAAGCCGTTTTTCGAAATAGATTTCACCAATGAGTTCCAGATGCCTTAGGTAGTGTTTTCAAGTAAAGATTTTTTTATTCAAACCTCAATATAGGAATTGGGATTTTGAGTTTATTGGCCCCTTTTTTTCAAAGAGTGTGATTTGTGTATTGTTATTTCTCGAATCTTATTCTGATTACTTTATTGAATTAGATTGTGTGCCCTTGGGCGTTGTTCGGAAGAAAAGACTTAGGTCAAGGATTTACTATTTGATTGAATTAAGGCAAGTGATCTATTTAAAATTTGTAATCTAGTACAATCGTGTTTCCCTTCATTGTGTGTTGGGGTATAATGGGAATGATGTGATAGGCTTATTGTTCCACTTGACTAACCTTAATGAGTAAAAAGGAGATTACTGAAAAGGTTTCGTGTTGACCATAATTCATTGTGAATTGCCTTGTTGTGGTCCCTATTTGATTGATTGTTGAAATACTTTGAATAACATGATTGTGGAATTTAATTACTTGAATTATTTTTTCTTCCTGATGGTGTGAATTCACTTATGTGCATTGATTGTTGTACACCATGATGAGACATGTGACTTTGAACTCAAAATGAACCAAACTTGGTGGCGTTGGAAAAAGAATTCATAGACCTTTTGTAACACCTTGGATTCGAGAAAGGATAGAAAAGGAGTCAAAGGGGAAACTCACAAGCCAAAACCGGATCATGGAATCCTCCACGGAGCCCCACAAGAGTTGTGAAGGGGACCACGGTCCATTTAAGGGCTCGTGGGAAACTTCCCCCATACCTTCCTCACAAGGATCCCTCCTATGGAGGCCTTGATGGCCCATGGAGAGGGAGACGACTCGTGAAATAGCTCGTGGGAGCTTTGCACTGGTTGACATAGCCAGCATCCCTCCCACAGAGGCCTTGATGGCCGCCCGTGGTGAGGATAATGGGCTATGGTGGTCGCTGTGAAAGTGCCCCACCAGCATGGGTCTCTTCCCAAGCAACTGGTCTAAGGACCACCACTTCCATAACGATTGGTGTTCCCTTAGACGGCTCGTGAAGACAACCATATGGGGGTAGTGTCAGCTTTAAGTTATGATCTTTTGGGTCTTTTCCTAATCATTCTATCTTAATACTATGTCGTTTTACCCTAATCTATAACTCCTATTTAAGTATCTTTACCCCCAAATTTCTCCAATTAAGATCATTCTCTCAAATTCTTAAAAGAAGATCAAGTCTTCCTCTTAAATAATTCTCTCTCTAGAAGTTGAAGAAGAAAGCTAGAGTTTACAGATCAAGCCTCCTAATCCTCCATTGAAGTCAAGCTTTTGGCACTAAGGTATGTTGGTTTTCATCCATGGAGACCTTTCCTTCATGGAGTGCCCAAATTCTCCAATTTGTAAAGTTAGAAATCCCCATGTTATAGGTTCTCTTAATTGTTGATTTAATTTATTTTTTATGATCTTTCAAGCATGAATTGATATAATCCTATGATTTTATGATGGATCCCCATGGACCCATGCATATCCAATGTTTTTGAAGTTATGATGATCTAATGTGGGTTATGGAATTATGAAAGATGAATTTATGAAATCATGTATGTTCTCATGATATTGATATAAATGTTTTAAAGATTCTTTGAGAGTGAAGTATCAATGATGTTGTGGTTGAATGGATTTCTCATATACACATGAAATAATGAACCAATAATATGGAGCTAATCTAAAATTGAGGCAAGCGGTGATTACCAATGTCCTCCAAACACTAGGCAAGAGGTGATTACCCATGCCCTAAAATGAAAAGACAATGGGTGACTACCCATGTCGTATGAAAGTTAAGTTAAGATGAGTCTAATGAACATTCCATGGAAGTTATGCTTAGAACAGACTAGACAAGTGACGATTACCCATGTCCCATAAACTATGTGCCAACATATGACGTGTCTAGATAGACATTACCTAGAGGATTCACGTAAGCTAGAAAAATCACAGTCTTACATTGGCAAGTAAGGCAACCCTTTTCGATGTGGGAGACGCCGGATTCCATGTTATTAGCTCAGATGGTCTTACATGTCGGTTAAGGCTACTTCCCACAAGTTATGACGTATTATGGTTACTTAAAGAAGTATCTAATATGCAACATAATGATGACTTTACTTTTATCGACTTGAGTCCTGAACTATGTTATGAACCTTATGTCATGTATTTTACCTGGGTCCTTGCATATTATGAACTGTACCTTTTTAACATGTTTTATATGTTATTATGCATGGCAATCATACTTGGTACATGTTTGTACTAATGCATTCTATTGCCTACATTTCCCCAAATGTAGAGTCCCCAAATGTTACACCTAGGGGGTACCTTGGGTCGTGACAAACTTGGATTCAATAGATCATGAGACACCTAATTCATTATGTTCTAAGATATATGATGGCTGAATTTTACCTAAGTAGAATCATCTATCAAAACTTCGTCGGTAAGGAAGTTTTTAGCTCAACTTTGTGCTAGGGAATTCTTTTGATCTTAATTCATATGCAAATTCATTTCAACACTAAACAATTGACCTTTACACCAAAGAATAATTTATGAATCACCCGATATGACCTTACATGCAAATGAAGAATGGTTATGGCCTTAGCTTAGTAATTTTAGGAATGTAATAGATATGCTAACCTATCAAATTCGACATATTGGACTCAAAAAAGTTGTTGAATCATTCTTATGAAGTTGCCTCGACAAAAGGTGGCTTCCAAACCCAAACTCCATTAGCCAAAATCTACAAGGGGACTTGAAATTAGATGAAGAGTCTCGGGATCCATGCAAAAGGATATTCTAGACCAAACACAACATTTTGGAGCTAACTGCACTAATAGCATTCTCATCTGGGCATGTTTGGAAAGAATGTTGACCTAGGTCAAACTTAGGACAAAACTTAACAGCTAAAATGCCTAATCACATAATTGCACTGAAAGCCTCCAGATCCATGCCAGTCATGCTATTAGGTAAAAATGACCTTTGTGGAGTGGTTGAAACCGAAAAATTTTGATTATGAGGTTAACTTCCTAAACTTTTGATCAAAATCAACCATTCAAGGTTCAAAACTATTAAGTATAATAATAGCCCAAGATATATTTAGATGACACCAATATAAATTAAATCTTGTCTGTTATCCCGATCCAATATCTCCTTAAGCTGTGATTACATCTATATTCAACTCAATATGGGAATCAATTTTAATTTTTGTTCAAATAATGAAATAGTGAAAGCATACAAGAATATTGATAATAATGTATGGATATAGTAAATACAAGTAAATATAATAAGAAGAACCAATAAAATACATAAGTTTAGAAGGAGATACCATCTAGGAATAGAAAGACATGTGCAATCCCAAGAAGAAATTTCTAAGAAACATATATATGTGTTATCCTCTAGTACTCACGTCCACACATAAGAGTGTACCAAGTGTATCATAATACAAAAATAACATGTAGTTAATACGTCTCATATACCGATTCTAATAAAGTAGATGCAAACCTTTAGAAAAACTTTTTTTACCCATATTACTCATTTATATCTACAATAAATAATATCAATACAAAGTACATGATTATGTAACTAAATAATAGGTAAAATACATAATCATCATTTAACAATATATTGCATACAAACAATCCAACACTTAGATTTGAGTTTCATATAATTCACATATTCGTTTTGTTCATGTGGTAATGATTATTCTCTAAAAAGCATATACACATCAAATATGAATGCAACATGATCTAAACATGTATGGAACTCATTAGAATCTAACAAAAATAAACTGACACATTCACATACCATGTATGGACTTGACCAAATGCTCAAAATATGAAAAAAAAATGCCACAACATTGAATCAACACTCAAGTCAAACATATGATCCATAACGTCCTAATTTTCATTCAATAATGTTGAATTGTACCGGGTCTCTTGTGCCCCAATTCGAGCATCCATACAATGCCTAAATCTTCACATAAAACCTATTGTAATCTTCAAATAAGATATCCAATCTATTTTACAAAAAATAATTAAACCACTTAGATTCAAGAACTCCAAAATTAATCCGAGCCCCTTGGAATGTGTCATTCTTGCCCACAAATCATAAATCATCAAATGAATCTACAGAAAGTGACAAATTAGGAAAGATGTTTTAGAATTCAAAATAATTGAATGGGTCGTTAGATCTATGTGTATTACAAAAATAAAAAACCAATATTATGTAGCTGAAAAAATAAAATTTTCTTTATGAAAAGAAAAAGTTATCTAGCAAGCAAAATCTTCCAAATGAAAATATTTAGGATATAATTTTTTTTTATTTTTTATATTGTACATACACATGTTTGATAAATTTAATTATACAAGAGTAATAATAATAATATAAATGTCTTCTTGTTTTGAATATTATTAAGAAAATTTATAATTGTTTATTATTAGATTAAAATAGCATACTAATTATCATATTGTATTAAAGTTGGAATGTTTTAATTTTGAGAATTAAACTAGACCAAATACATGATTTGATGTTACAACTTATAATTTTTCATGAGCTTTAATTGTTAGTCCTTTTAGCTTTAAAGCCCATGAAATATTGAATAATTCATTTGCCTTTAAGACAAATATTATATCAAGAATATTTAAGTGAAAAAATATAAATATACATTTTATAACATGATAAATAATAATAGTTAATACAAACCAACAGAAAAAAGGATAGTTGTGTACCTACCGTAGATGAAAAGACAAATCAATTGCTTCCCTGCAATCATTTCTATTATACTCATTTGAATTGATTTCTCTTTTATTGCTGAAAAAATAAATATCTTGTTTTTTTTTTTTAGTTTTCCAACGAATTTCTATAATAATTCCTTATGTTCTTCATTTTTTCATTCTTAATTCTTAATCTATGTCTTAACCCAAATAGACATGATGACACTTGTCTATTCTCATCAAGACAAGTCAGCCTCAACACAACTAAAACAAATGAAAATGTGGAAATGCAGTAAAACAAAACAATTCATTCTAAAAAATACCCTAAAACTAATTAGTTGTCACGTGTACAAGCCACTAATGAAAATATTTAATTCAAAAGATAAATACAAGTCTTTGTCGTTGTTTCTCAGGTAGAACAAATCTTAAAAGAAAAGGAAAAAGGGTCCGACAGGATGACAAGCAGCTACCTCTCAACTCTTTCATGAGCTCTCTGCTAACAGGAGAAGAAGATCACACGAGTCCGAAATCAAAACCTACACAAGTGTAGAAGCAAGGGGTGGTAACCAACGACACGGTAACCAACAAGCAATCTACTTAAAAGAGCAACTAGATAAAATTGAACACCCCTGACTCTCCAACCGAACCTCCTAAGACTACAACCTATATAGAATCAGCTCAACCTAGCAGTTCTACAATACACGGTTCACAAGACCCAATATTCACATTCTGATAGGCACAATTTGACAATAAAACAAATCAAATAAGTCAATCTCAAAGTCAAATAGTTCAGTCACACACAACAAGTTCATCAATCTAAAGTACCAAGCAAGTAACGCACAAGCATTAAATGCAAGTCACAATAATCAATCTTTTGCCCGAAATGACCTCAGCATTAGAACGCTCGCCATAGATGACCCTGACATCTCAAGACTTGCTAGTAAATACTTCGGCATCACAACACTCGACGGCAAAGACCTCGACATCATATCACTCGCCGAAAAATAACTCAGCATCATTTCACTTACCGCCAAAGACCTAGACATCATATCACTCGCCAACAAAGACCTTGGCATCATATCACTTGCATATCTCGTAATGGTGTTCAACGATCAGTGCACATAAGAAATATCACATCACATAGAAGGGACAACAAATTGCACAATTCAAGTCCACATTCATTCTTTCAAGCATTTCATGAATCAATCAATAAGACCACAACAAGGTAATTTACTTCATCATGATCATGACATAGACTTTTTTATTTCAACCCCTTTTTACTTATTTAGATGTATCAAGTGGACGATTTAACCCTTCACCTTATCCCCATTCTACCAATACACATGCAACGAAGGAAGTATATGGATTAAACTATAATACAAGGTTTAGGAAGCGAGTTGCCTCAAATCAATCAACAATCACTCTAAAAGTTGAGCCTTCTTCCTCCAATTCACTTTCAAAGCCAAACAATCTAAAATAATCAAGTATTCACAATCACCCATCAGAAACAACACTTCCCGCATCAATTATGTAAAGAAATGGGTCAATCAACTTAAAATCCAACATAAAAATGGAGGGTCGAATCCGAAAAATAGAATTTGAAAAAGATGTTAAAGGCTTTAGAAACTCATTAGGAAAAATCATTTAAAAAATGGACTTAAAATAAGTTCATAAACTCACTTTTACTTCAAAACTCAAGCTCATGAAGAACCCCCAATTTATGAACCCAAAATCTTGTTTTAAACTCATAAATTCAATAATAATAATGGGTAATCGAAGATTTTAATTGAAGAATTATTACTAAAAAAATTTTCCTCAAAAATTTAGTCCAAATCGCCTTCCAAATCTCCCAAAACAAAAAAAAATAGTGAAATGGGGTTGAAAAACCAATTTTTAGAAAACATTCAGCCTAGGTCTCAAATGCTCATTGCAATCACGACCCTAAGTCACATAATTTCAATTAGTGAGGTCTGCCAATTCATTGAAGTTGACCATATCGATCGCGGAAAGACCCTGGAAATCGCGATGCATCCCAAAATGATGCTACGCGATCCCGATGTGGGAGCCTCATGATGACCAACATGGGCATGCACATAATGAATCAACCATGCCCTGTACTAAGCCTAAAATCATCCCTCGAATCCAAAGGAACTCTCAAAATTCTGATCCGAGTATCAGAAATATGAATGTTGACCAAAGTCAACCCAAATGCTAAATTTCTACAATTTCACAACTTAGGACCTCAAATCCTCAAAATTACTCAGAATCTAAAACTAAAAACTCTCACGAATAAGATTTCATATTTCGAGACTAATGGAATCAAACAAAATCTATTTCGACACTCGAAACTCTTAAAGACCCCAAAAAGCCATTTTTAACAACTTAATCTTTAAAACTCATAAAACTTACAAATATCTCAACTTTTAACCCAAAGTTCCAAATCAACTCTTCGAACACAAACATAACTCGGGCTCAATAACGGGAGGGCAAAAGATTAATTTCATTAACTTTCCTAAAATGACAACCAATTCGTTACACTATCCACCACTAAAAACTAAGTTGGTCCTCGAACATAAAGCAAAAGAAAGTACATGAACCTTCAAATAGCTGAGGAAATATGGCACGGATATTTGACTTTGTCTCCCAAGTCACCTCACCAACTGAATGATGCTTCTACTACACCTTCACTGAAGCAATTTCTTTGGTCCTAAGTTTTCGAACCTACCTATACAAAATGGCTATAGGATCCTTTTTAAAAGATAAATCTGGACCCAACTCAACTGAATCAAAGGAAAGTAAATGGGACTCATCCGGCACATACTTCCAAAAGATGGAAACATGAAGCACGGGATGCACAACTAATGAACTAGGTGGCCAGGACAATCTATAAGCCACATATCCCACTCGACTCAAAATCTCAAAGGGTCCAATGAATCTAGCGCTAAGCTTGTGCTTCTTTTTGAAGCTAAGAACACCCTTCATGGGTGACACTCGAAGCCAACCATGATCACCCTTCATGACCACAAGAGATCAAACTTTGTGATCCACATAACTCTTCAGTCGACTTTGGCTTTTAATAGTATACCCTAGATCATACGAACCTGCTCCATAGCATCCTTAAGAGAGTCTATATCTAATGAATGCATCTCACCTGAATCAAACCATCCGATTAGAGATCTGCACCATCTACCATACAACGTCTCTAAAGGGCCATATGAATACTCGAATGACAACTATTTTTATAGGCAAACTCGACTAAGGGAAAATGTCGATCCTATATAGAACCGAAATCAATCACACAATCTTGGAGCATGTTTTCCAACACCTGAATCGTCTGCTCAGACTGACCATCAGTCTCAGGATGAAAAGTTGTACTCATATCTAACTAGGCACCCAAAGCATATTGTAAAGCCTTGCAAAATGGGAAGTGAACAAAGATCCTCGATTGGAGAATATAGATGCTGAGACTCCATGTAGTCACACTATCTGGCCGATATAAAGCTTGGCGATGTTCTCCACCGTATATTTCATCTACACCTAGATTAAATGGTCAGACTTGGTCAACCTATGAATTACCACCAAAATAAAATCATAACCACCCCACGGTGGTAGGTAGTCCCACTACAAAGTCCATAGTGATCCGTTCCCACTTCTAAGTAGGCATAGTCATTTTCTAAGATATGCATCCAGGTCACTAGTGCTAACACTTGACCTGTTGGAAAGCCAAACACCTCGAAACAAAATCTACAATGTCCCACTGGATACCATACCACCAATAGTGCTGGCTCAAGTCATGAAACATATTTGTTGCACTTTGATGGATGGAATGTCTAGACCAATAGGCTTCCTCAAGAATCAGTCTAACCAACTCGCCCACATTAGGCACAAAAATACCACCTTCAATCCACAAGCACCATCAAAATCAAGGATAATCTCCTTGGCTTCCCTATCAGTACCTTGTCTTGAATGAGACATAATTTTTAGTTGTCAAACTAGTGCTCACAAATCTGCTCAACTATGGAAGAACGAGCCTTAGTAAAATCTATCAAACCAACCGTCTCCTCAAAAATTTGCAAATGAACCAAACAATTAACTAACTGATAATTTCACAATTTGGACTTATTTAGGGCTTCATTTTGATAAATTTATTGTCCTCAAATGCATATTTTGTCTCAATAGCTGATGAAAACCCTTGAATTTCAGGTATTTGGAGTTAGAGAAAAAGCATGGATACTATTGGGCAAAATGGAACAAAGAAAGCTTAAGGAATGAAGAAAAGAAGACCTGATATCGATGATTTCGTTCCGTGAATTGCCAATATCATTCAGCGAATTACCAAATTGCCAAGATACCACCTAAAGTTGCAGAATGCTGTAGCTAAAATGGGGGCAAATTCAGTGACCATAAATTACATTTGGCATATCACCGATCTAGTCGGTGAAGGACAACCAGGTTGCCAAAAGAATGAAAGAAGATAAAAGCAAGTGCTGATGGGTGAGATGGAAGTATAATGGATGAATCGTGGAGTGATTTGGTGATCTTGACCTAGATCACCTAAATTCACAGTAGCCAGACCAAGAAAAAGCGAAAAATGAAGGCGAGATGAAAAGCAACCGGTAATTCACCGATCTGTCAATGATACCCGACTTACTTCGCCAAGTAGTCTTGAGCAATGAGATTTCAACCTTGTTTAAATTAGTTTTGGATAGAGAGAGAGAATCGTTCAAAAAGTGAGGAAAGAATTACTTAGAGAGAAAACACTACCAAAGGGTTTAGTGAGTGATTTTTGCAAGATTTTGAGAGAGATTTTGTAAGAGAGAAGATTATCAATGGAATTTAATCTATAATTCTCATTTTGTACCCAACCATGGGAATGATAATTAATTTTGATCTTCTTATTTTTGAGATGAGTGGCTAAAACCCTTTACTTGGGGTTTTGATCATGAAGCCAATTGTTGAATTTACTTAGTGGGTGTTTGTTAATTGCGAAGAATGGTGCTAATTTGAAGTGGGTCTAAGTTGTTGCTGTGTTTCAAGATTGAATTGTGTTACTTCGTGTATCAATTTCAGTGTTGTGCACTTGCTCGAGAGAGAGGTATGGAACCAAGGTGGCAATCTTAGTATCCTTAGTAGTGGGTTTCCTTAGTTTCAGCTCGAGAGAGTGAAACAAGTGACCCTTTCTTTATATCCAGCTCGAGAGAGTGGATTTGATGAGGGTAAAGAGCTGGGTCTCGTTCGATCAGTGTTGAAGTTTGAGAAAATTCAACATAGAAAAGGTAATTGTTCGAGAGAAAGTTACTTTATATATGGTTCGACCAACCCACAATAAATTATCCCATTATGAGCAATAATGTTTACCCATTTCGTTGAGATTCAATAATTGGCTAATTAATTCCCCAAGTTTTACTTTAATATTTGATTACTTGTGTTGAAGTGTAAGTTTTGATTGGTAGTTAAAACATGAAATCAGAGATTAGAATATTAATTGTGCAAGAATTGTTTGATTGAAGATATTGTCATTGTACTTTTATTATTGAATTCGAAGGAAGCACTACTCCCTCTGAGATCGATCCCAACTCCCGTAGTTGGGTTATTATATTGAAGAACGATCGTTGGCATTTAGTATTGGATGAAATGCCACTTGATATGTTCATCAAAATGGCGTCGCTGCCGGGGAGTAGCATTACTTAGAATTCTTTAATTGAAGATTTGACACTCTAAAAATTCATTGGCTATAGTTGAAGTAGTTTTGGCTGCTTTATGTAGGTAGTGGTTGGGCTACGTAGAAGTGAACATGAGTGAAGAAGAGATGAATGACAGCCGAGTAGGTCATCGAGAAGGTATAGACGACATCAATAGTGTCTACAACCCAGCTCAATCAAGTGGGATGGGTTCAATTTGCATCCCACAAACTGATGAGAGTGCGATGTTTGAAGTCACTAGCACAACTCTTCATCTTCTCCAAATGAAGGGAATAGATGGAGGGCTTGATCAAGAAGACCCATATGAGCATGTGAGAAAATTTACTGAGGTTTGCAGCCCTTTTTCATTCAAAAATGTGTCTCAAGAGTCAATTCGGCTGCGGGTATTCCCATTGTCATTAATAGGAGAATCTAATAAATGGTTAGCCAAGTTACCAAACAATTCCATCACATTATGGGAGGAGCTGGTTGTAGCATTTTACACAAGATTCTTTTCTCCATCAAGGGTGATGAAACTTAGAGACGAAATTCAAAGTTTCAACAGACAGGAGGGGGAACCTATCCATGAAACGTGGGTGAGATTCAAGAAGCTACTACATAAATGCCCAACTCACGGGCTACCAAATGATTTGTTACTTCAATATTTCTACCGGAGTCTAGATTCGGTTAATAAAGGAGCAGCTAATCAATTGTTACGAGAAGGAATAATGTTACAACCATTTGAGGTAGCTTTGTTTCTTCTGGATGAAATGACTAGGATAAACCAAGCATGGTACACCCAAGAGGATCAGGTCTTTCAGTTTCATTTTCGATTAACGCAAGAACAGCTTGATAAAGAGAGAGAGAGAGGGATCAGAACATCAAGAAGATGTTAACTCAAATGGAAGTTCTACAAGAGCACATGAAGGGGACATGTGGAGTGTTTAGAGTTGAGGAGGGTTATTCTTCTGGTTACTCAAGGCTAGGGGAGAATCAAGGTTTTAACTCCAAGAAGTACGAGGAGGGTTTCCACCCACGCTATCTACAGCGAGGTGGAAATCAAGGTTGGAACTATCATTAGGGAGAAGAATAAAAAAGATACTATCAAGATTGGCCTGAGCAAAATGATTATTGGAGAAGGGAAGATGATTATGCGGAGAACCATACTCATTCAAGTGAAAGCCCAAAATATAAAGGGAGTGCAAGTAGTCTTGCATACTTGACAAAGTTGAAGGTTCCGATGATTTGTTGAAAGGGATGAAATATGACTTTTCATCATTGAACAGTAAAGTGATCTCTCATGCCTACGCCATCAAGACACTTGAAGGACAGCTGATTTTATTATCAGCTAAGTTCAAACCAAATATAAATAGGGAATGTGACGATAGAGGGCCGGCTATAGTTACTCATAGCGGAAAAGTGGCAATAGGTAAGGTGATGGGAAATGAAGATGCTCAAAAACATGAAGAGGGCGAAGGCTTGGAGGAACAAGAGTTTCTTATTCATCAAAACATTGCCAAAGAACAACAAAAAGAAGTGGACCAACACATTCAAATTCCAAAAGTCATGCAACCCTTACCCAAAAATATCTCAACCATTTCCCCAATGAATAAAGAAGAAAAATGAAGATGAGAAGTTCAAAAAGTTCTTATCAATGTTCAAGACACTATCAATAACCTCCCCTTTATGGAAGCATTATTGGAAATGCAAGGATACGCCAAGTTCATGAAAGAGTTGGTCACAAAGAAGAGGAATTTGGATTTTGAGACAATTGAAGTTTTGCATAGTCGTAGTGCAATCATGACTAAAGAGATGATCAAAAAGAGAGAAGATCCCGGGGCATTCACTATTTCTTTCACCATACACATGATCTGTTTCGCTAAATCTATATGCGATTTGGGGATCAAGCATTAACTTAATGCCCTATGCGATATACAAACAACTTGGGTTGGGTGAATTGAAAGCAACCACAATGAGACTCTTGATGACAGACCGTTCAATCAAACATCCTGTTGGGATACTTTATGACATCTTGGTAGAGGTCGATTGGTTCATCTTTTCGGCTGATTTTGTGATTTTAGATTGTCAAATAGATGACGAAATTCCCATTATCTTGGGAAGGCCATTCTTGGCAACCGGGAGAGCATTGGTAGATGTTGAAAATGGAAATTGAAGTTTCAGGTGAATGAAGATGAAGTAATCTTTAATGTTTGTAAATCCATGAAACACCCAAGTGATATTCATGTGGTGTCTACTGATGATGTTACTGATGAAACAGTAGCTAGTGTAAGCTATTTAATGTGCATAAATGAACCCCTTGAAACTGTACTCGCTAGTCATGATGAATCTGAAGTTTAGGGCTATGAGGAAGTTGTAGCTCCCTTGTCAGGATTAGGAGGGTATTTAAAGACTCCAGTCAAGTTGGATGCTGACCTAAAAAATAGAGAGAGTCCTCACGAAAAGCCATCAACAGAAGAACCACCTAATCTAGAATTGAAAGCTCTTCCATCTCATCTCTAATACGCTTTCTTGGGGGAAAATTACACTTTACCAGTGATCATTGTAGCTGACTTACTTGAATGGTAGGTGAAATTACTCCTTGAAGTATTGCGAAAACATATAAAAGATATAGGATGGACCATCGCTGATATAGTGGGCATTCCTCCCAGTATTTACACTTACAAAATTCAACTTAATAATGAGTCTTAGACTAGTGTTGAGCATCAGTGGAGATTGAACCCACCAATCAAGAAGTCGTAAAAAAGGAGATCATCAAGTGGTTGGACGCAGGTGTGATCTGCCCTATTGCGGATAGCAAATGGGTAAGCTCAATACAATGTATACCGAAAAAGAGAGGTATCACCGTAGTCCCAAATACAAAGGGGGAGCTTGTGCTGACTAGATCGGTGGCCGGGTGGAGAGTATGCATAGATTATCGAAAGCTAAATTCATGGACTAAAAAGGAGCAGTTTACATTGCCTTTAATGGACCAAATGCTTGATTAGCTATCACAGAGAGGCTGGTACTGCTTTCTAGATGGGTACTCCGATTACAACCAAATCACTATTGCACTGGAAGACTAAGAGAAAAGCACCTTCACCTGCCCTCATGGAACGTTTTTGTTTAAAAGAATGCCATTTGGTCTATGTAATGCCTCGACAACATTTCAGCATTGTATGTTATTCATTTTTGCAGACATGGTAGAAGACTCTATGGAGGTATTCATGGACGACTTTTCAGTCGTAGGGGATACATTTGAAGAATGGTTGGAGCACTTAGGGCAAGTACTTCAAAGATGCGTGGAAACAAACCTGGTTCTGAATTGGAAGAAATGCCACTTCATGGTGAAGGAAGGCATTGTTCTTGGGCACAACATGTCATAAAAAGGAGTGGAAGTCGATAAGGCAAAAATTGACGTGATTGAGAAACTACCTCCACCGATTTCAGTGAAGGGTGTTCGCAGCTTCTTAGGACATGCCGATTTCTACTGGAGGTTCATCAAGGACTTCTCAAAGATTGCACACCCACTGTACAAACTCTTAGAGAAGGAAGTGAAGTTTTATTTTGATTGTGCTTGTATGGAGGCGTTTTGATGCTTGAAAGAAAAATTAGTATCCACCCCGGTCATTATCAGCCCTGATTGGTCCGAATCTTTTGAAGTGATGTGTGATGCTAGTGGCACGACATTAGGTGTGGTATTGGGGCAAAAATGCAACAAGATTTTTCACCCAATTTATTATGCAATCAAGACTCTAAATAGTGCTCAACATAACTATACCGTCACTAAACAAGAGTTTCTTGCGGTAGTTTATGCATTTGAGAAATTTCAGGCATACTTGTTAGGCACTAAAGTGATTGTTCACACTGATCATACTGCACTCTGTTACTTGATGGAAAAGAAGGATGCAAAAGGTTGATAAGGTGGGTGATACTATTCCAAGAATTTGACTTTGAGGTCAAAGATAGAAGAGGTTGCAAAAATCAGGTGGCAGCCTACTTGTCGAGGTTGGAGGGCAAAGAGAATGATGAGCCTAAGGTTGACATAGATGATTCCTTCCCCAATGAACAAGTGTTTGCAATATCCCTTGAAAAAACATCCTGGCATGCAGATTTCACAAATTTTATTGTGTGCGAACTAATGCCTGATGAGCTGAGCTTCTACCAACGAAAGTGGCTTATGTTCGACATTAGAAAGTACTTCTGGGATGAACCATACTTGTTTCTAGAGTGTGTAGATCATATTATTAGAAGGTGTGTTCCAAAAGAAGAGACCGTAGGAATTCTCCATGCTTGTCATGCGTCTCCAGTTGGAGGCCACCATAGCGGTGTGCGCACAGCTGCTAAACTTCTCCAAAGTGGATATTACTGGCCATCCCTCTACAAGGATGCGCATGAATTTGTAAAGAAATGCACTCAATGTCAGAAGCAAGGTGGAGTGTATAAAAGGCACGAGTTACCCTTTACTTTTATTTTAGAAGTGGAACTATTAGATGTTTGGGGAATCGATTTCATGGGCCCCTTTGTGAGGTCGTTTGGAAATAGGTATATCTTGGTGCTGTAGATTATGTTTCCAAATGGGTGGAGGATTTTGCACTTCAAAACAATGAAGGAAAAAGCATCGTCCAATTTCTGAAACGTTACATCTTTGCGAGATTTGGCACTCCTAGGGCGATAAAAGCACTTCCCAAAGTAAGTCCACCATTTCCCCAAACACTCAAGAAATGGAATGAAGATGAAAAGTTCAAGAAGTTTCTCTCCGTATTCAAAACCTTGTTGATAAATTTGCCTCTTGTGGAAGAATTGCTAGAAATACCTAGTTATACCAAGTTTAGAAAGAGTTGGTCATCAAGAAAAGGAGCATGGATTTTGAAACAATTGATATTTCTTAGAACTGTAGTGCTATCATGTCTAGCAACGTGGTAGAATAGAAGACTGATCCGGGATCATTCACTATCTCATGTACTATCGAATTTCTTCTATTCGCTAAAGAACTTTGTGACTTGGGAGTGAGCATTAATTTGATGTCGTATGCAATTTATAAGAAACTTTGGTTGGGCGTGCCTAAGTTGACAACGATGCGGCTCCTCCTGGATGATCGATCGATCAAACATCCCCAATTCTTTCCCATTAGCTTTTCCCTAACGACGGAATCAGGTCGTTACAAATTATGTGGTCCAAAATGGTTGAACTAGGTAGCTTTTCACACCTAACTAAATTCAATATAAAGTCTACAAGTTTTAAATATTTTCTCACTCATCTTCTTTTCACAACTTATAATTGTTATTCTAAGAAGTACAGATGTGCGTGAAAGGAAAATTTATTGCTTCAGTGGAGGTGAAGTGTCGAGGACATATGGTGCATGATCTTTTACACATGAATACTCATCATATAGCTAATATAACTCCCAAAAATGTCAACCGTTTCGAGATTCATGAAGGTGAAAGCGTAAAAGTTGGTTCGATTTTAAGCTAGAATTATAATGAGGGTAACTCATATTATTATGCTCTTTCTCTTTCTCTCTCTCAATAGGATTTACATACATCGATTTTCTATATTTAGGTTTATTACTTATGTTTGGCGTTGTTGCTAAAAATTGCTTATTTCTAGAAGTGTGTTTTTTAAAATAGCTTTTTTAAAAAGCTTTTCAAAAAAATCAATTTGTGTTTGGCAAATTCATTTGAAAAATGTTTTTGATAAGAAATTTGTGTTTGACTATATTTTTAAAAAATTGCAAAAAAGGGCAAGTATCAATGTGATTTTAAGAATATTTTGTAGAAAGAAACTATTTTAAATATCTAATGCATAACTTTAATTAAATTTAGATGTACATATTCAAATTATTAATCAATATTATACATAGATAAATAAATAAATAAATATTAATATAATGTTAACATGATTAGTTATATATAATTAAAATATCAAGGAAAATAAATTTAAAAACTATTCCATAAATAATATCACAACATACGAAAAACTTATGACAAAAATAAATAAAGTTCTTCATACATCACAATTTTTTTACGTTTAATAAATCTTGCAAAATTATTGTTGAAAAATATTGAAAAGTATAATATTTTTGTTATTTGGTACCTTTTCTTTTAATACAATCATTAGCTATTATCTTTTGTATGTTATAATCTCCTCAAGTTCAAAAAATTTCATATCAGAAAAAATATATTTAAACTAAGAAAAGTAATTTTTTTATTTGTTACAATTTTAGGGGAGTTGAAATTTTTTAAATATTATTTTTTAAAATTTTAGAAAAGTATTGAAGAAAAATATTGAGAAAAAGAATATATTTGTTATTTGTTTCCTATTTTTGTTTTTCGATTCAATGTTTAACTATTATCTGTTTTGTCATAATCCTCTAAAGTTAAAATATATATACATAAAATTAAAATAAAATAATACGTAAATTAAAGAAACAAATTTTTTTATTTGTTACATTTTTGGGGAGGGTTGAAATCTTTAATTATTACTTTTTTTCATTTTTTTTAATGCTGCAAAATATTATTATTACCTATTTCTAATAATACGTAAAATAATATATAAAATATAAATAATAATATATAAACATAAATAAAATTAAAAGTTTACCATATAAAAATAAAAAATAAAATTCTTGAATGAAACTTAACAAAACTTATGAAATATGTTAATTAGTTGATAAGATATATATTGTTAAATATGTAAATATGTAAAAGGATATTTTAGTCTTCAAAAAAATAATTTTTTGCTTCTGGTTTTTTTAAGAACAGGAAACTTTTATCTTATTCCCAACAACAGAAAAACTGTTCTTGCTTCTATTTCAAAGCACTTTTGAGGGTTTCCCAAACACTTAATTTTTCAAAAAAAAAAAGTATTTTTCTTTAAAAAATAATAATTTTGGCTTCCCAACAACAATGCCAACACAGTCTCTTAGTATGAAAGGTATATTTCAAGAAAATGATCTTCTTGAAAGAGTAATTAGATGATGTTTTATTATTATCAATATATTTTAAGTAAAGCCTTTGCTTCAAGTAAAAAAAAGCATTTTCACTTATGGTTGAAAGTAATTTCTTAATTAAAATTATCTTTACTTGAAAATTGTTCTATTTTTTCCAACTAATAGTTAGACATTACTTACTAATATTTAGTTGCTCAACAAATTCATCTTATTAAAACATTCTATGATTTGTCTATATTATTATTAATTTTTAATAGTGTATGATTTCGGTAATATATCTTTCCAACAATCAAAATACTAAAATATATTTTACAGAAAACAATATTTCTGTGGAATATTACTTCTATTATAGTAAACATGATAAAATTTAATTTATAGTTTTCCTTACTAATTAACGCATTCTCCACAATCTCAGTTCTTTTGAGAATTTAAAGATGACTCTATTTAGAGAACATGGACAATCAAATGTTTATGAGCATTAGATAGTTTCGGAGTAAGTGAAAATGAAAATCAAGAAAAAAATAATTAAACATGATAAAGATGTTATTTGGTAAACGTTTAAATCATTGATGTGGATTTGAACAGTTCAAATTAAGAATAATATTTTTTTTTGTTGATAATTACAACTGGACAAAAAAAGTTTATGGGACAAGTTATTGAAGCAATAGATCCTCATGAAAAATTAATTCGTTGGAAAATTATTAAAGGAGATATGCTCAAGATGTATAGTTTGTTTACCGTTGTAACATCTCATCAACCTCAATGGACTACATGGGAATTTGAGTACAAAAAGAAACTGAAGACATTCCAGAGCCCCTCATTTTACCAGGTATGGTCCTAGACATGGCCAAGTATATAGAGGGTCACCTTCTCAAGAATTGTGTGGCCTTGGACATTGTTCGGAATGGAAAGACTTTAGTCTTGGATTTACTAGTTGATTGAATTGAATAAGTGATCTATTAAACTCAGTAATCTAGTAGAATCGTGTGTTTCCCTTCATTTTGTGTTGGGGAGTAATGGGAATGATGTGATGGGCTCATTTTGTGGTGCGGAGTAATTGTAATGATGTGCTGGACTTAGCACAACTCTTGCTCGGGTAGGTGGTGCCGGTTTCCGGCAACTTGCTAAATTCCACTTGACTAACCTTAATGAGTAAAAAGGGGATTAATGAAAAGGTTTTGTGATGAGCATAATTCATAGTGAATTGCCTTTTTGTGGTCCCTATTTGATTGATTGATGAAATACTTTGAATGGAATGATTGTGGACTTGAATTGCTTGAATTGTTTTCTCTTCCTGATGGTGTGAATTAGCTTATGTGCATTGATTGTTGTACACCTTGATGAGGCGTATGATATAGAGCCGATGGGAAATCATTCTCACTAGTGATGTTATATAAAGCCGACAATGATTCCATCTAGTGATGTGATATAAAGCCGATGGAAAATTGTTCTTACTAGTGATGTGATTTAAAGACAATAGGAAATGGTTTTGGCTAGTGATATAAAGTCTATGGGAAATGGTTCCAGCTAGTGATGTGACATAAAGCCATTGGAAAATGTATCGTCTAGTAATATAAAGAGGATGGGAAATGGTTCCTGCTAGTGATGTGATATTAAGCAGATGAGAAATGGCTCCGGCTATTGATGTTATATAAAGCCAATGGGAAATATTTTCGGCTTGTGATATAAAACCAATGGAAAATTGTTCATGCTAGTGATATATGTGCCAAAGGGAAATAGTTCTGACATGAGTTGACTATCATGATTTGATACTTGTGATTGAACTATTTGTTACTTGTGACTTACCTACTTGTTACTTGTGGTTGATCTACATGTTACTTGCGATTGGCATACTTGATAACTATTTTTTGTTGAATTGTGACTATTGAACAGTGATTATTGAGCCTATGAGTTGTGTATTGTGGAGTTGGTAGGATGGACTGATTTCTATGGTAGTTGTAGTTTGAGGAGGATCGGTTGGAGTGAAAGGAATACTTATTTTCTAGCTAGTTTGTCTTGTTTATTAGGTTTCTTATTGAGTACCATGTTGTTTGGTACTCAGTCCATGGTTCTACACTTTTGTAGGTTCCGAGCCCGATATCGTGTGATTGCTCTTTCCCTTCTCCCATTCTGAGGTTTGATGAAGGACTTTAGAGGTAATTGCTTGTCATTTCGACGGACCGGTTTTCCTTTATATTATTCTTTGTTTTATTTGTGAATAAAACACATTGAGACTTGTAATTATTTCCATTTCCGCACTATATGTAAAAGTTCCTTGTACACGTGAAATCTGGGTTGTAGGGTTATAATAGAATGAATAACTTTTCTGCTTTATCTTATTCATGTTTCTTTTCGCATTTTCTTTTGTTTTGTTGGGTTGAGGCTTACTTGTCTTGGTGGGAATAGACAAGTGCCATCATTTCTATTTTTGGGTCATGACAAATCATATTAGTACCCCAAGTTCATAGGTCTCACGTAACTACAAGTCAATTCTAAGTAGAGCCTCAAGGATTGGTATATAGATGTCTATACTTATCTTTGACAGGCTATGAATATTGTTAGGAAGCATCCCTTTATCCATTCTTTCTTATCATGCGTGGCTACCTTCGCCAGTGCTGAGTTCTTGTGTGTTTTCTTTTATAGATATCGAGGATCAGAGTTTCTATTTCCAGTGGTAGAGGAGAGGTAGACCTCGAGACCGTTGCTGGGACCCAGATAGAGGTAGAGGTAGGGCCAAAGTTTGTGGTCGTGCTTGTGGAGTAGCATTTGCTAGAGGTCTTGCTCGTGGAGCGTTACCAACTAGAGGAATAGCTAGAAGGTTTACCCTGAGCAACAAGTTGAAGGTTTTGAGGACCAGGTTCTTCGGATGCTTCAAGTATGCGTACATCAGCCCACATCTGTAAAATCTCAAAATCTAGTAGACAAAACTAGGGGTAAGTGAGAGGGCTAGAGCTAAGGAAGAGGGTGGAGCCAAGGAAAAGGGCTAGGGCAGTCCATTCTTCTTTAGACACTGCCCTGCTTCCCACAACCACCACCACGGATCGTGGTAGGCTAGGCAGTAGCTACCTCAACACTGCCTAAAATAGGCCCCTCCACAAAAGCCACTTCACGGCTGGTGGTGACGACTTAGTTTTTCAGGAACTGAAGGGTGGTGGCCTAGCTACTGGACCATGACCATGAGAGGGACCATGGCTTGTGGTAGGCACCACGGCTTGTAGAGCCCCTCGTGTAGGGAGGCAGTGCATTGGTAAATTGGGTGTTAAATGGGTCATTCCAGTTTTAATTAGAATAAATACATGTCGTTTTGCCTAGACTCCTATATAAGTCATTTTAACTCTAAAACTCACATATTCAAGTCATTATTTCCGAAACCCAAAAGAAATCCCCAAATTTTTTCGTCTAAAAACATTTCTCTCTCTAGAAACTTGAAGAAGAAGAAGAAGAAGAAGAAGAAGAAGAAGAGGAGGAGGAGGAAGAGGAGGAAGAGGAAGAGGAAGAAGAGGAAGAGGAAGAAGAAGAAGAGGAAGAAGAAGAAGAAGCTTTCATACATCAATTTCTTTGGGCTTTGATAGTCAGGTATTGTAGCTTTCATCCATGGATTCCTTTCATCCATGGAGTTCCCTTAATTATCCAATTTCAAAAATGGTAGAAATTCCCAATTGTTAGGGTTTTCTTCAATTACCATGGGTTCCTTTCAAACTTGATTTAAATGATTGAATTATGTTATATAAGCATTAATTGATGAATTCCTATGGTTTTTATGATATTCCCCTATGAACCCATGTAATTCCCATATTTCTCAATTGTGATGTTATTATGTGGGTCTTTTTTGATGAAAGAGGAATTTAATGAATTATTGCATGAAGTGATAGAATCACATGAAATTATGATGGAATCCCTATCTAATGCTTGAATTCTAGATGTGGTGATTGAAAGTAGGCCTTGAACCTTGAAAGGGAAAAGTATGGGATTATGCATGTCTTTATGAAATTTATGTAAATGCTTTAAGGATGCTTTGGGAGTAAAGTGTCAATGATTATATTGTTGTTGTGTTGTACAGGATATTCTCATAAACACACTAGTACGATTGTTAAAGGTCATTCTCACATATTAAGGATTCCTAGGTTGAAAGACATTCTCACCTAATTGGATCAAAGGTTCAAAATCCATTATGAATAGATCATGGATTGTGAAAGGTTTACTCACGCATGGTCTAAAGAACTATCCTAATGAACTAACTTGGATTGGCTGTCCAAGGACATCTATATGAGTTAATTCAAGACTTAATAACTACTCAGTGGGATTTATGCTTAGTACCGAGTGGATATTGATATGAGATGGAAGCTCTCTTGTAGAAAGGTCGGGTTTCTAGAAGCAATCTCTTGAGATGGAGCTCTCCTGTATAAAGGTCGGGTTTCTAGTAAGAATATCCTTATCCCATAAACTATGAGCCCCCATAGAATGTTTAGCTAGTGGAACCACTTAAGCTAAGAGTTCACAGTTCTACCTTAGGCAAGTAGAACACCCTTTCGGTGTGGGAGACACAGGGTGATCATGTTATAGCTCACATGATCTCAATGTCAGTTAAGGCTAATTCCCACAATAACAAGATTGATAAGGAACTAAGGCTACTTCAAGAAGTATCACGTAAGTGCTCAAAGCCTCTAAATATGATGATGGCTTGCATTGACAATGATTTATGACTTATGATTTCTAACCCTCTTATATCATGTTTTAACTTGGTAAATTGCATGCCTTGAAATGAAATGTCCCTTTCAGTATGTTTTAAATGTTTTAATGCATAGTTATCATAATTAGTTAATTTTTGTACTAACGCATACTCTTGCCTACATTTTCCCCAAATTTAGGGTCTGATAGTCAGGGTCATCTATTTCATGGCTAAGTGTTGATCTAGAGATTTTCCTTTCTTTGGTGAGTCCTCTTGCTTCAAGGACGGAGTTTTATTGTTTTAGTTACAGTTCATGTATTTCCCCTTTTGGAAATGATGTATGAGCTAGGCCAAAATTCATTCGATTGTAATAGATGTGTATGATGAGACAAAGTGTCTAGACTTTTGCTTTTGTATAAAAATTATTTTTGGACGTGAAATGTTATTTTACTCTAATTGTTCTATTTCCTATGTAATGAGAGCTAAGTGGCATGTATGGAGTCCTTCAGGGTTTTATACGCCATGTTACATCTAGGGGGTACCCCTGGGTCGTGACAAACTTGATAATTAGAACACAAAGTTTAGAATGGTCTGAGGATGTCTCATAAGCCAGGTCTAAAAGACTCTTGTTCACGAGTGTAAAGCGAGCCACATTTATGAATGAGAGTCTACAAGATGTTTAGGAAACTTTACTTCATTACTCTTAAGTCGTACGATAGAGTTTAACTCTATAAAGTCTCTCTCCTAATCCTTACCCTATGTTCTTAAGGATATGACTACTAGAAGGTCTGATTCTAGAAGGAATGAGGGAGATAATATGGATCAAAGAGCTCCTCATCAAGCTCTGATAGATCATTTGGCTTAAAATGTAAAAAATACGGAGTTTAGGTCAACTTTTCAACTGTTGGATCAAGCCATGATGGCCCAAGCCAATAGAGAGGTGGTTGTCCCCATGAACCCAAATGTGGGTACGTTCGCTTCAAGAGTGAGGGACTTTACGAGGTTGAACCTTCCAAAATTTGATCGCTCCAAAGTTGAGGAAGATTCTCAAGAGTTTATCGATGAGGTCTATAAGGTACTTTCTATTATGGGAGTGACTCCGGTAAAGAAGACGGAGTTGGCCGCTTATCAATTGAAAGGTGTTGGTCAAGTACGGTACAACCAATGGAAAGAAGCAAGGCCAGTAGGGGCGGTTCCCATAGGGTGGGAAGTGTTTAAATCTTATTTTCTTGATAGGTTCTTTCCCCTTGAGATTAGGGAAGCAAATGTACTTGAGTTCATTAACCTTCGTCATGGAAGTATGAGTGTGAAAGAGTATGCTCTAAAGGTCACTCAATTGTCTAAGTGTACTCCAACAATAGTTGCGGATTCTAGGGCTAGGATGAGTATGTTTGTGTTGGGTGTATCCGTAATGGTGGTTAAAGAGTGCCATACCGCCATGCTCATTGGTGACATGCACATCTCTTGTCTTATGGTCCATGCACAACAAATTAAAGAGAAGAAACTCAAGGAAAAGTCTAGGTAGGTAAAAAGGGCTAGGACTGGAAATGGACATTTCTCTAATGCAAGGTCTGATGGACAAGGTCGTTCTAAATTTTGATAAAGTTTTTTTGGTCAAGGTTCCTCCAATGCTCCTCCAAGGTTCAACAAATATAGGGAGTCTAACCCTAAGCCTCAAGGAGGGAATGGTTGTCGATCTTCGTTTCCTAGGTATACTTGTACTAAATGTGGAATGAAGCACGAGGGTAAGTGCCTAGTAGGCACACACAGTTGTTTTTGTTGTGGAAAGAGTGGTTATGATATAAGGAATTACCCAATGCTTACAGCTAAAGGAAGAGACGGCATGCAATCTCCTCCTAATGGTTCGGGTTCCAATGCTCTCAAGCAAAACCACTTCTATGAACTTCAGACTCGTGGTGACTAAGATATTTCTCTAGATGTAGTTACCGATATTTTAAAAGTTTTCCAAATTGTTGTATATGCTTTACTTGATCCCAGTGCTACTTTGTGTTTTGTGATGCCATATGTGGCTATAAGGTTTCATGTTCCTCCAAATGTGTAGTTAGAACCTTTCTCTGTCTCTACCCCTGTTGGTGATTCTGTTATGGCTTAGAGGGTCTATAGAAAGTGTCCCCTTTCCTTATCCTATAGAGTTACACTTGTTGACCTGGTAGAGCTTGACGTGTTAGATTTTGATGTTATTCTTGGTATGGATTAGTTGCACTTTTGTTATGCTTCTATAGATTGTAGAACTCATGTAGTCAAATTTTAGTTCCCGAATGAGCCTATCCTAGAGTGCAAGGGGGGAAATTATATGCCTAGTGGTAGGTTTATCTCTTGTCTTAATGCTAGAAAGATGATTTCTAGGGGTTGCATTTATCATCTTGTTAGTGTGAGAGATACAAATTCTAAAACCCCTACTCTTGAGTTGGTCCCCATTGTTAATGAGTTTTCGGAAGTGTTCCCCGATGATTTACCCGGTATTCCTCCCGAGAGGGAAATAGACTTTGGTATTGACCTTCTCCCAGATACGCAACCTATTTATACTCCTCCTTATAAAATGGCCCCGACTGAGTTAAAGGAGTTGAAAGAACAATTAAAAGATTTGTTGGATAAAGATTTCATCCGACTGAGTATCTCTCCATTGGGTGCTCCAGTTTTGTTTGTTAGAAAGAAGGATGGTTCTCTTTGAATGTGCATTAACTATCGTCAGTTGAATAAAGTGACCATTAAGAATAAGTATCCTCTTCCAAGGATAGATGATTTGTTTGACCAATTTCAAGGGGCAAGTTACTTCTCTAAGATTGACCTTAGGTCCAGTTATAACCAATTGAGGGTGAGAGGAGATGATATTCCAAAGATGGTTTTTCGAACTTGGTATGGTCATTATGAGTTTTTGGTAATGTTGTTTGGGTTGACAAATGCTCCGGCGACGTTCATGGACTTGATCAATAGGGTGTTTAGACAATACCTTGATATGTTCGTAATAGTGTTTATTGATGATATTTTGATCTGTTCAAGAAGTGAGAATGAGCATATTGACCATTTGAGGATTGTGTTGCAAATTCTTATGGACCAACAAGTTTTTCCAAAGTTTAGCAAATGTGACTTTTGGTGAAGGCCCATAGCTTTTCTTGGGCACATTGTGTCAAGTAAGGGAATTAAGGTAGATCCTATTAAGACGGACGTGCTCAAGAGTTGGCCTAGACCTCTAACTCCTTCGTCTATTAGAAGCTTCTTGGATTTGGCCGGTTACTATAGAAGGTTTGTTAAGGGGTTTTTGTCACGACCCGAGAGCACCCCCTAGTTGTAACAGGGCGTACTCGACCCCGAAGGGGTCTAATACAAGCCTCATTGCATTCTTGAACATAAGAACATAGGAAAATAGAGAGGAATTAAAAACTTTCTATACAATCGAAGACATTTTCATTAAAAACAAGCGGAAGACTTTCTAGACTTTATATACTATGTCTCAAACCATCTAATACATTGAATACAACATTGGGACTTAGCCCATACAAAAGCTTTAACATAAGCTAAAGACATAAAAGGAAACATAATGGGTTTTGTCCTCAAAACTATGAGGACTCACCAAGTCTTCATCTTCAAGCACCTTAGAAACATGTCCTTCTTGCATAGAACACCAACATCTCCAAAGCCTACACATTGGTAAAAAGGGAAAAGAATGGGGTTAGCACATTAGATGTACTAAGTATGATGACTATGCCAAAACATGCTTTAAAAGGGACATTTGAGTTGAAAGTCATGCTTTTATGCCATTTTTGTAAAACTTCATGAACATTGATACAAGAGGCATAATATAAGTCACAACCAACATACTAAGTCACATAATTCACATTTGAACAGTAGCACATATAAACCTTTACCTTTTTCCTTGAACCTCCACCTCATGTAACCGTCAAGCTATACCTTGTGCAATGTATGGGTAGCGTCCCATACCACCACCTACACTAAGGCACCACCTTAAGGCCACCAAAAGTGAACTTACCATTCATCCTTTCCCATCTTTACACAATAAAGCATTTAAGAGACATAAACAATACATGAGTCGCATCATCACATTGAGACCAACATCTAAGACAACTCTAAGTCATACTTGTGCAATGTGCAAGTAGCATCCCATACTACTACTCACACAAAGTACTCCTTTGAAGTCACCCTAGACATGGAACATTCATATACAATAGACATGACAGGGAAGTAACTCATAATATAATCCAAGTGTAGCATGCATCATTTACATTTAAGCATGTAAGAGTCAACATTCTTCATTAGATTCATTTAGGACACATTCATGCATTTAGAGGACTTCCCTTTTAGCATGTTTTAAATGTTTTTATGCATAGTTATCATACTTGGTGCATTTTCGTACTAATGCATACTCTTCCCTACATTTTCCCAAAATTTAGGGTCCGACAGTTAGGGTCATCAGTTTCGTGGCAAAGTGTTGATCTAGAGATTTTCTGAGCTTTGGTGAGTCCTCATACTTCGAGGACGGAATTTAATTCTTTTAGTTACTTTTCATGTATTTCTCTTTTGAACATGATATATGGGCTAGGCCCAATTTCATTCGATTGTAATAGATGGCAATGATGAGAAAAAATTTCTAGACTTTCGCTTTACTATAAAAATCATTTTTGGATTTCAAATGCTGTTCTACTCTAATTGTTCTATTTCTTATATACTGAGAGATAAGTGGATTGTATCGAGTCCTTCAAGGTTCTATACGCCATGTTACATCTAGGGGATACCCTGGGTCGTGGCAACATCATTAAGATATATGTTGATTTGAGCTCATCCATATCTCTCCTCCACCCCCATAATATCAGCCTTTAAGGTTATTGTATCCTTAGACTAGCCCTCAACTTTCTCACACTGCTCAACCTAAGAGGTAACATTATAAAGTATAAGCCCATAATTTGTGAACAAGGTACAATCTCCTCCCCTTTTAGCATGAATAGGAGCAAGGATATCATCAATGGTTGTGGAGATCATCGTAGAAACAATTTCCTAAGCGTAGAGGTCCTCACATCCACCGAATGAGCATGATTTCACATTTGGTAAGGCATGGCATGTGTTAGTGGGGGCGGATATATGGGCGAAGGTGCAATAGAAGAAGAAGGGATAAAATTACATGTAGGTTGAACTCTAAAAGCGAGAGGTGTAGGGTCAACCTCCACATATTTTGTGTGGACTACTAGAGTGTAATCTACCATTGCTTATTTCCTCCTCATCTCAATTTCTCTCAAATAATCAGCCTCAATTGTGTGGATATCCATAGAAGAAGCTGGGGTAACTCTAACATCAGTCGCTGCTAAAAATAGGACCCCAAACCTTTATAGGAAATGGGAGTGAGTTTGTTGCTACCTTGCCCATAGTAGAATCACTAGAAAAATAACAGAGCCTAGATTCTCATTAACTTGATCAATGCAAATATACCTTAGGGTGTTGTAGGATGGACTCATTCTGCGAAGGAATCAAGGTGCTACTCTTAAATCTGAACGACTATTAGGTGATGATGTTGATGTCTTTGTTCTCAATCTCCACCCCTCCTTAATCCACCGAGGTTTGGTATGCGACAAAAGTGGGGTAAGCCACCCCTTCAAGCTATCAAGGGACTGTAGAAGATTATCTGCAAATGTGTCATGGTTTATCATATCACAACCCAATGTCTCATTGATTTCAACTATCCTACATCTATTTTCCCACTGACTTCAACTGTTATGATTAGCTCCAGAGTTACCCCTTTTTTTTTCTTTGGAAATAATCAGGCATAGGCCTTATATAATTCCCTTATCCGAGTAGGAACATAAGGCTCCCAGGCCTGAGTCAACCTCTCAAACCATGAAACTTGATAGCCCACCACACATCAATTATCTAATAACCACATTTTCAATAGATAATAACTTCTCCTCTAGGATAGTGGGAAGCCCAGTATCTTTCAACTGGTTCATGCATGGGTAGTGACTATCGGGACCACCTAGAGTTCTATACAGAAGCTGCACAATGGCTGGTGCTACCATATGAGCAAGTGGGTTATGTTGTTCTTTCGATTTCATCTCAGTCTGTTTCCTCTTAAGAGCTTTGCTTTACAGATTGGTACATGGATTGGGGTCATTATAACAACTCAGAAATTAGAAAGTTGAATTGAAAAGGAAAATTTTAGTTTTTGGGACTTGAGCAGGAACTATGAGTCCCATCTATGGACCATAGGAAATCCTAGGGGCCATAGAAAAAAAATTATAAATTGAGATAAGTTTTTGGAAATGTGGAGTCCCAAATGTTGGAGCTACAGGTGAAAAGGACTAGTCATAGATATGTTCTATAGAAGGGTTTCACACTTAGTGAAATTTTGTGCTTTAAATTGGGTGTTGTAAAAGTTGGATAGATTTAAGGCCCTCGTAAGTGATTCTATGGTTGCCATGTATAGGCCGTAGAAAGTCCTACAGACTGTAGGTCAGAACCCTAGGTCACTTTAGTTAGTTTTAATGAAAGGTGTTTTGATATTTTCCTATGCAATTATCCTCTATACTATGTCATTTTGGACATATAACTACCCCAATAACTGATTTTTAATTCCTAAATTCACCCAAACCCTCTTATTTTCTCAAATTGCCAAATCCCATCCAAGTTCATCCCCTCAAGTTCTTCAATCCTCATCTCTTTTAGGGATTTTATTGCTAATGTGTAATACCCCAGAAATTGGTAGACTTAACTAGAGCCTAACTTAAGAGTTCTAGAGCCCTACGTGAAGGTTTTGGAGTTTTATATGTGGGATAGAATTGTAACATGACTTCTCAAACTTAGAATGAAGGTTTTAGAGTTAGGGCATCATAGTACGACCCCCCAAGGACTAACCAAGGGTCCTTGAGGGAGAACCAAAATAGTCCCTAAATTCCGCCCAAAAAGGGGCCACCTACGGTTGGGACTCATGCCCCGTAGGGGGACCCACGCCATGTGGGAAGGGGTCATGGGTCAAGAACCTATTTTTGGAGTTGCAGACCACCACCTACTAGTGTGAAGAACACCCTGTAGACCTACCCACAATCCATGGGTCGGGGTCTCATGGGTGGAGGCAGATTTCGAGTTTTAGTTTTTTAGTTAGGGGTTAAGGGAAGGTTCTAGAATCAGTTAGTTATTAAGTAGGGTCATTTTATTATTAATTAGGCCACCTATATAAATTTAGACCCCTAAACTAAGTCAACCAATTCATTATTTTAGATTCACCAAAGAACCCAATTCCCTCCCAAAAATTATCTCTCTAGAAGAAGAAGAAGAAGAAGAGAAGAAGAAGAAGAAGAAGAAGAAGAAGAAGAAGAAGAAGAAGAAGAAGAAGAAGAGAAGAACAAGAACAAGAACAAGAAAGGAAGCTAGGTCAAATTCCTCCATGGTTGCAAGATTTTGTGAGGGCTTTGAATCAAGGTATGTTAGCTTATTCATCTATGTATTCTTCCATCCATAGATCCCCCTATATTTCCCCCAATTGTGAAGAAAAACCCCCAATTCTAGCAAGGGGGTTTCTTCCTATATTGTGGGTAGTGTTGAGTATGATTCCAATTGAGTGGATAATACTTGTTTATGATTTATTTAGCATTGAATTGTAATATTATTATGAATTTCTACATTTTCCAGGGCTAACCCTAGTTTAATTGAAGAAATTGAAGCCTTGTGCAGTGAAATTGAGGATTCGTAGGCCATCTTCTAGAATTGATGTCATGTATAGTAATTGTTCGAGAATAGAAGTATGTTAACATGAATTGGATTAGAACAATGTACATATGATGGATCTTGACTAGTAATTAATGAGGTAGAGCCTTTATGATGAATTATGTATAGAATTGTTTAAAGAAGAAGCTTATGACTAGTATGTCTTATGATCTAGACTTGTATGATGATTGTAAGAATTAAATCTTTGAGAGTATGGCTAGAACTCATTAATGTTGATCATTAGGGCTTTTAGAGTAAGTCTAATATGAAGAGATAACTTGCACAAAATTGGCATACAAATAGATAAAGTTGTTGTGGAAGGCTTTTTACCCACATGACCTACCTTGTACTGTGTGAATGCATGTATGTAGAATGTGAAAGGGTCTTCTCACATAGAATGGTTTTAGATTGAAAGGTTAATCACCAAAAATGAATTAAACAATGGTAGACTAGAATAGGTTGAAGTTGTGACATATGATCCCTTTATGTATAGCTTGACTTGGTATGACAAGACCAAGATTAGTAGCTTGAGTTAGGAGTTTTCATGGAATTTTTGGATGGAGGAACCATACTCTCCTAATGTTAGCTTGAATTAGCATTTGTAGGATGCTTTCATGGTAGCTTGAGTCAGAGTAGTCATGGTAACCTTGAATTGAGAAATCATATGCTTCTAATGGTAGCTCGAACTAGCATTGTAGAATACCTTCATGGTAGCATGACTTGGTTAGGGCAAGACCATTTCATGGTAGATTAGGATTGAGAAATCATACTCTTCTAAGGGTAGCTTAGGATTGAGAAATCATACTCTCCTAAGGGAAGCTTTCATTAGCATCATAGAATATTTGCATCGTAGCTAGGATGGAGTACTTGTACCCTTCTTAGAATAGCTTTGACTTGCATGATTAATATTTTTTTCTATGATAGCTTGGTCTAGCCTAATAGGGTACTATTTTTGGTAGATTAAAATGACAAATATAAATCATTTAAGTATGATAGTCTAAAGTTGTGCTTAGTGTGAATGGTATTATGGAATGCCATTCATGCATTGCACAAGTATGACTTGAAGCTACTTATGAAGTGTTCTCTTATATGTTGTATGCTTAGATTGGGTTGTTGCTATAGTTGCCTTCCATGATATGATTGACTAAAGGTGCTAGTTCCTTTGTCTATATGAAGTAAGCTAAGAATGAGACTAATAGAATGGTAAGAATGAATATGGTGACTTCAAGATTATGCTTTGTGTGAACGGTACTATGGGATGTCATTCATGCATTGCATAAGTGTATTTTGAGATTACTTAGGAGTATAGTACTCTTATAATATGAAAGCCTAAGACGTGACAATGGTTATAGACTATGTTTATAATGACCAAAAGGGATACTTAGCTCGGATGGGATTATGGGGTCTTATTCAGGCATTGCACAAGTATGCTTTGAGGTTACTTGAGAAGTAGTTCTCTTATGATATGAAAGACTAAGAGTTGAATAAACCTTATATGATTCTTATGTTGGAGATTATGCTTATGATCATATTATTATCTCTTATGATTATGGATTATGTCTTATGTTGACTAACCCTTAAGTTATGCTCTTATGATGTTGTGCTTGCTAACATATTTAGTACATTTTGTACTAACGCATACTCATGCCTACATTCTTATCAAATGTAGGGTTCAGTGATTTGAGGTCAATTCTTGAGGATAGGTTTCTATGGAGCAAGGAGTTGAAGATTTGGTGAGTCCTCATAGTATCGAGTATTAATCCACCATTTCCTTTATGTATTTTCTTTATGTTTGAGACTAATGTAAGGGCTATGTCCCAAGAGTTTATTCAATGTTGTATTACATGGTTTGAGACAAAGTGTAGTAAAGACTTCCGCTTGCTTTTATAAATGACTTCGATTGTATGGATAAAGTTTTTAAAATTCCATACTTGTCTATTGTCTTATGTTATGATATGCTAAGGATTTGTATGAGACCCCTTTGGGGTCAAGTACGCCATGTTACATCTAGGGTGTACCCCTAGGTCGTGACAAACTTGGTAATTAGAGCACAAGGTTTAGAATAGTTCTAGGATTGTCTCAAATCACGTCTAATATAATCTTGTTCATAAATGTGAAGCACGCCCCATTTATGGATAAGAGGCTATTAGATGATTTGGAAACTTCACTTATTCATTCTCTAAGTTGTGCCATAGAGTTTTACTCTATAAGGTCTCTCTCCTACTCCTTATTCGATGGTCTTTTAGATATGACTACTCGAAGGGCTCATGCTATAAGGAGTGAGGGAGAAAGGTTGGTTGTGATGCTAATTATGGATAAGTGACTAGATAGACTTTGAAGTTGTATTTAGTATGAATAGGTTGTATTATAGTTATGTGAATTTTATGTTAGAACCCGACTTAGTCATGATGAGTTTTGAGGTATGTTCATAGATTTAATGAATAGGGTATTTAAGTAATGCCTAGATGGATTGAGTGAATAGACTCCTCTAAGAAAGGTAGAAGTGTAATTCACCTTAGGTTAGAATCATCTTGTGTGATTAATGTGAAAGTTTAGTGATAACTTGCATCGACCTTAGAATTGAAAGAAATGAGGCTTAGAAGAGTTCGTATAGGCTTACTCCCAAGGGGGAAATGATATTAGATAGCAAGGTCATTGAGTGTTCTTAATGTTCATGATATGAGTGGAATTGAAATTCTCACCATGAGAGATCTTGAGTAATGTTGGTGAGGTTGCTTATGAGCTAGACTTACTTGATGAGAACCAGTCTAATTTAGAAGTACCGATTGGGATCTTAGACCGACAAGTTAAGAAATAGAAGAAAGAGGAAGTTGTTTCCATGAAAATGTTTAGGAGTGATCTTTTAGTAAGGGTTTTAGTTGAGGGTGCTACTTGGGAGGCCTAGGGCCAATAAGAAGTCCCGATAACCTTATCCTTTTTCCTTATATTCCACCTTTAGCATTTAAGATCTTCAGATGATAAGTTCCTCTTGATTTTCCTTTTATGTGAAGTCATGTGTGAATTGTATGTTTTCATGATTTTCTTATGTGGTGCATGTTCACGAAAGCTTGTGATTTAAAAGAAAATTATTTTGCATTGTTTTTCCTCATGTTGTAGTGCATTGAGTATAAGTTACCTATACACTTCATGAGATGAATTAAATGAACATGCCTTAGTTTGGTGTTGAGAGAATCCTCATTGAATATATGCTTTGAGAATAGATTTCAAATTGGCTCCATGAGAGTGTGTTGAGAATGTTTTAGCTAGGAGATTGTATTTACTCCTTGGATATGAATATATATAGAATTTCGTGCATTTTGGGTTGTTAGTTGTTGTTCCTACTCCTTTGTGTTGCATCAATTATGTTTAGCTTGGAGTTGAAGTTTTCCTCCTTGGTTTTGTGCATTTAGATGTGTTGCATGCATGATAGGAGGCTAGTCTAGAGTCATTTCCTTTAAGAAGTGTTTAGAATCGTCATTCGAGCATAAATGATCCCAAGGGGGAGATATTGTAATACCCCAAAAATTTGTAGACTTAACTAGAGCCTAACTTAAGAGTTCTAGAGCTCTACGTGAAGGTTTTAGAGTTTGGTTTGTAGGTTATAATTGTAACATGGCTTCCCTAATTTAGAATGAAGGTTTTATAGTGATGGTGTCAAAGTACGACACCCCAAGGACCAACCAAAGGTCCTTGAGGGGGACTAAAAATAGTCCCTAAATTCTGCCCAAAAAGGGGCCACCTACGGTTGGGACTCATGCCCCGTAGCTAGACCCAAAACCCATGGGAAGAGGTCATGTGTTAAGACCCCATTTGTGGAGTTGCAGACCCTACCTACGAGTGTGCAGCACTCCCCATAGACCCACCCACCGTCCGTGGGTCGAGGTCTCGTGGATGGGGGCAGATTTGGAGTTTTAGTTTTTAGTTAGGGGTTAAGGGAAGGTTCTAGAATGAATTAGTTAATAAGTACGGTCATTTTATTATTAATGAGGCCACCTATATAAACCTATTAGACCCCTAAACTAAGTCAACTAATTCATTATTTTAGATTCACCAAAGAACCCAATTCCCTCCCAAAAATCCTCTCTCTAGAAAAGTGAAGAAGAAAAAGAAGAGAAGGAAGCTAGGTCAAATTCTTCCATGTTTGAAAGCTTTTGTGAGGGCTTTGAATCAAGGTATGTAAGATTATTCATCTATGGATTCTCCCATCTATAGAGCCCACTAGATTTCCCCCAATTGTGAAGAAAAACCCCCAATTCTAGCTAGGGTTTCTTCCTATATTGTGGGTAGTGTTGAGTATGATTCCAATTGAGTGGATAATACTTGTTTATGATTGATTTATCATTGAATTATGATACTATGATGAATTTATATGCTTTCCATGGCTAACCCTAGTTTAATTGAAGAAATTCAAGAATGTGAGTTTATGCCTTGTGAAGTGGATTAAGGATTCATAAGTGATCTTCTAGAATTGATATCAAGTTTAGTAATTGTTCAAGAATATAATTATGTGAACATGAATTGAATTAGAACAATGTAGATATGATGGATCTTGACTAGCAATGTATGAGGTGGAGCCTTTATGATGAATTATGACTAAAATTGCTTAAAGAAGAAGCTTATGACTAGTATGTCTTGTGATCTCGACTTGTATGATGATTTTAAGAAGTAAATCTTTGAGAGTAGGGCTTCAACTCATAAATGTTGATCATTAGGGATTTTATAGTAGGTGTAATATGAATAGATAGCTTGCATAAAATTGGCATACAAATATATAGAGTTGTTGTGGAAGGTTTTTTACCCACATGACCTACCTTGTATTATGTGAATCCATGTATGTAGAAAGTGAAAGGGTCTTCTCACATAGAATGATTTTAGATTGAATGGTTAATCACCTAAAATAAATCAAAGCATGGTAGAATAGAATATCTTGAAGTTGTGACATATCATCCCTTCATGTATAGCTTGACTTGGTAAGACAAGACCAAGATTGGTAGCTTTAGTTAGGAGTTTTCATGGTAGCTTAGGATGGAGGAACCATACTCTCCTAAGCTTAGCTTGAATTGGCATTTGTAGGATGCTTTCATGGTAGCTTGAGTTAGAGTAGTTATGGTTGCCTAGGATTGAGAAATCATACTCTCCTAAAGGTAGCTTGAACAAGTATTTTAGAATGGTTTTATGGTAGCATGACTTGGTTAGGCCAAGACCATTTCATGGTAGCTTAGGATTGATAAATCATACTCTCCTAAGGGTAGCTTAGGATTCAGAAATCATACTCTCCTAAGGGTATCTTAGTATTGAGAAATCATACTCTCCTAAGGGTAGCTTGCATTACCGTCATAGAATGCATGGTAGCTAGGATGGAGTGCTTGTACCTTTCATAGAATAGCATGGATTTGCATGATTAATATGTTTTTATATGATAGCTTGGTCTATCCTAATAGGGTGCTATTCTTGGTAGTTTAAAATGACAAATAGAAATCATTTAAGTATGATAGCTTAAAGTGGTGCTTAGTGTGAATGGTATTATGGGATCCCATTCATGCATTGCACAAGTGCGACTTGAAACTACTTATGAAGTATTCTCTTATATGATGTATGCTTAGCTTGGGTTGTTGCTATAGTTTCCTTGCATGATATGATTAACTAAAGGTGATAGTTCCCTTGTCTATATGAAGTAAGCTAAGAATGATACCAAAAGAATGGCAATCATGAATATGGTGACTTCAAGGTTAAGCTTAGTGTGAATGATATTATGGGATATTACTCATGCATTGCACGAGTGTGTTTTAAGGCTACTTAGGAGTATAGTACTCTTATGATATGAAAGCGTAAGACTTGACTATGGTTATAGACTATGTTTATGATGACCAAAAGGGATACTTAGCTTGGATGAAATTATGGAGTCTTATTCATGCATTGCACAAGTATTCTTTGAGGTTACTTGAGAAGTAGTTCTCTTATGATATAAATGACTATGAGTTGAATAATGCTTATATGATGCTTATGTTGGAGATTATGCTTATGACCATGTTATTATCTCTTATGATTATGGATTATGTCTTATGTTGACTAATGCTTATGTTATGCTCTTATGATGTTATGCTAGCTAACATATTTAGTACATTTTGTACTAACGCATACTCTTGCCTACATTCTAATCAAATGTAAGGTTCGGTGATTTGAGGTCCATTCTCTAGGATAGGTTTCTACAGAGCAAGGAGTTGAAGACTTGGTGAGTCCTCATAGTATCGAGTATAAACAACCATTTCCTTTATATCTTTTCTTTATGTTTGAGACTAATTTAAGGACTATGTCCCAAGAGTTTATTCAAAGTTGTATTGGATGGTTTGAGACAAAGTGTAATAAAGACTTCCGCTTGCTTTTATAAAACACTTCGATTGTGTGGATAATGTTTCTAAAATTTCCATACTTTTCTATTATCTTATGTTATGATATGCTAAGGGCTTGTATGAAACTCCTTCCGGGTCAGGTACGCCATGTTACATCTAGGGTGTACCCCTGGGTCGTGACATAATGTATGTGTGAACTCACCAATGAATTCCATCCATCCATTAGATCCCAAAAGAATCTCAAGTTTCCAATTCATATTCACCCAATTATCTAGGGTTTCATTAAAAATCTCCATGAGTACTATTTGTTATGATTCAATTATTTATCTTCAACTTATTATGCATGATTCGATTAAATTACATGTTTTCCAATTTATTTCATATGGACCCATGCATTATCCTTGATTGTGATTATGAATTTATGAAGAAAACTTATGAACTTTTGAATGAAGATTTATGAGAGCTATGCATGTTTTACAAAAAGATGTGCTTATGATTTTGTCATGACCCAAGGTACACCCTGGTCATAACATGGAGTATAAGACCCTGAGAGACCCTATACAAGCCACTTAGCATACATCATACAAGATAAAAGAATTTTGAGAGTTCAAAAGACTATTTTATTTCATAAAAAGTTTGACAAAAGTAGGGAAGTCTAACATAAGTCTCAAAGCCATCTAGTACAACATAAGGAAAGTGATTGGGACGTCACCCATACATCACATACAAGTCTAAAAACAAAATAATATAAAGTAGTAAAGAGTCTCCGTCCTTGAAATATGAGGAATCACCAATCTTCAAAAACCGAAAGAATCAACTAGCAATGACTATGCAGAATAGAAGCGTCGGACCCTACATTATGGAAACAATGTAGGACCAAGTATGAATTAGTACATGTAATGTACAAAGTATGATAGCACTATGGATGAGTTATTAAATCATGCTAAAAGAACTTTATATGACATGCAATGACCAAGCTAAATTATAAAATAACATGCTAGAAGACATAAGTCGTAATCATGGTCAATGCAAGCTAAACATCTTTAAAACACATTTGAGATACTTCTAGAAGGAACATTAGTTCATTATTGTGGGAAGTTTGCTATTAACCGACATAGACCATGTGAGCTATAACATAGAATCCAGTGTCTATCCCACACAGAAAAGAGATTTCCTTACTTGTCAAGGTAAAAACCATAAACTTCTAGCCTAAGTGGATCCACTATCTAATGTATATCTAATACAAACCTATGGTAGCATATATTTATAGGATAGGGAGATTGCTACTAGATGCCCCGCCTCATCTACGGTAGAGGTTCCATCTCAATATCTTATCAGTTCTAAGCGTTGATGAGTCTTAGATTTTAACTCACTTATGGCTTGGTTTTCATAGTTTATTGTCCTCAAATGCCTAATATGTGCTCTAAACTGGTGTTTATATGTTGATTTGTAGCTGGGAAAACAAAAGAGCAAGGAAAGGACATTAATAGGCAAAAGAGAGAAGAAAAACAAGCTGAAGATCCCCAAAACCACTCGGGGGTCCACCGAGTGGCCTCTTCACCCATCGAAAGTTACAGTATGCTACCTCTAGGATTGAAGAAATTGGGCAATGAACAAATCCTATCCGCGGCACACCGATTGGATCTGCAAAAAGGATTCAGTCCGCCAAATATTATAGAATCAGCAATGAAGGTGCAAGAAAAATGGCGATCTATGAGACCAACCGACGCATTGAGGAATCCATCGGCGATCCCAACTTAGACCGCCTAAAGTTACAAAACAAAATTGGGTGAAAGTTCAAGACAAGAAGGTGATGGACCGAAGCGATTGGCGAATCGCCAATCTATTAGCGATACATGACTTATCTCGCTATTATATCCCGAAGGCCAAATTTTGAAAGAGTATAAATTGATTTTGAAAAAGATATCTCGGCACCCACTCATTGTAAAAACTTATATATTTAATTGAAACATTGTTTTTGCATTAATTAGAGGTTTTGGAAGAGTTTTCTAATAGAATTCAAAGTGGGTTTTCGATCTTTGAACATTTTGGATCATTGTAAAGATGTGGATTGTAATACCCAGATTATGGAAAGCGTAATTGGTATTGATTTCTTCCTTTTTATGATATGTGGCTAAAACCCCAATTCTTGGGGTGTTATTATGTGATTATTTGTCTAATTATCTTTTGGGTATTGTTGTTTTCTAGTTTTTATGCTGCTTTAAAGTGGGTCTTATTTATAGCTGAGGTTCAATTTATAAATTGTAGTAAAAATTGTAGTTTTATTGTAGTGTTCAATGCTTTCTTGAGAGAGAGGTGTAGAGCTAAAGTTGTAAATTGGCATTTGTAGGCTTTGAGTGGATGTGGATTCAGCTCGAGAGAGTGAATCTTCAGCCAATCCTACCTACCCAGCTCGAGAGAGTGGTAAATTGAGGTAAGCCTACCCACAAAGATCCAGTGAGTTGTTAGTAAACTTATATTACCCATATAGTGAAATTAGCTTGTTATCGATCATATCCCTGAGCTACTCCCCTGTTTTCTTGATTATTGTAATTGTTAATAGACACCTTTAAGGCCCCATCTGACATTTGTTGTCAAACACTTAACTTAGTTTTTTTTAATTTCGACAATGTCTACTTCTATAACCAACTAAACCATAAGCTTTACTTCCTAATAGAATTTGAGACTGTACCGCTCCTTGTGGGTCCGACCCTAACCTTTTGTTTGATTTTATACTAGCATACGATTGCCTACACCTAGTATTGGATGAGGTGTAGATTAGTATTTATCATAAATGGTGCCGTTGTCGGGGAGTGGTGTTATTGAATTCTCTTATTGAAGTTTGTTTGTGATTTTATTGCGTTATAGTTGAACCCATTAACTCTTTGTTGTTGATTGTTGCCTTTGACTAGGTAGCAATATGAGTACTAACAAGAGTAGCATCAGCCCTCTAGGACACCGAGATGATGACGGGAATTTGCCCGATGTTTATGAAGTTCACCTTGGTACTGTTGGTCTTATTCAGATGCCTCCTATCATAGGGAATGTAGTGTTCCATGTCACTAGCCCCATGCATCAACTCATGCAAATGAAGGGACTATTCGGAGGTCTAGAATAGGAAAACCCACACGAGAACATCCAAAATATTGTGGAGACTTGTGGACCATTTACTTTGGAGAAAATTACTAAGAGCCGGTTAGACTTTGGTTGTTTCCCTTCTCTCTACAAGGGGAAGCAACAAAGTGGCTATCCAAACTACCAAGATGATAAATCACTTAATGGGGAGAGTTGACCGAAGAATTTTATATGATGTTTTTCCCTCCATCAAAGATGATGAAACTTAGGGACCACATAAAAAAATTTAAGTGAGTTGATGGAGAACCAATTCATAAAACATGGGTGATATTCCAGAATTCGCTTCTCAAATGTCCACCGATGGACTCCCAAACAATGTCCTATTATAATATTTCTATAGGAGTCTCGATTCAGTCAACAAAGGGGCAGCTGATCAGCTTGTTAGAAAGGGAATCATGCAATAACCATTCACTATAGCCTCCACTCTCCTTGAGGAAATGACAAAAATCACTAGTGCGTGATACACTAAAGAAAATCAGGTGTTTGCATTGAATTTGGGATAACTAAAGAGCAATTGACGAAGAATCAAGAACGGGATGAAAACATAACGAAAATGATGTCCCAAATGAGTTTGCTTAAAGACTAAATCTTGGGGAGTATGTTTGAAAACTACGAGGTGAAGAACGTTTCGAGTTTAGAGGAAAGTTCTTACATGGACTCCCTAAATTTGGGTGAAAATCAAGGTTGGAACATATATGGTGCAAATGAAATAGGGATGATTATGATGAATATTATTTTTCGAAGAGTAGCACCCCAAAGTCTAGAGATAGCTCCGAGAGTTGTTGGGTAGATGAGTTACTATCCCAAATTCCAAACAAAGTGGAAGGATCAGACGACACTATAAAAGAAATGAGAGCTAACTTTTTGAGATTGAACAACAAAGTAAACTCTCACTCGGAGTCCATCAAGAAACTCGAGTGGCGGATGCATCAACTCTCATCCCAAATGGACTCTACATCATCAGATTGGTATGTGAATGAAGATGTGGAAAATTTTGAAGATGGTCATGACAAGAGCTCAGCGGTATTAACCCGAAGTGGTAAGGGAGTTTATGGTGATGTGAAGGTGAATGATGAGGCAAACACAAGTAAAGAAGGGAAAGCCACCCTTTAAGTAGAAGAACCCAACCAACCTCCAGAAGACAACATGTTCGAAGAGGCTAAAGAAATTCCAAAGTGAAACAACGAATGTGAAGTTGTCTCCCATCAAATGCCGATAAAATCACTGCCCCAAGTGAGTCCACCATTTCCCCAAAGACTCAAGAAATGGAATGAAGATGAAAAGTTCAAGAAGTTTCTCTCCGTATTCAAGACCTTGTCGATAAATTTTTCTCTTGTAGAAGCATTGCTAGAAATTCCCAGTTATGCCAAGTTTATGAATTAGTTGGTCACCAAGAAAAGGATCATGGATTTTGAAACAATTGATGTTTCTCACAACTGTAGTGCTATCATGTCTAGAAACGTGGTAAAAAAGAAGACAGATCCGGGAGCATTCACTATCCCATGTAATATCAAAATTGTTCAATTCTCCAAAGAACTTTGTGACTTGGGAGCGAGCATTAATTTGATGTCGTATGCAATTTATAAGCAACTTGGGTTGGGTGTGCCTAGGTCGATAACGATGCGGCTCCTCCTGGCTGTTCGGTCGATCAAACATCCCATTAGCATCCTTTATGACATTTTGGTGAAATTAGAAAAGTTCATTTTTTTGGCCAATTTTCTTATTTTAGATTGTGAGATTAATTTCGAAGTTCTTATCATTTTGGGAAGACCCTTTTTGGCTACCAAAAGAGCTTTGATGGACGTTGAGAGTGGCGAGTTGAAGTTTCGGGTAAATGACGAAGAGGTCACTTTCAATGTATGTAAATCAATGTAACAACATTGTGATATTCAGGAGGTCTCAACCGTTGATGTAGTTCATGAATTGGTGGATAGGGTGAGTGAAATGATGCGTATGGGTTAACCTCTTGATGTGGTGCTCTCAAATTATGACAAGGATAAAGTCCAAGGATACAATGAAGTGGTAGTTGCTCTATCGGGACATGGCTCATACTCAAGAAACCCATTGAAGCTTCATATTTATCTAAAGAATAGAGAGAGTCCCCCCGTTAAACCATCAACGGAGGAACCCCCAAAGCTTGAGTTGAAAGTGCTTCCATCTCATCTTTGGTATGCATTCTTAGGGGCAAATAATAATTTGCCCGTTATCATTGTAGAAGACTTTCTTGAGTGGCAAGTGAGAGTGCTTCTTGAGTGTTAAAGTGTGACATAGGATGGATAATTGATGCTATTTAGGTATTCCACCCAAAATTTGCACTCACAAAATTCAATAGGAAAGTGAGTGTAAGCAGAGTGTGGAGCATCAAAGACGACCCTCCTATGCAAGAAGTAGTGAAGAAATAAATCATCAAGTGGCTAGATGAAGGAGTGATTTACCCTATTGTGAATAACAAATGGGTAAGCCCTGTGCAATGTGTTCCAAAAGGGCAATATCACTATAGCTCCAAATGAGAAATGGGAACTTGTACCTATGAGACCGGTCATCGGGTGGTGAGTATGTGTGGATTACCGGAAGCTAAATTCGTGGACTGAAAAAAATCATTTTCCCATGCCCTTCATGGACCATATGCTTGATAGACTTGGAGAGTGCGGATGATATTATTTCTTAGATGGCTATTCTGGGTATATTCGAATTTCCATTGCATCGAAAGATCAAGAGAAAGCCACTTTCACTTCCCCTTATGGGACTTTTTCTTTCGAAAGGATGCATTTTGGGTTGTGCAATGCTCCAGCAACATTCCAACATTGCATACTCTATATATTCCCTGACATGGTGGAAGATTCACTGGTGGTCTTCATGGATGACTTCTAAGTTGTGAGTGATTGTTTTGAAACATATTTGGCACACCTTGGGCAGGCCCTTCAAAGATGTGTAGAAACCAACTTAGTCCGAAACTAGGAGAAATGCCACTTCATGGTGAAGAAAGGTATAGACTTAGGTCACAAGGTATCAAAAAAAGGGCTGGAGGTTGACATAGCAAAGATTGAGGTAATTGAGAAGCTACTACCACCCATCTCGGTAAAAGGCATTCAAAGTTTCTATTAGAGATTCATCAAAGATTTCTCAAAATTTCACACCTTTTGTGCAAGCTATTGGAGAAGGAGGTGAACTTTATTTTTGATGATACATGTTTGAAAGCATTTGAGTGCTTGAAAGAAAAGTTAATCTCTGCCCCAGGGATCATTGGCCCAGATTGGTCAAAACCATTTGAGGTGATGTGTGATGCAAGTGGCACTGCTCTAGGTATTGTGTTAGGCCAAAAGCGCAACAAGATCTTTCATCTAATCTATTGTGCCGGCAAGTCATTAAATGAGGCTCAACATAACTACATTGTGACCGAGCAAGAACTACTTGCGGTAGTGTATGCATTTGAGAAGTTCACGACATACTTGCTAGGCACTAGGGTGATAATTCACACTTATCATGCAGCTTTGCAATACTTAATGGCAAAGAAAGATGCTAAACCATGGTTGATAAGATGGGTGTGGAATAATGCCGAAAAATCTGAACTGCTATCAACGAAAGCAATTCTTGTTCAATGTAAAAAGGTATTTCTAGGATGAACTATATCTGTTCAGAGAATGTGCAGACAATATAATCCGAAGATGTGTGCCAGAGGAGGAGGTAAATGACATTCTAAATGCTTGTGATGCTTCACCTGTTGGTGGTCATCATAGCGGTGTGCGAACAGTTGCCAAAGTACTTCAAAGTAGCTACTATTGGCCATCCCTCTAAAAAAATGCCCATGAATTTGTCAAGCGATGCATGCAATTGATTTCACGTATCAAGACATCTCATCTAATACTAAGCGCCAACGATTGTTAGTCAGTAATATAACCCAACTAAGTAAGTTGGGGTTGAATCCCACAGGGAGTGGTACGAATTTGAGAATTAATAGAAAAGCATGAATGTGTTCAAGTCAATCATATGTAAAAACATTTACGAATAAACGCATGGTTCAAGTTTGAGGTGACCCTAGTGTCAAATAACAGGGGGTTTTGATTGTAATTATCAACTACAACAATATATAACATGAAAATAGCAAGTATAGAGACAGATTCTTGGGATGTGATTTGATTATCGGCTGAGGTAGACAAATGGGTGATTGCAATCAATAGGGAATAGCTATAAATCAGTGAATAAGCTAGACTTTAGTGGGGATAAAGTTTCTCCGAATAATTTACCCGAATTAAATTCGCTTTCTCGAACACCAATGAGCACCAATTAAGAACAACCTATGCTTTAATCCATTCACTCTCTCGAACTGAATGTATGGAAAAGGGTTTAGGATTCACTCTCTCGAGCTGAACCCATGACAACCCAATACCCACAGACCATCAAATCAATAATCTTGGTTTTAAAACCTCTCCCTCGAGCAAGCCAAAAACACAAAGGTAGAGTTGTATTTCCAACTACAGCCCTTTAGATTTAGACATAATTAGTGAATGAAATCACTTTTAAACAGCATTTACACTACCAATTAACAATACTCAGCAGCTAAATTAACCCATAATCACATAATCACACCCCAAGAATTGGGATTTTAGCTAGACATCATAAAAAGATAGAAATAGTTACCAAATTGTGTTACCATCAATTGGGTACGATTTAATTAGTCTTTAGAAAGGTCTAAGATGAAGAATTTTCAACACCCACTTCCAATTTCTCAGAAATGAAAATCTTCAAAGCTAAAGAAAATATTGTCTCAAGACTCAGTTCTAAGCTCTCTAACTTGAAAACTGAATAATAATGAAAATTAGATAAAAATCTGATACTAAACTAAAAATTCAAACATGTATTTGTAGTAGCCAAAAAAGTACTGCGAAGGACCATTCGGCGCAATAAGTCGGGATCACCGATCCACTCGGCGATCCACTCTTTGGTCGGCCCATCGCTTTTTGCTTTGGCCTTCAACAACTTCAAGTTATGCAACTTTGGATGATATAGCACTACATCGCAGAATCGTTCGGCGACTCGCCGACTGCTCCTTTCTATTGCCAACTTGATTTTGTCCTTCAGGGCTTGGCTCAGTGGAACATTAAGCAAGACAATGGCCATTCGGTGACTCGCCCAATGGTTTAGGCAATCTGCAGGCCTTCTTTTCTTCATTCTTTCATCTGCCTTGTTCCATTTTGCTCATTAGTGTCCATGCTTTATTCCTCAATCCAAATACCTAAACATGAAGGATTTACATCGCTTATTGGCACAAAATATGCATTTGAGGACACTAAATCTCCTAAAATAAAGCCCTAAATTAGTCCAAATCGTGGACTCATCAACACCCTAAACTTAAACTTTTGCTTGTCCTCAAGTAAAACTCAAGTTCAACAGTTCAAAAAGGATGTCTCAAACAGTGCTACACAAGATTCAATCATGAATGCACACAAAAAGGCTCAATTTACTCATGCAAGGATCAATTGTGCACTCAAAGATTCAAGTTGTGAACCACCATTATCAAAGATTCTCAAGTTCACAATACTTGCTTCAAATGCAAGTTCAAGCTCAACTATGGTACTCAAATGCCCTCACACAAAGAATGATTCCATATTCACACTCAATGGTTCACAATTTAAAGCTCTAGAATCGAATGCAACTCACACACTCCCAAAGATGAACACAATGCATGATTTCACCCATACGTTTTTTCCTTATTTTCCAATCAACAATTTTTTTAGCTCACTCAAGATCAAAAAGGTCTTTTCAAGGATTGTAATGGGGTTGAGTGCAAGGGTATGGTCATTTTGACTCAATGGCTGTAATCCTAATAAATTATGGTGTGAACAACACTTTCTTTCCTTTCCTTCATTATTTTCATTTGTGCCCATAAGTCATCCCATTATTCACCTTCCATGGACTGTTGGAAATCCCATTTCTTCTTGCATTTTTACAACTTTATTCCACAATTTTTTCATTCTTTTCTTCTTTTTTCTCTTTGTTTTATATATGGAGTGGTTCCTTTTTTCTCAAACCATGGGTAAAAGAGGACTTTCTTGCACTTTTTGATTTAGTTTCTCTTTTCACCACACCCCCAACTTAGGATTTTGGCCTAAGTTAGCAATTCACACAAACCACAAATCACGAGGATTATGGGTAATGGATCAAGAAAGGTCACCATTTCATCAAGTTTCTTCCAAGAAAAGGTTAAGGCTCAAAAGGTGTTCAAGCAGGGTTCACACACTCACATGGTAGGCCACAAATTCTAGGTTTCATCACACATGGTTCACGGTAAGCTCATCACACAAGACATTGACACCAGTGTCAAATATGACTCTACACTTTCACTAGTGTGCAATGTTCATCACAAGAGACTCAATTTGATACTCGGCTAGTCAAAACGAGATGCAAAACGTTCATATATTGTCTATGCAACTTCATTTGGCCTCATCGTAGCCGCACATTAATTTTTGTTCTATTATGAACATTATTCAAGTCATCGGTATTGATCAAGACCGATATTCAAATTTGCAAAAGAACAACCACATTCAATCACAAACAAGAGGTGGCTCAATTTTTTTGGAAGTGTCCAAAAATCATTTATTGTTAAAAACACAGAACCAAATGCTCAATCATTCACAAAAGTAGTATAAAACCCAAATATATACTCAGAACCATAGTCACAAAAGGTTACAAAAGGTGGGTCTCACCCCACCATAAATAAAAATTATTTGTCCTCAAATGCAATCAAAATGATATCCAAAAGTCAAAATAAAGTAAGACAGAGAGGAAGGTATAGAATGATCCTGTCTACACAGTTGCTCCATTTATTTGGGCATCTGTGCTTGGTATGGTGCTCGGAACCTAGGCATCAGTGCTCGGAGTTGACTCAGAATAACCCGCTCCACTGGACCCACCCATGATGGTGTCTCTTAAAGAAGTTTGGCATGCAGTCTCAGACATCACATCCTCCAAGTCCAACAGATCATCATAAACTGCTGTATCATGCACCTCCATCTACTCTTCATCAGTCTCTGCATTCGACTGAGCAACTACTGCATCATCCCTATGTACATCTCCGATTGTGGTCGGAGAAATCTCTGAAGTCTCAGGAGCATCCAATTATCTGCAGCCTCTAGTAGTGAAGTAAAGTCAATAGACTTTAGCTAGTCTATGTCCTTCCTCAAATATGCTACCTCAGGTTTCAAAGTCGTAACCTCAGAGGTATCCCTCTGCTTGCTCTCACAAGCCTTAATTCTCATGGTGAGAGTATCAACAAAAGTCTGGAGGGGGGTCAGTGCAGCAATGATGGCACTTTCGATCATCCATGAGATGGATCTATCAAGTCTGGTACCCTCACGTTAGCTGAATTGGCCAGGTACCCCATCTTCAGGAGCATAGCTTGAGTGATCTTGGTGGGTTGGGCAGAGTTAGAGGTACATAGGGCCTATGAGGAAGAAGAAGGGGTAGATGTACCTGAAGGCCCGGAGGCCGAAGTAGGCAACAATGCCTCTATAGATATAAAATCAACGTCCACCTCCGGGGATGTATCCACTGGAGCTGCCCTCTTCCTGTCAGCCTCCTCTCAAGTGTACTGAGCCTCAATGCACTGGATATTAGTAGAGGAAGACGGGTTAACCTCAATATCTCTCATGCTGTCCCAGGGTACTCCAGCACGCCGGCACAACTTAGTTATCAAGACCGGGAATGGAAGTGAAGTCTGCCTCTGCTTGGCCCTCATGGACATCTCTTGGTCAATAATAAGCCCCGTATCAATGGTATTCCTAGAAATAATCGATCCAAGGTAGGTCGCCTTAGGATGACAGAGAATGGACTCATTCTGGGAAGGCATAATAGAGCTGCTGATGAATCTGAACCAAAAACACATAGCTATAGTCAAGTCCCTTTTCTCAATCGGGACTCCTGCCCCTATCCACCTCGGGGTGGTGTTCGAAATGAGGGGCGCCAGCCAACCCTTGAGCTCATCCAATGAAGATGTGGCAGTAGTCAAGTTGGGGTAGTCAAAGTCATACCCCCTGACAAGTATGGTGTTGATGTACTCACTATTGCATCTAACTTCTTTACCCCGGACCACAACCGGCTTAACCGGTTTGAACTCATTGGCCTTCTTATTGCTTTTTGGAACCAATTCACCATATGCTGTATAGAACTCCCAGACCCGTAAAGGAATATAGAGGCCTCAGAACCTGGTGAACTACTTGAATCTGTGGAAGTGGAGGGTGTCCCTAACATCTGAGAATTTTCCCTCAAGGCCCTTTGTAGATAATAACTTCTCCTCGAGGATGGTTCGCAATCCATCTCCCTTCAACCTTTTGAGAAGCCTGAGAGGAGGGACGACTGGTGGCACAAGAGTCACAGGAGGTGCCGGAGTTGGCACTGAACCTGTTGGGGTAGAAATTGATAGGACTCTAGATGAGTCAGGGTGAGATCTAGCCCAAATCTCATCTCGCAGGGACTGCAAAGGTTGGTTGTCCTTAGGCTCAGATAAAGCAGCCTAGGAGTCAACAGTCGCTCTCTTAGATATGGGCCTATTGCCCTTGCCTTAGTTTCCTACTGGGATCTCTTTCTTTCCCTTCTTGGGAGGATTTGATCCCCCTTCATTGATTATGATACCCCGTGCTCTTTTCCGGGGTGGCATGTCGATGTTTGTTCTTACCATGTCTGCAAAACACTGGGAAAGAGTTAAAAACATTTCAATCAAAAGAATAGAAAAATAACAATTGCGCGCATGCATCGCTAATTAGTTGACAAGTCACAGAATCACTTTGGCGAGCTAAGTCGGTATCGCCGAAAGGATTGACTCAAAATTCTCAAAAAAATTTGGCATGTCGGCGATGAAAGGGCCTTTCGGCGAGCAAGGATTAGCTGCCTAATGTTACAGTGCAAATAAGGCTTAGGAGTGCAGACAAAGGGCTATCAAGAAGGACTTTCGGTGACCACAGGCTTCTCGCCGAAAGTTACACAACCAAACTACTGATTTAGTATGAAATTAAAAGCTAGATGGGGAACTTCGGCGAACCTCCGAGTGGTTCAGCGAGCTTGACCTAGCTCTCCAAATGACCCAACGTGCTTACTTTCAACCCAATTTCTCAAAGTTGACCCCATAACCCTCAAAAACAAAATCAAAGCATGCACATATCAAATTAAACTCAAACCCAATACACCCATTACCCTGGATACTCAAACTTTTCCTGATTTTGTCAAATTTGGCAATTTAATAACTTTTGCCCTTAAGAAGGACATCACCGGCTCTATCATTGGACAAATTACATCATTTGGCATAAACACGGGGTACTTAGACTTCACCCAACTAAACCCAGCAACATGCAAGCACAACCCCACAAATTCTAACCAATTTTAAGGCACAAAATTTTGGGAATTCAACATTAAAGGCAATACGGGCAAGATAATCCAATTAAAACAGGCATACACATAAATAATTAAGATCATAGAGACCCAACATACATCACTAAGATAATATCATTTCAAATGAGTACAAATTCAAAAAAAAAAAAACTCGGGGGTCGGAAAACCAACCTTATATGCCGATTAAATAAGATTGAAATGTTAGGCGGCAAAGTAATCCACTACGAACACACAATGAACGACTCAAATATGATAAAAATTCAAAAATAGAGGGAACTAAATAGCGGGTGTGAGATTGGGAAGATTAAAAGTGAGGGAAAGTGAAAGAGTTTGAAAGTTAAAACCTTTGGCCTTTAAAAATCATTTAGTTCTCGCCTATTCAGCGACTTTAGTCATGCTCACCGACCTACTCGGTGACACGCGTGGTCACTTACCTTACCGAGTTATATAGGACTTTAAGTAAATGTGGGGGTCCAAACAAGGCACTAGATCGCAATCCCCGACCTGGTCAGCGACTCACCAAGCTGCTCCTGGGCTCGCTGAGTTTTACAGACTCCACTTTGAAAATATCCTGAATCCAACGGCGGTCTAGGTCGGGCTTGCCGACCTCTTTGGCGACGCGCCGATTGGACCTGTAGCTCGCCAACCTATACCTTTCAAACACTTTCCACACTTTAACTTGCACAATCCACACACCATTATTTCTTAAAGCAAAAATAAGGCAATAAACACTTCAGTTGCCTCCCAAGGAATGCCTTAGTTAACGTCGTGGCATAACGAAACTCCCCACTTAAGATCTATTACTGGGGTTTGCCTCATTTTCATAAGGCCACCCCTCTTTTGGTTCTGGGTAGAGATCATTCAGCACTTCGTCCATATGTGACCCTAGTAGCTGAATGAGCATGGAACGAGAGGTCGCCATCCGATTCAAAGATCAAGACATTTTCTTTAACTCCTCCAACACTCATGTTTTTAGACTTTGTGTAGAATGAGTAAGAGGACCTCTTCAATTTGCCCCACCCTCTTGTTACTTCATCTTTCGATGCCCATGAGAGGGAATGTACCTGTCCTTCCTCTTGGAGACTACTTCCAGTTCCTTGACCTTTTTGGCCAAGATATCCAGCTGACCTAATAATGTGGCCAAGTGTTTGTCTTTGTTTGTCTCCTTGTTGGTCTTGGCCACACAATCAATGAGTTGGGCGGCTGATTCATAGGATTGTTCCAGCAAACAACCCGACAAAAGTTGGTTAACCACTATTTTATTTTTAGGTCCAAACCCCGGTAGAAGCATTCCAGAAGTAATTTATCCAAAATTTCATGAGTTGGGCACTATTGCAATAGGGTTTTAAACCTTTGCCACAACTCATAAATGAATTCACCCTCCAATTGTCTAAAATTTAGGATATTATCCTTAAGAATCATCAATCTCAAAGGAGGGTGATCCATTGGGTCACTATTACTACCAAATATGGTCAAATTCTCGTCTCAAAACAGCAACACACAAACAAAAACTAAAAATTAAGTGAGTTCAACTATAATTAACAAGAACAAAACTCAACATAACTAAGAATTCTCAAGTAACACCACTCCTCGTAGCGGCGCCATTTTTATTTCACATATCAGGACACATCATCCAATACTAAGTGCCAACGATAGTTAATCAGTAATAAAACCCAACTAAGTGAGTTCGGGTCAAATCCCATAGGGAGTGATACGTATTTCAGAATCAATAGAAAAGCATGAATGTGTTCAAGTCAATCATAGGTAAAAATATTTACAAATAAAAGCATAGTTCAAGTTAGGGGTGACACAAGTGTCAAATAACAGGGGGGTTTTGATTGTAATTATCAACTACAATAGTAAATAACACGAAAATAGAAAGTATAGAGACGGGTTCTTGCGATGTGATTTGATTATAGGCTAAGATAGACAAATGGGTGATTGCAATCAATAGTGAATAGATGTAAATCAGTTAATAAGCTAGACATTAGTAGGGATAAACTTTCTCTCAAACAATTTACCCCGAATCAAATTAGTTTCTCTCGAACACCAATGAGCAGCAATTAAGAACAGCCTACACTTTAGTCCATTCACTCTCTTGAGCTAAATGTGTGGAAAAGGATTTAGGATTCACTCTCTCGAGCTAAACCCATGACAACCTAATACTCATAGACCATCAAATAAATAATTTTGGTTTTAAAACCTCTCACTCGAGCAAGCAAAAAACACAACGGTAGAGTTGCATTTGCAACTACAACCCTTTAGATTAAGCCAAAATTACTGAATGAAATCACTTTTAAACAGCATTTAACAATACCCAATAGATAAATCAATCCATAATCACATAATCACACCCCAAGAATTGGGGGTTTTAGCTAGACAACAAAAAAGATAGAAATCGCTACCAAATTGTATTTCCATCAATTAGGTATGATTAATTTTATCATTACAAAGGTCTAAGATGAAGAATCTTTAACACACATTTCCAATTTCTCATAAATGGAAATCTTCAAATCTAAGGAAAATGCTGTCTCAAAACTCAGTTCTAAGCTTTCTAACTTGAAAACTGAACAATAATGAAAATTAGATAAAAATCTTATACTAAACGAAAAATCCAAACATGTATTAATAGTCGCCAGAAATGTGCTACTAAGGACCATTCGTTGCAATAAGTCGGGATCGCCAATCCTCTCGGTGATTCGCCCTTTGGTCAGTTCAATTGCCTTTTTGCTTTGGCCTTCACCAACTTCAAGTTCTGCAACTTTGGGCGATATAGCATTGTATTGCAGAACCATTCGGCGACTCGCCGACTGCTCCTTTCTATCGCCGACTTGATTTTCTCTTTGAAGGCTTGGCACACTGGAACATTAGATGAGACCATGGCCATTTGGTGACTCGCCTAATGATTTAGGCGATCCTCAGGCCTTCTTTTCTTCGCTCTTTCACCGCTTTATTCTTTTTGCTCATTAGTGTCCATGCTTTGTTCTAATCCATATACCAAAATCAAGGATTTACATCGCTTATTGGCACAAAATATGCATTTGGGGACACTAAATCTCCTAAAATAAAGCCTAAATGAGTCCAAGTCATGGACTCATTAGCAATGCCAAAAGAAAAGAGGGGGTATCTAAACGGCATGAATTACCTCTAAATCCCATTCTAGAGGTTAAATTGTTTGATGTTTGAGGAATAGACTTCCTGGGCCTATTTGTGAGCTCATTTAGAAATATGTATATTTTAGTGGCGGTTGATTATATTTCTAAATGGGTGGAAGCTGTAGCACTATCCTACAATGAGGGGAATAATGTTGTGTAATTCCTGAAGCGTTACATCTTTGCAAGATCTGGTACCCACGTACAATTATTCGTGATGGAGGATTTCATTTTTGAAATCGGTTGTTTGCATCATTACTGAGTGAATATGGAATGAAGCACAAAGTGGCAACGTCATATCATCCACAAACAAACAATCAAGTTGAGGTTTTGAATTTTTATATTAAGAGTATCATAGATAAAATTGTAAATGCAAATAGGACGGATTGGTCTCGAAAGTTAGATGATTCTCTTTGGTCATATCACACTGCTTACAAAACACCAATTGGTATGTCTCCATATCAGTTAGTGTTTGGGAAATATTGCCACCTACCGATTAAGCTTTAACACAAGACACTCTTGGCATTAAAGGCATTAAATCTGAATTGGGTGAATGATTCAAAAGGGAGAGTGAATTAGCTGCATGAGTTCGAAGAATTCCGATTGAGAGAATATGAAAGTTCAGCCCTGTAAAAGGAGAAAATAAGGAAATGGCATGATGCTAAGATCCTTAGGAGAGAATTTTGAGTTGGAGATTTTGTGTTGCTCTACAATTCTCACTTGAGACTCTTCCAGGCTAAGCTCAAATCAAAGTAGTCTGGCCCATAAAAGTGACTCGACTATTCAGGAATGGGGAAATTGAAGTTGAAGGTAAAGATGGACCAGCTTTCAAGGTGAATGGCATCATCTGAAGCTTTATTTTGGCGAATGTCATGATATTTCAGTAATTGAAGTAGTGTATTTGGAAGATACTTGAGAGCATCTCCACGTCGTGCCATGACGTTAAATAAGGCACTTCTTTGGAGGCAACCCAAGATTTAGTTATTTTCAAATAACGTGTTCTGAATGTGTAGGAATTGGTGATTGTGCGATGATACAGGCTATTCGGCGATTCGCCAAATGGTTCAGCAACCCCGACGAAGCCTACATTCTTGCTCTAGAAACATGGACCATTCATTTTGGATTTGGTGAGGCAGCTAGTTTGTTTGGTGATGAGCTGATAAAGTTCGGCAAGACGCTAAGCGGTTCGGAGTACCTGATCTATCTTGCCTTTTGGTCATGCAGGAAGAGCCAACTCTTTGTAACTTTTTGAGGTCTATAAGTCTTTTTGGCAATTTGCCAAGTGGTTCGCCTGCCCAATTTCACACGCCTTTGTCCATGCTAGAAAGGTTAACATCCTCAGAACTTTTGGCGGCCAACAAGCAATTCAAGCCGAACGATTTGGCACTGATGTTAAGTGTCTCTGATTGGGCAGATAGTGAAGGATTTCTCTAATCCCATTCATTTTATTTAGTGCTCTTTATTTGTTATCTTTACTTTATTTTACATTGAGGACAATGTTAGGTGTATTTGTTGGGGTGGGCATCGAGTTGTCGTTTCTTACAATTTTGAGTGTCGATTTTTATCAATACCAATGACTTAAATAGTGCTCTTATGTTAACGACATGTATGTGCAAATCTGATGAGTCGAATTGAGTTTCATAAGTCATATGTGAACTTGTAGCATCTTATTGTGACTATACGATTTGCTGAGTGAGACTCTTATGATGATCATTACAAGCTTGTGAAAATGGTAAAGTCTTGATTGATGATTATGTTGAATGCCGTGTGTGGTAAGGTTGACTTGAAATACATACTTGGCTATACCTAGAACTTGCCCTGTTGGTCCAATTGGCTAGTGTGAGTTAATGATAGAGATGATCGTACGAAATTTATGAAGAGTGAGACAATTTTGACATTATACCTCTTTGTGGCCACTTTGTGAGAGTGTGAACCTAGCTTGGCACCACTTGAGCCTACCCTTTTCTTTGAAAGAAACTTGAACACATGTGACCCCTTTTCTTTCCCACCTATAATCTTCATGAGGCATTGGTTGTTATAAGTAGCCAACTTAGGCTAAAAGCCTAATTTGGGGTGTGGTGAGAAAGGAGGTAAATCAAAAAGTTTGAGAAATTTCCCTCTGTATAAAAAAAATGAGAGAAGAAGAAAGAATGTAGAAAAAGATTAAAAAAAAAATTGTTGAAGTAAAGTGTGTAAAATGAGCAAAAGAAATGGGGTACCCAATAAGTGGATTTTGATAATAAAAAAGTATTGTAGAGAAGGGGAAAGAATGAAATGCAGGCCATGCTTCATTAATGAAGAAGTCACTAAGCCTAAATGATCATACCACTACCCTCAGTCCTATTACAACCCTTACAAGACCTTTGTGATCTTGAATGAGCTTATTATCATGTTGAATAGAAAATATGAGCAAGCCTATGGGGAAAGATCATGCCTGTGTTTGTTTTTGAGATGGTGAGAGTAGTTTTTGATTCTGAATTCTTAAAGTTGATGAGCTTTGCGTGAACATGGAATCATTTTGGTTGTGTGAGGGCATTTGGATGATTTTGTTGAGCTTGAACATGCATTTGAAGCAAGCAAGATGAATGATATGCGCCACTTACACCTCGTAGAAGCATAAGTGATTATTATAAAGTAAAGAACCCAACTTGTAGGTTGGGGTCGATCCCACAAGGAATATGGTTTAGACTTAAATTTAACTAACAATTATCTCTTTTTAGTCAAACTATTTTCGAGAAAAGTAAACAGGGGGCTTTTGTAACGAAAGTAACAAATTGTTGATTTGAATCAATAAGTAACAAGTAAGCAAGATTCACAGATTGAGATATCAATATGAGATGGAAACTAGGGTATATGTGTTCCCCATAAGCTTTTAACGCAGTAATCCAAATAATAGTAATCCTATCCTAGTGTTTGACATGCAAGGCCGATAAGTTATGTATCCCAAAGTGATTGGTAATCATCGTAGGGACTTTCACTAAGGAATTAGTAAATCTATGAATTTGTGCTTTACTAAGTCTTACCTTAACCCCAGATTAGTCATCGTGTCAACTAACTTAGGGTATTCACCCTTTCCTTAATTGATTAAAAAGTCAGACTATTCGATAGCAAAGATATCCTTAACTAAATCTCTGTTGTTTAATCTTTTTCTCATTCATTACCCCCTTGGTAAGGCAAGTAGGAACAAGGCGAGTTCTAAAGTTGTACAACACTAGAAAGACTTCTAAACGAAAAGATTAACAATACATGCATAAATACTATTCAAAAATTACTTAATTGTTATTCATACTTTGTTAATTGCTCATGGTTCCCAGAACCCTAGTTGTGGATTTAACTACTCATACTTGAGAGTTCACAATTCATAATTAGGTTAGAATAAATCATGAAATTAAAATTAGAATAAATGAAAATCGAAATCATCAATTGAAAATCAAAGTGCAAATTGCATAAACCAACTTTCGGAAATGAAATTGCTAAGAGTCTGAAAAATAATCTCAAATGAGCAAAACAAAAGTCTACAATATTGTCTAACCCTTAAAAATGGAAATAACAACAAACATTTATAGTACACAAATCCTAAACCAAGTAGGAAAGAAAATAAGGAAATAATTGCTGAGACGCGGTTTCAATCGACGACAAGACCTATAGATCGTAGGTCAACCTATGGTCTATGGTCTCCCTCTGTGGATCAACACTTGGCAATTATTTCAAGGACTTTAGACATCGGTTTGACCTATGGTCCGTAGACTGGACTACAGTCCATCACTTGCCTTCGTAGTTCAAATACTGGAACTTTAACTTTCTGATCACAAATGACGGATGTGTAGGACGGTCCATCATACGATCTATAGGGCATCGATGGCCTCCGTGGTTCCATACTTAGTCAGACTTCCTTGAACCCTCATCTACATTAAATCACCTATGGTTCGTCAAAGGACCTACGGTCCGTGGTTGGCTCCTTTACTGGCCACTACTGCAATTTTCAGGTCTTATCTCAGTCCATAACATCCGAACCTATTCCTACAAGAATTACACAAAAACCATCATATCTAATACCAAAATGCTAAAGACTCACAAAAAAATCCAAGTGAAATGCAAAAAAAATACCATAAAATCACAGTATATCAACACCTTTAACTTAAAATTGTTGTTTGTCCTTAATCGACACACTAAAACTTTGAACTACACTCGTGTAGAAGCAAACACACAAACTCAAGAAATCAGATTGCTTTCTCAATCAAGTCCTTCACTCAGTGCAAATCTTTAAATTTAGACTGAAAAAGCTAACTCATGCAAATCAAAACATGATAGAGAGAGACCAACAAATATCATCACATACACTTTCAACAATTACCAACGTATCAACTCTCCAACAATGTAACTAGTGCCCTCACTTCTAAGAAATCCTTATTCACACAACAAATCTGATTTTTAAGTTAAAGGATTCAGTCAACACTCACACTCAAAAGTGAAATCAATATAGTTAGTGCTCAATACGATAGGCTTGCCCTTATTTTCACTGCATAGACTCTCCAAACTAGTCACTAGGATCACTATAGGAATTTCTTAGCTTGTAATGTAGGCTTAGGGTTAGGTAGGATACATTTGGGTATTTTTACTGACTTTTCTACCCTTCTTGACATTACATTGGCTATTTACCTCTTTTCTCAACCAGTTTTGACATATTTTTTATTTTCTGCTCTTTTCCTTGACTTTCTTCAGCATAGATGTGACTTGCCTTTTTCATTTTTCTTTTTCACCTTTTTTTCCTTTATTGTTATTCAGCCTCATTATCAGTCATTCTTTGTTTCTTTTGAATTCAGTCACATCTTTTTCAATCCTTTTTCTTCTTCTACAAGTAAATCTTTTTCATACCCTTTACTTTCGGTTTCCTTTTTCATATCCACCCTCAACTTATGTATTTTGCATGAGTTGAGGTGCACAATGTCCATGGTTGAACCAGGGCCTATATTAAGGTAACATTTGAATTAGCCACCGTCAACTTAGGATTTTTGCCTAAGTTAAGGTGCACATATCAAAGGAGGGACCATGGCAAAAATGCTTTTAGGGAAGGCCGCTAGGTGTATTTAAGAAAGTGGTTTACATTAGGTTCAAACATTTGGATCAAAGGAGAATTTATATCTTTTGGTTGGATTATTTTAGATTTAAGTGGACTCATTCGAACAAGGGCCTATGATCGTTTCCCAATTCCTCACCTAGATTGTCTTAATAGGACCAATGGGGCAAGTTCTAGATTGACACACACTATATGATCATACAAAATTGTCTCACACACTCTTGGCACTTTGTTTCATTATGGAATTATTGTAGCACCTAGTTCAAGTTTTAGCTTAAGCATGCTAACATACCAGTTCCTATCATGTCATATGAAGATCCAATACATTTCACTCATTTAGACTATAGATCTAATACATTATCAAATTTTTGGACATGTATCAACTTCATGCTTCTTATGCCATCATGCTTTCATTATTTCTATGTAATTCTATACATACAATCCTACACATGCCGGTTCAATAGAAAAGTAAAACTGTCCCTTTTGGGAAACAGAACACACGCAAGAAAAACCCAAGGGAGGGTTATAGGTTAGGTTACTCAAACTTCACCCTATCACTCCCAAACCATTTACCCCACCCCTAGTAAAAATAGGTGCAATTGCCCTCAATGCACAAAAAAATATAAAAACATTGGGTGAAGCAAACATTTGGCTCATAAGCGCCGATGAACCATCAAGAACCGGGTGGGTTCGATTTCTCAAAACCCGCTAAATCCGCAACAGAGACGTCATCAGTAACGTCCTCAGAAACAGTGGGAACACCCTCAGTAGTGCTCTGCGAACCATATGGACCAAGACCTATCTCATGGGCCCTCTTTTACCGCAACTCCTCATCAATAATAGACCACCTCTGGGCTGCCGCCAACTCTTGTCACTCTCTCTTTCTCACGGGCCTCATCAGTATCAGTAGTATCCTCCGAAGAGATAAGGCACTTTCCAGTAGCATATGATGTGTCGGGTGGTGGCATAGTATCGCCAAATAGTGCAGACATAACCATTTCATCCTCATCAACCTCAGGCACAGTCTCTAGTGCAACCTCAGTAGGGGCAGTCTCCGGTACAACCTCAGTAGTGGCTAATAGGGCATGAACAGCAGATTGGAGCCTAGCCAACTCCATTTGTAAAGTGGTCACATCTATGGTGGGTGCAGGCCACTCCAGGACTGTCAACTCAAATGCATCTAGGTTCTTGTGGACTGCCTGAATCTTTTAAGCTATCATCCGCTCCATACGAGCCATGGCTCCTCAATAGATCGTTGTATCCAGGCCTCATATATCGCAAAGAATGTAGCCATTTGGGCCTCCAACTTTTGGACTCAGGATGAGCTCACGGCCTGACTGATGGCGGTAGAAGGGGGAGCCTGTGCATATGCACAAGTGGATGGTATGGTAATGTCATTAGCCTGAATATTCTCCACATCTTCAATTAGATCAGCAACCAAGGGCGGTAGGTCAACCTTTTGCTCCCTCTGTGGTTCTGCAAGATTTACATCATATTTTATGAGGCCGATGTCCACATTCTTTGTTTCCTCGAGCAACCTGTCATAATTCTAAATAGGCAATGAATCCTCCATACAGACATGAAATAGCAGACAGAGGAAGGGCATAGTAGTGGCGGTCCTGAAGGCACTCTACTAAATCTCAGCAAACAGAATGTGGGCGAAGTCAAGCTTAAGTCTTGTTATAATTGTTCCTATCATCACAGCCCGGTCCCAAGTAACAAAATTGTCCACCTGTGTAGGGGATAGTCTGGTACGAACCATATACCAAAAGAATTTTACGACGAAGCTCAGGGTCGCCTTTCTCATAGGTAGTGTCATGTTTCTTACCCACTCAGTCTCCTCTCTAACCTCAGTTATATGATGGGCCATCCACCTCAGCAATGTCTCTCTTTGCTCGACATGTCTCTTAAATGCCCCACACTAAATAATACGCATCCTATAGTCGTATCCTACTATATTAATCGGTAGAGTGTGGGCTGGGCTATAAATAAAGCGGTGAATGGTATCCTAGGTGATGTCAACGAAGAAATTCTGCACTAGTGTGGCCTAAATGGAGGCTAGTCCAGTGGCTTAGCCCTTTTAGAAATTGTATTATAGATGGTGGCGGCATAGGAGGCATAGAACTCACGAGTGATCTCCTTGCTAAAGTTGCCCAGGCTCCGAGCCATCCACTCACATTTGTATATCTTGAATAGCTCCTCAATAGCGGGCATGGTATAAAGGCTCCCTATGAATAGCTAACGCTTCACAATAATGGTTCTAGACATATTCCTTGGTTTATTGAATTCTTTCCCATCATCATATATCTAGTACTAACCCGTAACACAACATTTGTTCGGCTCTGTCACGCTGGGAACCGGCTCAACTCTAGGGGGTCCTGGGCATCCCCCATGCTATCGGCCTCGGAAGAAGAAATGGAATTACCACTGGAACTGGAGCCGGACTACAACTCTGTGGATGGTGTGGTCCCCTCACCAGACTGGGAGCAGTGACCTCGACCTCATCAGTAAACGTAAGTATCTGACGGGCTCAGTTCCTCGTAGTCTGTGGGGAAGTAGGGTAGTCAATGATGGCCTCGAGATGTACTCGTCCTCACTGGAGTTCACAACCATGTGGCGGGATAGGGCAACAGATTTAGACTTGCCCCCTTTTCCATACATTTGAACTTGTTTCAGTGCCATGGTACCTGTAGAAGAGTAGTTAGTACCTAAATAACACAAGAATGCCCAAGAAAAAATTTTAGAACAAGATTTAAACTTAGGAAAAAACTAAAAATATTTCTAGGCTGTAGCTCATTTGGTGACCCATGGTGGGGACCTACGGTCCATCAATGGAGTGACAGTCCGTGGGTCCCTTCCGTAGCTTATAAAGTCCCTTTTTGGGTCTCTAAAGATGGAACCACGGATGTGAAGAATGGTATGTCGATGGAACAATGGACCATAGTCCACACCGTGGTTCACAACTTAGCAAAATAATTGTGAGCAGGTAAGTGACAGACCATGACCTACAGTCCATTGATTGTGGCCGTTTACAAGAACTATGCCAGGCATGAATTCAAAAAAAATTATCTATCACTTTAAAACACACAATCACTAACTAGTTTGAGTCTAAATATGCAATTAAACAAATTATGTGGTAGGTCATCAATCTTAGGGTTTCAATTATGTAAAATTTAATTATCAAAATAAAAACAACGAAAACCCTAAGTCAAAACTTCCAAGTAGACCAACAACCTCAATTATTCAAGTTAAAATTACAACACACTCACACATCATTGTTTCAAGGGTAGGGTCTACACTAGATTTCAACAAATATAATAAGAAATTAACTACCCAAGGTCAAGTTCGACTTAGTGATTTCACAATTTGAACAATGAAAATTTCAATGTTTCGTGAAGTCGATTACCTTACAAGTAAACCAAGTTCGTGAGTGCATAAGACAATGGTTTCTACTTTGAACTCTAACAACCTTGATACAAAACCCAAACTGTGCATGCTTGATGGAAATGGAGGAAAATTTAGGGAAATGGAGGATTTAGGAGAAAATGGCGTATATGGAAGTAGAAAGGAAATGAAATTGGAATGGAAGGATTATATGGATATGATGGGAAGTTTAGTGGGTGAAATATGGGTATTTAATCGGTTTGTAATGGCTGGGAAAAGAGGAAGTGGGAAATGAATTTCAAATGAAGGTATTTTATTATAATGGGGTCTGGTCGTAATCAAACCTTAACTTGGACCCACAACACCCTCAACGGTACATAGATCAACCTAGTCCATCAATTGGTTCCGTGGTTGACTCTAAAAATTAGAAAAAATTAAAATACATACTTGGGATCTACGGATTCCATCCATGGTCTGTGGGTGGACCAATGGATCATTGATGGGACCCGTAGATCACTGCATGAACATTTTCTCGCATATTTTGCCTTTCGCCCCTACACATGTAGCAAAGCTTAGGGCTTCCTGTTTACATTATTGGAAACTTTTTAGACATGGACCCTATTCTATCTGTGTCTGGCCAACACTAAAACTAAAAACTAATAAACAAATATTTAGAAAACTACAAATTTAACAATACTCCTTATATCGAAAAGAAAACTCCTATAGTTGGCTAGAATTTACATCTTGGGTTGCCTCCTATGCAGCGCTAGATTTAATGTCACGGCATGACATAGACACCTTAGTTACTCAGACATAACTAAGATCCCATTCCTTGACCACTTCATTGATACTCTCAGATTTTCCCAAGTAGATTTTTATCCTCTGACCGTTCACCTTGAACCTCATTCCTTCCTTGTTCTCTAGTTCAACCGCTCCATGTGGAAATAGTTGAGTTACTTTGAATGGCCAGGTCCACTTGGAGTTGAGCCTGCCAGGAAACAAGCGCAACCTTGAGTTAAATAAGAGCACAAAATCACCGACAACAAATTCGTGCTTTTCGATCTTCTGATTATGGTACTTCTTCATCTTCTCCTTATACAAGGCTGAACTTTCATATGCTTTTAGGCGAAACTCATGAAGCTCATTTTTGTCATTTAGTCTTTGACTCGATGCGGTGCCCTAATCAAAATTCAACTTCTTTAGCGCTCTACATTCCTTTGTGCTCTAGCTCTGAGGTAAATGACAAGATTTCCCATATACATATGTGTAGGGGACATACCTATGGGAGTGTTGAATTCTATATGATAGGCCCATAGAGCATCATCAAGCCTTCTTGACCAATCAATTTTGTTGGCGTTCACTGTCTTTGCAAGTATCTACTTTATCTCTCTATTTGACACCTCAACTTGCCTAGTAGATCATGGATGATACATAGTGGCTACATTGTGAATAAAACCATATTTCTCTAGCAACACCTTAAACAACTTGTTACAAAAGTGAGAACCTTCATCACGATAATTACCCTAGGTGTACAAACTCTTGAGAAAATACTCCTTTCGTGAATGTGGTGTCACTCTTTCCTTCATTGTTTGAAGCACAATTGCTTCCACCCATTTCCATATAGAGTCGACCGCAACAAGAGTATACTTCATCCCATGCGAACTCACAAACGGACCCATGAAGTCGACATCGAATAACTCAGTAACCAATATCAGTCACGGGCAGATCTTGCTTCTTTGAAATTCCTTCTTCTCATTGGCAACGATCACAAGACTTGGTTAAATCATGAGCATCTTGGTAGATGGAAACCAAGAATACCCACACTAGAAGATCTTATGAGAAGTCCAAATACCACTATGGTGCCCACCATAGGAGATCAATGACATGCCTCGAGTATACTCATCATCTTAACCTTGGGTATACACTGACGAATAATCCCATCAACACAAACACGAAACAAGTAAGGCTCATCCCAAAAGAACTTCTTCACATCAGACATAAACTATTTGCTTTTGTGAAATGACAAATCCGATGGAACCAAATCGCTTAGAAAGTAGTTAGAAAAATCTGTGAACCAATGGATAAGATCATAAGAAGCAGCCAATACCCATTCATCAGGGAACACATCATTAATCTCAACTCCAACCTTTAACATGATCCTAGCTTCTTCCTCTAAGCAACCTGATTTTTTGTTCCCTTTTTATCCTTTACCTCAAAATCAAACTCTTGCAAAAATAGTACCCACCTAATCAACCTTGGTTTTGCATCCTTTTTAGCCAGCAGATACCTTAATGCAGAATGGTCAGTATGCACTATGACCTTTGTACAAAGGAAGTAGGATCTAAATTTCTCAAATGCGAAAACCACCGCAAGGAGCTCCTATTCAACCATTATATATTTCTTTTGAGCCACATTTAGAGCTTTGCTGGCATAGTATATTGGATGAACAATTTTCTCTCACCTCTGTCCTAATACGACAACAAGCGCCACCCCAATCGCATCAGATATCACTTTAAATGGTTGTCCCCAATTCAGTGAAACAATGATAGGTGTTGAAGTTAGCTTTTCTTTCAACTCTCCAAATGCTCTCAAACAAGCATCATCAAAATCAAACTTACACTCCTTTTCGAGTAGCTTGCACAATGGGTGTGAAATTTTAGAGAAATCTTTTATGAACCTCTGGTAGAAACTTGCATGCCCAAGAAAACTTTGAACACCTTTTACAAAGATGGGTGGTTGAAGCTTTTCGATTACCTCAACTTTGACTCTATCAACTCAATACCTTTCTATGAAATCAAATGAACCCGAACAATACCCTCTTTTACCATGAAGTGTCACTTTTCCTAGCTGAGCAAAAGATTGCACTCTTCACAGCATTTTAGTACTTCATAAAAATACGCCAAACAATCATCAAACAAGTCACCAACCACAGAGAAATAATGCATAAATACCTCTATCATTTCCTCCACCATAGTTGAAAATATCGACATCATACAATTCTGGAAGGTTGCTGGAGTATGACATAACCCAAATGGCATCCTTTTGAAGCCGAAGTCCCATAAGTGGCAAGTGAAGGTGGTTTTCACTTTATCTCGAGCTATGGATATTTGATTGTACCGAATACCAATCTAGAACACAATACCAACCCTTACTAATGAGACGATCCAAAGATTTGGTCCATGAAAGGCATCGGAAAGTGATCTTTCTCTGTCCATGCATTTAGCTTGTGGTAGTCCATACACACACTCCACCCAGTCACTGGCCTCATCGGAAAAAGTTAATTCTAACCATTAGGAAACACCATGATCCCTCCTTTCTTTAGCACACACTAAATAGGGCAAACCCAACTACTATCAGCAATGTGATACATGACTCCAACATCCAACCATTTAATAATCTCTTTTTTCACAACCTCTTGCATAGAGGGATTCAGTCTCCATTGAAGCTCAATACTTGGCTTATTGTCCGGCATGAGTTGAATTTTGTAAGAACAAATGCTGGTAGTAATCCTAATAATATCTAGAATAGCCCATCAAATAGGCCTCTTAAACAGCTTCAGTACCGATACCAAGGCCTCTATTTTCCTTTCACTCAAGTCAACAGTAATGATTACATGCAAAGTGCTAGTTTTTCCCAAAAACACGTATCACAAGTAGGATGGAAGAACCTTAAGTTCTAGTTTTGGAGACTCATCAACTCACGATTTTGTAGGTGGGGTGTCATGATTCTTCATATCTAATTCCAACCATTTTGGTTTGAAACGAAACTCGAACCTATCTGGTGCAGCAACTAGCCCATCATACTCGTCAATACTAACATTGTCAAAATTTCATCATCACTGTTGCTAGAGCATCACCACCTAACCTTTCAAATATACTTCTTGAAAAGAAAAATAATCGGTCGTATGCAATATCTTTACCCAAAGTCGGGGTTGATCCCACAGAGAATATGGAAGAATATTGTCAATAAAAAATATTTAACTCGATAGTCGTTATTTAAAAAGGGGGATTTAAACTAAATTAAAAATAAAAAGTATAACAATAGCTTGGAACTAAGTATTTATTTATATCTAGATTATTAAAAATAACTAGGAATTTGTTCCCCGTGATTTCATAAAATAGGAAGAATGTTGTGCTAGTGATCTATCTCAATTTTTTAGCATGCAAGGTTTATAAGTTATGTATTCCTAACTTATTGGTAAATCTACTGTGTGTGCTTTACTAACCATTACCTTTTCCCCAGATTAGTCATCGTGTCAATTGAGTTTGGTATTCACCCTCAAGTCAACTGATTAAAGTCAGACTATTGGATAACAACAAATCCTTAACTAAATTTCTATTGTATAATATTTTTCTCATTCATTACCCCCTTTGTAAGGCAAGTAGGAACGAGGGGAGTTCTAATGTTGTGCACCACTAAAGACTTTTAAACGAAAAGATTAACAATACATGCATAAAAATTATTCAAGAATTATTTTTTATATAAAATTACTTTAATAATTCATCATGGTTCCCACAACCCTAGTTAAGAAGTTTTGCTACTCATTATCTCAAAAACAAAATTAAAATTTATTAAAATAAATATGCTTCTTTAATGATAAAAAATTTAAGAACAATAGCTAAATTATCTTTTACTAATCACGAATACAAATAAATAAAAAAGGAGAAGAAAGAATAAACCACAATTCTCTGGCCTCCATGACGTCTCTTCCCAAGTTCCTAAGCTTTAAGAAAATTTATATTGTTTATCGTTTCTTGGTTCTTTGCCGCAGAATGTGATTCACCACGGATACCAATTTAAGATCACTTTCATGCTTCATAGACCTACATATGTTAAAAGTTACCTCCTCATTGCTTAATCAGAACTTCATCTGACCTCTCTCAATATCAACCAATGCACGCCCAGTAGCAAGAAATGGTCTCCCTAAGATTATGGAAACCTCAAAAGAAACTTCACAATCAAAGATCACAAAGTCCACCAAAAAGATGAATGACTCTACTTTCACAAGGATATATTGCAACAGTCGAATGGGCCTCTTCACAGTTCTATCAGCTATAAGTAAATGCATCGTAGTTGGTTTTGGTGCTCCTTAACCCAACTTCTGATAAATCAACAATGACATCAAATTAATGTTGGCACCCAAATCACACAAGGCCTTCACAAAGTGCAACATACCAATGGTACAAGGAATAGTGAAAGCTCTAGGATCCTATTTCTTCTGCACAAGTGACCTAGTAGCAATAGCACTACAATGTTGTAACTTTTCTTTATCCTCAAAACTGACAGCCCTCTTTTTGGTCACCAAGTCCTTCATGAATTTTGCATGCCCAGGAATTTGTTCCAAAGCTTCTATCAACGGAACATTTATGGACCATTGTTTCAACATAGTGATGAACCTGCGATATTTTCCCTCTCCAGTCATTTTCACAAACCTTTATGGAAACGAAGTTAGAAGTCTAGGCATTTGAATAACTTTTTGGGTTACCTCAGCTTCCTTTTATGTACCAACTTTCTAATCTTTAGTAACCTCAATCTCATCCTCATCTTTTTCTATCACTCTCACAACCTCAAACGACATGGGGGGATCAATGGTCTGCTTTCCTCCGCGAGTAGTGACTGTTATACAATGCCCATCATTTTTTGGATTCTGGATGGTGTTGTAAGGAAGTATGTCAGGCTGACGTGGGTTTACAGTAGTGGACAACCAACTAAACTACTGCTCAAGTTACTTTATTGACACTACGTGGGTATCCACCTTCTGACCTATCCCATAAAAATCATTACGCATCTTTTTCATATTTTAATTTGTCACACAAACCTCTTCATCATCTCTTGCATCATATCCTCAATGTGATTCATAATATTACCACCCTCTCTATTAACATATTCTCTATTACCAGCTAGGACATAGGGCCCAACTTTCTCATTCATGTTGCCATAGTTGTTCCAGTTCTAGTTGTTGTCATGGTGGAAGTTCCCATCCTAGACATAGTTTCCCTCTCGGCTGTAGTTTCCATAGTTCTGATGTTGGTTTCGTTGATCTTGGTGATAGTTATCCGAGTTGGAACCTTAGGCGTTGTTTTGGAAACCCCCAGTCGATCATTAACCATATTCGCATCCTACCATAGTAACAGTCCTCAACTGGCGGTGGTGGAGTTCTAGTTAGATAATTTACCGTATTCACTTTTTCTACATTTCCACTAACATGTTTCAATACCAAGCCCACTTATGTCCTCATTTGAGCCATATCTTCACGAATGTCATCATTAGATTGATTTAGTGCAGTTTGGATAGCAAACATACTCCTTCCAAAGATTTTCCTTTCTAAAGGTGCTTTATTGTTTTAGGAAATCCTCTCAAGTTTTTAGCGATCTCTTTAAAAGTGTACTCACCATATATTCCTCCACAATAATATCTAACATAACCCTTCCATTGTGATCTTGTCCTCTGTAAGTACTCTTCAATGACTCATCATCCATGGGTGATTCGAACACTTCATGAACCCAGGTGAACATATCCCATAAACTACTTGCGACTCTTCGTGAGTGCGTTGATGTTATTCATTTATCCTTATGATTTAACTTCTTGAACACCGAAAAATACCTTGCTATGAACACCTTATGGAATTGATCCCATTTATATAAAGAATTATAAGGCAGCTCAGAAAACCATACAACACCATCATCGGTCAATGACAGTGGGAATACTCTCAATCCTATGACATCCATATCCAATTCTGATCGTCCTACACAACTTTTACAGACACTTGACAATTTAGCCATGAGAGGGTATAAATCTTCCAAAGCCAACCCAGAAACAACCTCTTACCGTAGCATTTGTTTAAGATTGCTTGTCACCTCAAATGTATGTCTTGGAGGTAGAGGAGTGGGAAGTATAGACCCATCTGATCTAATTACATCATAGTCAACCTTATACTTATCATGAAACCTCCATGCTGGCAGATTCTGCACCCTTCCTACATTTTTGATTAAATTACCACCATGAACCTGAGAGGGCATATTAACAACCCCTAGAGGTCGCAATTCAACTCCATCTCGTAGACCTCTTCGATTGGATTGTTATGTACCCTTGATTATTCATTTTCCTCGAGTTCTTCTCAATTTAGTATCATAGGGCCAAGGGTTCGCCTCGACTCCGTATACTTGACATACGCTAGAAGCAAGACCAGTAGAAAACAAAAACAAAATAAAAACATAAAATCAAGAAATACTTGATGAAAGTTCAATTATGTAGTTAAACTTAATCTAAAAGTCATATGCCCCGGCAGTGGCACCAAAATTTAATACGCTCAAATTGCACCTCTCTTGAAGAAGCATAAGTGATCATAAACAAGTAAAGAACCTAACGTGTAGGTTGGGGTTGATCCCAAGAAAGATTCACAGTTTGAGATATCAATATAAGATAGAAAACTAGGTATATGTGTTCATAAGCTTTTAACAAGAATACTAATAATAGTAATCCTATCCTAGTGTTTGACATGAACGACCGATAAGTTATGTATCCCTAAGTGATTGGTAATCATCGTAGGGACTTTCACTCGCAACTTGGTAAATCTACAATGTGTGCTTTACTAACCCTAGCTTCACTCCAGATTAGTCAGCGTGTCAATTAACTTAGGGTATTCACCCTTTCCTTAATTAATTAAAGTAGACTATTACATGGCAACAAAACCTTAACTAAATCTCTGTGGTTGATCTTTTTCTCATTCATTACCCCCTTAGTAAGGCAAGTAGGAACGAGAAGAGTTCTAACGTTGTACACGGCTAGAAAGACTTCTAAACGAAAAGATTAACAATACATGCATAAACACTATTCAAGAATTACTTAATTATTTTTCATACTTTGTTAATTGCTCATGGTTCCCACAACCCTAGTTGTGGATTTAGCTACTCATGGCAGAGTTCACAATTCATAATTAGGTTAGAAGAAATCATGAACTTACAATTAGAATAGATGAAAACCGAAATCTTGAATTAAAAATTAAAGTGCAAATTTTTTAAACCAACTTCCAGAAATTAAATTGCTAAGAGTTTGCAAAATAATTCCAAAAGACAAAAACAAATGTCTACAATATTGTCTAACCCTTAAAATTGGAAATAACAAGTAATATTTATAGTACACAATAGGAAACAAAATAAGGAAACAACTATTCAGCCGTGGTTTCAATCTACAACACGACCTACGAACCAGGGGTTAACCTACTGTCTGTGATCTCCCTCCAATTTTCAACACTTAGAAGTTATTTCAGTGACATCATATGATGGTTGGACCTATGGTCCATGGATTGGACTACGATCCGTCACTTGCCACTGTGGTTCAAGTACTGGAACTTCAACTTTCTAATCACAAACGACGGACGTGCAGGGCGGTCAATCATTTGATCTACGGGGCGTCGATGGCCTCCGTGGCTCCACACTTGGTCAGACTTGCTTCAACCCTCATCTATGATTCATCACCTATAGCTCGTCAAAGTACCTACGGTTCGTGGTTGGCTCTGTCATTGGCTTAATCCACCGCATCCAAACCTATTTCCTTCAAGAATTACACAAAAACTATCATATCTAATAACAAAATTCTCAAGACTCACACAAAACTCCAAGTGAAAAGCATAAAAAACACCATAAAATCCTGGTAAATTAGTGAACTTGAGTTTATTTTATGATGGTTAGTCACAATTTGAAACATAGAGTGCATAATTGAAAATTGGATGTGTAGTTTAATTTCTTGTGTACATTCATGTTAAGTCTTGAGTAGCAGTATTTGTAGACATCCTTGTTGAGTTGACTAATCTTGAGTTTTTACTTGAGGACAAGAATAAGGTTAAGTTGGAGGTGTTGATGAGTCTAAGATTTTGACTCACTTAGGGCTTGTTTTTCATTGTTTATTGTCCTCAAAATGACTAATTTGTGCTTTAAACTGATCTTTATATGTTGATTCATAGCTGGGAAAACAAAAGAGCAAGGAAAGGATATTAATTGGCAAACAAGAGAAGAAAAGCAAAGTTAAAGATCGCTCAAACCACTCAGTGGTCCGCAGAGTGCCTCTTCACCCACCAAAAGTTACCGTATTCTGCCTCTGGGATAGAATAAATTGGGTAATTAATAGTTCCTATCGACACGCCAATTGGAAGGCGAAGGGATTGATCCAGAATATTACGATTAGCAATGAAGGTGCAAGCAAATTGGTGATCCAAGAGAGCAACCAGCTCATCACGAAATCCAATGACAATATCGACCTAGACCGCCTAAAGTTACAAAACAAAATTAGGTGAAAGCTTAAGACAAGAAGGTGACTGAACGAAGCGATTGGCGAATCACCGACCTGTTGGCGATACATGACTTATCTCATCGTTTTACCCCGAAGGCCAAATTTTGAAAGAGTATAAATTGATTTTTAAAAAGAGATGTGAGCATCCTATCATTGTAAAAACTCATATCTTTAACTGAAACATTGTTTTTACAGTAATGAGAGGTTTTGTAAGAGTTTTCTAGTAGAATTCAATGTGGGTTTTAGATTTTTGGACATTTCGGATCATTCTAAAGACTTGGACTGCAATACCCAGATTATGAAAATGTATTTGGTATTGATTTCTTCTTTTTTATGACGTGTGGCTAAAACCCCAATTCTAGGGGTGTGATTATTTGTCCAATTAGCTTGTTGGTATTGTTGTTTACTTGTTTTAAGCTGCTTTAAAGTGGGTCTAATTTATAAATGAGGTTCAATTTATAAATTGGAATTTTATAGTAGTGTTTTGTTCTTGCTTGAGAGAGAGGTGTAGAGCTAAGGTTGTAAATTGGCGTTTGTAGACTTTGATTGGTTGTGGGTTCATCTCGAGAGTGTGAATCTTCACCCAATCCTACCTACCCAGCTCGATAGAGTGGGTAAATTGAGGTATTAGCTTGGTTATCTTAGCATGCTTGTCGAGGTTTGAGAGAACTCACTTGAATCGTAGTAGTTGTTTGAGAGAAAACTATTGCCTCAATAGTCTAGCCTACCCACTAAGGTCCAGCGAGTGGTTAGTAAACTTTGATTACCCACAGAGAAATTAGCACATGTCGATAACATCCTTGCGAATCTCCTTTTACTTGTAAACTCCCTTATTTTCATGATTATTGTAGTTGTTAATTGGCACCTTTATACCTCCATCTGACATTCGTTGTCAAATCCTTAACTTCGTTTGTTTAATTTCGACAATGTCTATTTCTATAACCAACTAATACATAAGCTTTACTTCCTAATTGAATTCGATATTGTACCACTCCCTGTGGGTTTGACCCGAATCTTTTATTAGGTTTTATACTAGCATACGATTGCCTACACCTAGTATTGGATGAGGTGTAGATGAGCGTTTATCAATCACAAATCCCACGCAACAGTCATTAGTCATATTCATCTTATTATCCATGGAAAGGTACAATCAAGTAGCCAATCCAAGCTAGAGTTAATTAGTAACTCTTAGATTTTGATTGAAAGTTTAGTTGAGAAAACCATTCAACCCTATGAATCATTCATGTGAAAAAAACCCTTTCACATTTATGTTATGTGTAGTATGTTTCATAAAGAAACATGCATATCTTCATAAATTCTTCTTTCATAGTTTAAAAGTCTCATCATATAATCATAGTCTAGAATTCATGGGTCATGCATGTGTTCATTAGAATTCAACTTAAGTACATGTAGTTACATTAATTCATGCATAAAAAGAACATAAAACAATCAATTGCATCATAATTGAAAAGAACCCATGATATTGAAGAATATCCTAACTTCAGTTGGAGAATTCTAATTTGTAAAATTGGAGAATTTAGGAACCCTATGGAGTAAAGGATTCCATAGGTGAATACTATCTTACCTTGATGTCAAAAGCCCACAATCAACGGTGAATTTGAAGAGTTGATCTTGAAACCCTAGACTTCTTTTTTAAGCTTTAGAGAGAAATTTTGGAGGAAGAACTTTGAGGATTCGGGAAGTTTGAATAATGATTTAGAATTGTTAGATTTTAGGCTTAAAATACATATATAGAGTCTAGGATTAGATCAAAATAACCTAGCTAAGGCATTAATCTATTAGAGAAAAGACCAAAGCCCTTAGAATTAACTTTTGACTCAAACTATGGCTCAAACCTCTGATGCAGTGGTCCTACTACGGACCGTCTTGATCGTAGTAGGTTTAGGATTACGATTTAGACCTCCAAATGATGGGACCATGTATGGCTTGTAGGTCTACCTATTGATCATACATGGCCATCTGTAAGTCCCAACTTTGACCCTTAAAATTTAACAAAATTTATAACTCACCTACAAGACCTACCTATGACTCGTGTATGAGAAAGAACCACCTGAGCGATAAAAAAGGTACTTGGACTTGAATTTGAAATACCATTTTCACGGCCTCGACCCGGTGGATCCCTACGGTCCGTATATGGGAAAGCAGAACCAGACACCATTGAAAAATCTGTATTCTCCTGCTTTTCCAAATCCAAGGTGTTACAATATCTCCCTGGGACTATTCTTCCTCAAATGGAGTTCAAGACACCATAAGAAGGTGAGGAACTAGATCTAACAATCCAGCATGAATACAATCACACAAATACACATATTCGAGGAAGACAATCAAGTCCAAGCTAAATAAATATTCAAACATTATTTCATGAGGTCTCTATGCAAGCACATACTAAATTCATATAACATGGACAAATCAATCAAGTTAACTCATATTATAAAAATATAAGTTTTTCATTGATATGCATAAATGAGAAACATGGGAATATCTAAGACACATGAAACCAAAAGAGTAAACCATGAGGAACTAAATACCTCAGTAGAGTAGGAATGGAGGAGAGAGATTAGGATAACGGGACATCATATAGGCCTCGGCCTCCCAAGTAGCACCATCAACTATGCATATAAAGCTCAAATTGGGCCATAGAAATTCTTAGGTGATAGCTATAATTATATCTGAGACTCTATCAAAGGCAAATGATCATTTCAATTACCCGAAGTCAATTACAAGACCTCGACATATCCTCTAAAGTTTGGTTTAATGCGCTCGGCTTGTCCATCGGTTTTAGGATGAAAGGCCATACTAAGCAACACGAGTACCAAGAACTTATTGGAAAGATTTAAAAATTGAAAGTGAATTGAAAATACCACGATCAAACATAATTGATGAGGAGTCACTCCATGCAACCTATAGCCATCTCCCTTTAGATATAATATAGCATAGTCTTCATTTGAATAATAAGAAACATTACTTGGGGTTGAAATATGTCTTTGATTTCATCATCCCAGTCTACTATAACCCAAATAGAGTAATGTTGTCACGGCGTCTTGATAAACCAACCAATGAAGTCCATATTCAACTTTTTCCAACTGTTCCAACTAGGAATACTAATATATTGGGATAAACCTGTATCCGGTTTTTTATGCTCGATTTTTACTTGTTGACAATGAGGACATAGCCAAAAATTATGTGTTCTTCCATCCCATTCTACCAATAGGCCTCCGCAAGTCACTAAGGTACATCTTGCAAAGGCTCCTGGATGAATGAATTATTGAGTAAATATAGCTTCTAATAAGATTTTCT